>JAEMWC010000618.1:340000-405000 GCA_016490735.1 Pachyseris speciosa | reverse complement strand
TAAGACTTAAGCTTAATCAAAACATATCGCTGTATAAACTGATTCAAGGGAGTCGCTTCAAAAAAGTCATGTGCTACACATATCGGTTTAATACACAACAAATCCGTTTCGGTTTTATTCTTTTATGTTATTGCTGTTTCAACAATAATAAAAAGAAAGATGTTTTCATCGAACGTAAGATATAACATAACACCATGTCTTACCTTCGTAACTGATGAAAAGCTTGAACTTAATTGGCCTGGATAACGGACTGCGAAAATCAGAAGCAAGGAATCACGAATACTGGCTCTCAAACTGCGTAGTTTTTATGCATTTCAAAACTCCTTCCAGACAGATAATACAACCGCAAGAAACAACTGCGAAAGTAATTGACAAAACTACAAACCGTGATCTTACGTACGTGTTTGTCTTCCACTTCGCCAGAGCCTAAAAGGGCAAGTTATACTGGAAAAAACTTTGAAATTTACGCAAAATGCACATCTCAAAACGTCTTCGAATTTGCTCTTAGCATTCAAAGCCATCTTCATTGAAAAAATACCCTCTAATTCCCGAAGAATCAAGAAAACTTTTTGTTCCAGCATGTGTCGCCATACCGGATATCCCAGCATGCCCAAGGAAAAGACATGCAAATATTTAACTTACTAGGGAGGGGGTAGAGCAAAAACTGTCTCAAGCCCCCAAAACAGCGCCTTAAAAGTAGAAAATAACCAATTTAGCTCTAAAAAAACGCACGGTGACCCCCACTTTTTACCTCACAAAACGAAAGTGGTAAGCCTACTCAACACATGGTAATTTTTTCGTAGTTCGCAAAATATATTTAGCCTGTGTTTTTGCTCAACTAAAAGGGAGCAGTCAGGGCCAAAAATGCCTCCAATGCAATGATTTTGTAATAAATACCACACTTTTTCAATTGATGTAAGGAGCAGTTGGATTGGGTTGAGTATAGGGCCCAGAAGTGGGGGTTGGAGTTGAGCACGCAACCTCAAGAAAATGCTTTTTATATTTACTGAGTTCCACTGAATAGCATCGCGTAACAAAGCTCCTTCCAGAAGCGTGGCTGTCACTTGGCTTCTTTTACAGATTTCTTGAGGTGCAAGGGAGGGTGGTCAGGGGCACCCAACGACAAATTTTGGTAGATATCTGCTCGGTGGAGGGTAATTCGCCGGCTTGGGTTTTCGACGTCGATTTTCGTAACTAAAACGTGGCCTAAAAGATTCGCAATTGGGAAATCATAGCCCCTAAGGTTTTCGGAAAGGTCGTAATTGCCGTTTTTGGCAGTCTAAATGGTCAGCTGGAATTTTCGCAAAGAATATAGTTCCCTAGAAAGTTCGTGGAAAGTTCATTTCAGCTTGCATTTTGTCAAAGAAAGATTTTGTTCCCTAATATTTTCGGGAAATGAAAATTTCAGCTAGGGAATCCGAACAGATGAACTTCCTCTAGCTAATGAAAACATCACTTAAAACAAACTTCAAACACCATAAGGGACCTAAAAATGCCTTTCTACAGCTTTTAGGTGATTTGGCTCGTTGGGTGCCCCTGGGTGGTTGGCGCCCTAACACCAATCAACCTGCTCCGGGCAGCTTTAGGGCTCAAATCCCAGGGCCGCAACCTATTAATGAAGATGGAAATCTCTGATCCCGTACCCGGGTAGACGGAACACTCGTACAATCGTAAGCCCTGATAGATAACCATCGAAAGGAAGGAAAAGCCTGAAAGGCAAACCAACCGGTCCTTCTGGTTCGGGGGTTGAGCTGTGGGCTAATAACCTGTAGACTCCCATAAACCAAACACTAAATAATATTACTGAAACCAGAAACATTTCTGGACACAGGCAATTGGCTCGAAGATCCAATCAGCAGTGGCGCGGAGGTAACAACAGACATTCAAGAAACTGAAGTGATCATGACGTAGCCTGCGTCGAAGACGTAAGAAAACTCCGGTTAGTAACGTCTGCGAAGCAGCGCCTAATTCCTTGTTCTGTACCAGAATTTGATTACATGCTGTGATTGGCTCGTCAACAAAAGGCTTTTGTTGACGAGCCAATCATAACGCGTACTCAAATTTTGGTACGGAACGAAGAATTGGGCGCTGCTTCGCAGACGTTACTAACCGGGGTTAGTTAACGGCTACTACGCAGGCTAATTATGACGAAGCTGGATGAAAACCTGCGAGAAGCACAGCATCCGATAGAGTCACTAGCTAATGGCGCCAAAAGTAACCCCCATGATGGAAAATTGGAATGTAATTACAACGTACACGATATGTGCTGCTGCACAAATAGCAGAAGAGGTGTGAGAGTAAGAGAGATAAAGAAAAGGTTGTGTTGGGATGGCAGACGATAATGATTATGATGATGGTGATGATGATATGGTGATGATGGTGGTGGTGATTATGATATTTACCAATTAGAATTGAACAAATTTTTTGAAACTGGGCACGATGTGGATGAGTTAAGACGTGCCATGCGGAGCTCCGTCAACTACAACGTATTTGGCTATTTATCTTATGGAAAATTCTAAAAGAAAAGATAGATTGTCGAGCAATTCAAGCGTAGAGAGTACTTCAACGTTTTCGCCCGCTGATAAGCGGTGCAAAGCAAACGAAGGGAGACAAGATTTTCACAGCACTCAATATGGCGGAGGACTTTGTCACACAACTTAAACAAATTAATCAGAGGCTAGAAAAGCTGGACGATTTGGAAACCATAAAAAACAAAACGTTTACCAAAGTTACCGAAGTTGAAGCCCAGGTAAACAGCTTAACGCTCAAGGTTGAGAGTCTGGAATGCAAGTACCGAGTTTTCGATAAAGAAATCGGCAATTTAAAAGCAAGCTTGGAGTTCACTTCCAACGATCTCGAAGACCTGAAATCGATTCAAGGGAAGGACAGAGATGATGAGAAGACCGAAATATCTCTTTTGAAAAAAGAAATTGCGTATTTAGAAGCTTACTCCAGAAGAGAAAATTTAATAGTTGAAGGTATAACGGAAGCCGTTACTGAGGAAGATAAACTCGAAGATACTTCAGTGTTGCTTTATTTTTGTTTCGTCGATTACCAATTGTTTCGTTTCGTTTCGTTTCGCGGAATACCGTAAGCCCGGTTTACGAAGAAAGGGCAAATTTCACGTGTTGTAATTTTCGAAGGCAAGGCGCTTTTCAAAATAGGTTGCGAGCCTTGTTTCGTCGATTACCAATCGACCACTATTGGTATTTTGCGAAACAGGGCATCTAGCGAGGACGGTGTTCGAAGGGAGGTCAAATTTCTCATGTCATCTATTTGCTTTATTTTTGTTTCGTCGATTACCAATTGTTTCGTTTCGTTTCGTTTCGCGGAATACCGTAAGCCCATTGTTGCGTACATTCATGGCATCGGCTTTGAAAATAGAGCATCCCGAATCTATTGAGTTCCAGAGAGTACATCGCCTTGGTAAGAAGAAACCCAAAGGTCCAAGACCTATCATTGCGCGATTTCTTCGGTACAGCGATAAACAAGAAATACTAAAACGCAGCAGAGCTTTTAGAGACGATAACATCCGAATTTACTCGGACCTCCCAAAGGCAATCCAGGAATCTAGGCGACGGCAAAGCAGCGAAGGAAGCAGGTAAGACAGCTTACTTTCACCCGAGCAAACCTGATCAACTCTACATCGATGGAAAGCTTTCTCCGAAATGAGACACTACTCCATTTTCATTTTCATGGTGATCTTTTTCTATTTTCTTTAACTGTAGTTTTAAATTAGGTATCTTTGCAACGACATTTTCCTTTTCTGGTGTTGAGAACAAAACTTGTAATTTATAGTAGCGTATTCCAAGTTCTCTCTGCGATGTTCTTTTTGATTATAATATACATAATATAATATAACACACATAACAAGATGTTAATGGACGGAGCTCCAAAAGGAAAGGAATGAATGGATAGAGTTTATATTTTAGCCGTTCCCCCGTTCCTTCAGGGGGGGGGGGGGGGGGGGGGCAACAGTTATATGTATTCAGTCTGTTTATGTCTTCGTGCAGTTTAGCTGGTTTGATAAATGTTTATGCTAGGATGTTTCTCTTCTGTTTACGTAAATGTTCGATTAGGCATCATGTTAAGAGTTCTCTGCGTACTTTTTGGAACGGTGTTTTGCATTTTATTTCGATTTTTCTTGACTCCTTCTACATTTCATACCCGACGAAACAATTGCACTCTCGTTGTGATATATTTTGTTTTTGTATGCTAATTTTAAATTAAATTAATTAAATTAATTAAATTAACGTAAAGGGCATTAGCAACTTCAAAAAAAGGCGTACCATCTTTACTTGGTGTCGTAAGAAGGACGCAGATGTTATTTTTCTACAAGAAACACACTCCAATAAAGAATCAGAAACACAATGGAAAAACGAATGGGGTGGCAATATGCTTTTGTCCCATGGCAGTCCTAATTCTTGTGGGACCGTAATTCTAATAAGAAATAGTTTCAACTGTACATTACTTTCCACAATCATAGATCCCTCGGGTCGTTACATTATTTCCAAGGTACAAGCAGATGATAAAGTGTATGTTCTTGTCAATATTTATGCACCAAACAAGGATAAAGATTCCGTCCAGTTTTTCAGGAAATTGCATGCCATACTTCAATCCGAAAATTTAGATTCTGAAGAGAATATTATTGTCGGTGAAGACTTCAACTGTCCTTTGAATCCCGTACTAGATAAACGAGGTGGTTTAATGATACCGAGAAAAGTTGAGAAAAGCCGTAGTAAATAGCATTGAATGTTTGCAAAGTGAACTCGACTTAGTGGAAATCTGGAGAATTAAAAACCCTCAAACCAAAAGTTACAATTGGAGTCAAAATTCACCAGCCATATTATGTCGGTTAGATTTTTGGTTGATCTTTAATTTGTTAGGAACACCAATATTATCCCAGCTATAAAAACCGGCGATCATGCAGCAATCAGTTTAACTTTGGGTGAAATTGGAGAGGTCAGAGGCCCGGGCGTGTGGAAAATGAATGTTTCTATTTTAGACGATGAACAATATTTGGATTCTTTAACAGTTAATTTTCCCGAGTGGAAATCACAGGGGGAAAAGGATTTGTCAGATAAGCGTCTTGTCTGGGATTAGATTAAATATAATATAAGGAAACATGCCATCGACTGCTCTGGAGAGAAAGGAACACAAAGGAAAGAGAAAGAAAATTCTCTCCAAGAAGAATATGAGAAAGCAACGAGATTGTTCGATAATGACCCTAACGATTTAAATAAGGCCAGACTAAAGGAAATTAGGGAGAAATTGGAACTGTTTTATGACGAGAAAACAAATGGGATTATAATACGTGCCAGAGCTCGTTGGCATAAACATGGAGAAAGAAGCTCTAAGTACTTTCTGAATTTGGAAAAAAGAAATCATGTGAGAAAACATATAAGAAAGTGTTAATTAGTGGTTCGATAACCACAGACCCATATTGTATACTTACAGAACAAAAATCTTTTTACTCCAATTTGTATAAATCTGAAGTGACAAACTCAAAGTCCCTTGAGGAGTTTTTATGAGTCTAAATATTCCTCACTCGGATGAACAAAAGATGTCCTGCGAAGGCCCAATTACATCTGAAGAATGTAGAGAGATTTTGGAAACTTTTCAAAATAACAAATCACCAGGGAATAATTGAATCCCGATCGAGTTCTATAAAAGCTGCTGGGATCTTATTTGCGAATCTTTTATGAACTGTATAAACGAATCTTTCGAAAAAGGAGAAATGCCTTACCCCCAAAGGCAAGCGGCCATCACCTTGATAGAAAAAAGAGGGAAAGATCGAACACTCATAGAAAATTGGAGACCTATTTCTCTTATTAATGTAGATGCAAAAATTATCTCTAAAGTAATAGCAACTAGAATAAAAAAATGTGTTACCTCATATTATTCACCACAATCAGACGGGTTGTGTAAAAGATCGCTACATTGGGGAAACAGTTAGGTCGATTTTGGACATTATGGATTTTACAGACAAAGAAGATATTCCCGGGCTCTTAATTTTTATCGATTTTGAAAAGGTTTTTGACAGTTTAAAATTGGAATTTCCTTTTTAGCTGCCTAAACGCTTTTAACTTCGGCCCAGATTTCAAGCAATGGATAAATACTTTTCACAAAAATGTTCAGAGCTGTGTAATAAATGCGTGGTGTTAGACAAGGCGACCCACTCTCTCCCTATTTGTTTCTTTTGGCTGTCGAAACTTTGGCAATTGCAGTGAGGGAAGACGTGAATATAAAAGGAATTGTGATAGCTATATATAGAGCAAGAAGAAACAAAACTTCTCCAGTATGCTGACGACACCACCGCGGTTCTTTTAGATGAAGAATCAGCTCATGAACTCTTTAATGTGTTAGATATCTTTCGAAAAGTTTCCGGTCTAAAATTGAACACTTCTAAGACAGAAGGTTTATGGATTGGATCTTTAAAAGATAATGCATTAAGGCCCTTAGGTATTAAGTGGCCTTCTGACCCAATTAAAGCGCTTGGAGTATTTTTTACCTATGATAAAAAATTATTTAACCAGAAAAATTATTCTGACAAACTAGATAGTATTAAGAAACTGATTAACATCTGGTGTTCAAGAGGACTATCCATTTATGGAAAGGTTACTTTCTACTACCTCATTTAGTTGCTTTTGAACCATACGTCAAATCTTTTCAGTACAAGGTGTTAAACTCTATACTTTACACTAACTCAAAATTATATAAAATAGGCTTCATTTCTAATGATTTGTGTTCTTTCTGCGAACAAGCTTCAGAAACTTTGCATCATTTAATTTCAAAATGTCAATGCACAAAATCGTTTTGGAAAGAATTTGAAGCCTTCTATGAGAGTCTAACAAATCTCCATATTAATCTCACTATGAAGGATATTGTCATTGATTCCAACAAAAGAATGCCCTTTACTAAATTATTTAATAATCTTAGCTAAATTACATCTGTGGGAATGTAGAAGGAGAAAAGAACTTCCAAATATTCGAGGTTTTCGACAGAAAGTTAAATTAAAGTATGAAACGGAGAAATATTTTTGTACGAAAAAAAAGCTACAATATTTTAATAAGAAATGGAAAATTAGTTCAACTTTATTGTTGTAAGACACTTACGACATTGGAACTTCCTGGCGTGTGTGCGCGCGCGCGCGCGCGCGCGCGCGCGCGTGTGTGTGTGTGTGTGTGTGTGTGTGTGTGTGTGTGTGTGTGTGTGTGTGGGTGTAAGTGTAACATTTCGTGTAAATACTCAAAAAATGTTCCTTTTGTCCTGTTTTGGTGTCAGGCCGGGTTAAAGTAAACCTTGCGCCATATCCCCCCGGGGGGGGGGGGGGGAGGAGTACTCCCTTATATGGGCTATATAGGCACCAGGTATGTGCGGCCCCAAAGAGTATGTTTTTTAAAACCGTTTTGGTCTGAAATAGCTAGGAGGTCGATTTTGACTATTTTGGTCTGAAATAGGGTATGGGTTTGTGCACTCTAGTCTTGAATTGATATGTGTTTTTTTTTTTAGAAGACGCTACTTCTTCATCACTAGGTGATAAGACCATCAACAAAATCCCTTCTCAAATTATGTTTACGCCAACCGTGTACGTGAAATAGGTCTGAAATAGGGTAACGAAGGTTTGTTCAGGTCTGAAATACGGTAGGGAAATTGAAGATTTTGGTCTGAAATCGAAGCGGGCTGCACACCCCCACCTACGTAGCCTGCGAAGCAGTCGATTCCTAGCCAATCGCGCGGCGAGATCGAGCAAGCGAGCGGTCGAGCAACCCTCTCCCCGCCCCAGTCACGCTCGCTTTCACGATCTCCCCGCGCTATTGGCAAGGAATCGACTGCTTCGCAGGCTAACCTCCTGTTTAACCATATTTTGCTTCTGGGTAAGTTTTGTATTTACTCTCGGAAATACCAGAATGGTATACCTTCTCTTCAAGGTTTTATAGCCAGGACAAGGCGTATTTACAACATCGAACTCTATATTGCCAGGAAAAGAGACAAATTAAACAATCATTTTTGAAAGTGGGAAAAGTTAATAAGCGTTTTTACGAATAAGTGATGTTATGATTAATTAAAGTGATGTCATTGTAATTTACATACTAAGTAACTGTATTGCTGTAATAGCTTTATTTAGCTTTGTATTCTTTTGTTTGTACTATATATAGGTGTGTGTGTGTGTGTGTGTGTGTGTGTGTGTGTGTGCGTGCGTGTGGGTGGCTTTTCTCTTTCTTAATTTTTATTTTGTATGTAAACGAAAGAAATGCTTTAATTAAAAAATATAAAAAAATTAAAAAAAATAAAAAAAAAATAAAAAAAAAGGTAGGGAAATTGAAGATTTTGGTCTGAAATCGAAGCGGGCTGCGCACCCCCACCTACGTAGCCTGCGAAGCAGTCGATTCCTAGCCAATCGCGCGGCGAGATCGAGCAAGCGGGCGGTCGAGCAACCCTCTCCTCGCCCCAGTCACGCTCGCTTTCACGATCTCCCCGCGCTATTGGCAAGGAATCGACTGCTTCGCAGGCTAACCTCCAACCATTTTTTTTTTACCGCTGCTGAGTCCATTCAACTTTTCCAGGGAGTAGGCATGAATAGATTGTGTTAGTAAATCCAGCAGAAGTTGCTTGACAATACACCCAAAAGATGCTCTAAAGTTGCTCAAAAATTTAAAAGTTGCCACCGAAATTTAGAAAAGCTGCTTACTTTTGAAAGTCATTTTGTTCTAGATAACTACTCAAAACATGACGTTGTATGTGTAATTTAACATCATTTGTTGTGATCAATATAATCTTTAAGCTCAATGTAACTAACAATAGAAAGTACTTTCTGATGACGTTTCTCATGAGTAAAGATCACAATGTTTGCAATAGACATCGTACTGCTGACTACTAAGAGTTGCCCCAGCGGCTATGGTAACCTCAGTAGGGTCAATATCTGTATTATTTTCATTTTCCTCGTCAGACATTTCAGCTTCTAATTGTGATACCTCGCACTGCAGCAAATACCAAGATGGCGGGCCAATCTGGTACCCAGAGTCCTCAGGCTCTTTGGCCAGCGGTTAGTCGCCAGGAGAGACTCTCGGATAATGGACCGCCATTTTCCCAGAAAATCTGGGGTAAAACAATGGAAGCCGTTACAGGCCAGCCAATCAAAAAATTTGATTTGTCTCCATTATCCCAGAGTCTCTCGTGGCGACTAACCGTTGGCCAAAGAGCCTGAGGACTCTGGGTACGAGATTGATGGCGGGCGGGAAGCTCTATTGTTGGAGCGAATAGCCGCTGGATGTAAGCGCCCGTTAGATAGATAGCTGCTGTCCAGTTCGTGGACGCACGTGTTATTTTATAAATTATTTGTAAGAACGTACGGCATCCTTAGTTTTGACAAGTTTTAATAAAAACCTGTTAATAAAGGCCTTTATGATGGTTTGGTCAATTTTTAACTATGTGTTGACTCAAAAGTTGCCAAGGAAGGCAAAAGTTGCTCTAGGTTGCTTCCAGTACAAAAAGTTGTTGAAAACGCTAAAAGTTGCCAAGCACAAGGGAGCATCGAATAAAGTCAGTCTTTCTTTCTTTTTTGGAGCAGACAGTATGTTAATGCACCTGTATAGTAGTATTCATATTTCCTACCACTCAAAATACTTTATTTTGCTAAAAAACAAAACAAAACAACGACCAAAACCAATCAAACACCTACATTGCTGAAGATCTCCAAGTGGGTCACGCAACGCCTTTTGTAAGAGCGTTGTGTGAACTTATTGCGTGACGATCGAGCAGAAGCATAATTTATTCCCGGCATGCAAAACAAAATATCACGTGACAACTTGAGATAATGGCGCACTAAAATGGCGGAGTTAGCAGAAGCTATAAAGCCACCCTGGACCGAAAAGTGAAGGAATTTCTACTGTTTTCTATCCACAAGAAGGTATGACACTTACAGTGCAGTCTCATTTTAAGTTAATTTTAAGTGAACTCTTTTCTTGGTGATATTACTCGGAGCGTTTGGATATTTTGAGCTTGCGTCGTGGGCGCGTTGGAACGTGAAATGTACAACAAAACCCGCGAAGAATCCCGTCGTCAGATCAAGCTTGTTTGTCAAACGTCTTTTCATTGGGCGGTCTCTTTTAAACACGGTTCGATATTGAAGGAACTTTTGAGATCGTTGAAAAATGCATAAGTTTTGAAACATGCACACCAGTTTGTTATGATAATTTCGCATGCATAGGTGTGCTCACTAACTTTATACAGGATCATGCCAGTCGCTATGAACTTGTGTGTTATTTATACGCCTAACCCCAAGGGGTTACAGTTTGCGGTTGCGATTTATTTGTGGAATTGCATTCTACGAACAGAAGTTCTCCGGTCTTAATCCTAGAAGGAAAATGTTTGTCCAAATGTATGGCCATTGAAATGTTGACCGGAAATTGGGTGCCGCTCGCTTGAAATACGCTTTTGTTGAAGCAAAAATATTGTACGATTCATTAAAACGTACTAAGTTTATTCGTTAACGTTCCTCTCCATTCAACATAAAAAGGCAGAACGAAATTCCCGTGCTTTGCAAAGGTTCTTTGTTATCAGATGTATTTGCGGTAGCAGCTAAATATGAGCTAAAACAATGAGTGTTTTTCGAATCGCGAAATTTGACAGATTAACTTCACCGAGCGAATCACTGTTTTCCAGTTCAGGATTCTCCACGTTGTTTGACAAGGTGAACACTTTAGTTTGATCCCCTTGAAAGCCTCTTATTTTTATTGCAGTCAATTTTAAAAGGAAAGATCTTCTGTCGAACCTAAAACCTCGTGGCTTGCTTTGGTCAACGCCTCGCGTTTCGGATGCTTTGAATAGCGATGGATGTTTCTTTTGATTTGAACAAAGATTGTTCATTTCTTTCAATCCTTTCCCCTAGTCGATCGCTATTACAACACAGTCTGACCTTTATCATTTCAGAAACCCTACGCATTTTAAAAAGGCGAGAAGATTGTTCCTATTTCAATATTTGACCATTCAAAGTTATGTAAATTAAAACTAAATGAAGTAAATTGCTGATCTTTGATTTAAGAATCATTGATTACGCTAGGAGATTCAAAATGTCGAGAATGTTTACTTAAAGTAATTAAACCAAGCCTTGCACGTTAAGTATATTTTAGTCATTGATTTGATCTTCTTTAGTAATGATATTGTTTCTTCATTTTTTTTTTGCGAAGCTGATAATCTGATTATCTTTTTAAAACCTAAATTTATGTACTTCCACAGTTGTGAATTCTGTGGGTTGAAAAGCTGTGATAATGTCAGAATTTACAAATGCAATTAGTGAGAAAGAGTTTATCCGTTGAAGCTGTATCCGTTCAGCCATTTAAAATATTTCTGATTTCCTGTTTTTCAGTTGATGTAATTTTTGTAGTGCAAAGCTAAGGTACATGTGTAGACATTTTTAATTAATCTTGAATTAAGGAGTATTGGTTTCATGTGAATCACATGCACTTCCTAATTGTTAATATTGGCTGCAGTATAAAATCTTTGTACAAACAAGAATTTTAGAAGTCCATTTCTCTTTCAAAAGGGATTTTAAATTGCTACTTTCAGTGTGCATAAAAAATTTTTCTTTGAAAAACCAGAAAATGAAAGGCAAACAGAGCCGAGCTGCTCCTCTGCTGGATCCAAAATCAAAGCGTGTGTGAGTTTCAAATATTTTTGTTCCTTTAATTAAGAATATTCATGACAATTTCTGTGTTGATGAAGGGCTAATGGAAAATTTACTGGCACAACTTTAAAGAAAGAGCACCATGTGAACAGGGCTGATTAACTTATGACACAAAACATGCAGGGGGATTGTCATTTGAGGAGCTGCCAGGGTTCACAGTGAAAGTAGCTGGTTTGTGGATGCAAGGTTGTTGTGGCTCTTGAATGATAGCAATTAGCAAAATTTTTTCTTGTCAGAAATTGATAGTTCTGATCAGTGGTTTCAATGAGCACCAACATCGATGAAAAGTGTCGGCTACTTTGATCAGGGATGTCGGCTACTTTTTCCCTAAATTGAAGTAATTAAAGAATGATTATTTATTTTTTAATTTAATACCATCGCCTACTCTACTCCAACTCGCTGCCTACTTCAAATGTTATTGAAACCCCTGACTGATCAATCCACAAATCACAATATTTTCTAGTATCAGCTGGTGATCGGCAATACAGGGCTGTCATTAGAAGCCGGCAACCAGCTTTTATAGCTGGCTACTATAACAGTAAAATCAGCTGGCTACTCTCAGTCTGAAAATGAGTAAAACGTAACAGCTATATACATGTAGGAAGAATTGCTCGATTTTTGACCGGCTACTTTCTCTGAGAGATCATCTTCTAAAAACCTTAATGAAAGCCGTGGGTGATAAAATCTTTAACTTTATTAATGTTATTATATATCACATAACCTATGCAATCATTTCCTTGATTTATACTATTCGCCAAAGGGTAAGCTGATCATACATGTAGTCATATCATTGGTAGGCAGCGAAAATTACAGTTTGTCATTGCTATAGTAAATATCAAAAAAGAAAAGGGAAAATGTAACTCAGTATATATAGAGAAGCAAAATAGAAGAGTTGTAAATTTTGAGATGAAATAGAACAGGAGAATTAGGATTATGGTTAACATGAATTTTAGGATACATGTAGCTGTTTTGTGAAGGAGAGTAGATGAATTAATTTACTAATTAAAACATATTTTCTCAGATGCGGTGATAATCAGTAGATTATATAAAAGGTGACACAACAATAAATTTATATACATGTACACTTTTTATTTTTCTATGTTGATCTGTTCTCATATTCACTAGCCTGGTTTATTGTAGCTACTAGTCATAGTATATACAGGAGATTACGAGTTAATGAGTACAACCCTGTGCTATCTTAGATGTACACATAGTACATGGTACTTGTCTTGTATAACATGGGAATACAAGTAATGCACGTACGTTTATTTGTGAGTTGTACATATACATGTAACACCAAGGCAGGGTTCTTTGTTATTAAACAGATTGATTTATATCCAAGTGAATTGTCAGGGATTTGTAAAACCCTTTCACTCCCAAGGGGTCCACTTGGACGCGTAAAATCGTCTGGCATTAGACAGAGTAAAATCTATTATTAGTCAGTCTTGGAAGTGAAAGGATCAATGAACCGAGGTATGATCCACGCAATGAGACAGAAACCACCTCTTGTAACTAAACATGACCAGCTACATGTTCATGTAGTCAGAGTTTGAAAAGAAGTATGAAGTGTCATGACAACTGGTAGCTTTTTTTCATCCTATGCCTACAAAATGTGTAGATTCGTGCACTTACAAATAATTTAATTACAAGTACAACCAGATTTTTTAGGGTCTTAAAATTAATGATATGTAGCTGATGGTCCACATTCACTGGGTGAGCCAATGAGGAAATTGTGAGGCATTTTTTAAAATTGTTATTTGAATTGTAAACATTAATAGTTTTTTTCTTTAAATTTCTTTAGGAAGATAATGGAAGCAACAACATCACCAATATTGGCTGGCAAGTAAGTATATACCTTGTTGGGTAACATAAAGATGCATGTACATTGTAGCAACCATTCAGGTTGAAAATGCTGGTTTCTTCAACAGTTTTACATTTAAGTTTTATAGCTGGCTGCTTTGCTCATGAGGTGGGAGTTTACAGTTAGCTCAATTGTGTTGAGATTCCTTTATACCTGTTTTCTTATTAGTAAAAATTTCTTTTATTCACAATTGCCACAAAATAAAATTATGGGCCTTCCAAAGACACATAATTATCCCAAACCCAAGATATGAGATGCTGAGATAACTTTTCAAGAACAGAAATTTGAGATTGCATGATCCATGAAATTTGGCTATAATTTTGCCAGAGACTCGGTTTTGTAACAACCTTTTCACACTGCTACATTGTATATAACAGGCCATTCAAGAACCCCAGGTTTAGTGCCCATTTTTTTTCCAGAATTTGGTCACTGTTTGATGTAAAAACAAACAAACAAACAACAATCAAACAAGCAAATCAGATAGAGGGTGAAGTATCATTCTGTCTGGTCATGGAACTGCCAGTTGATTGCAACCAAATTTTCCAAATGGCACAGGCAAGTGTGAAAAATAAATTGTAGTTGTAGTGGTCAGCAGCTAATGGTAAATGTATTTTCTTTTTACAGCATCTTAAATGAGTCCATACCCAAAGATGAGGCAGACCAACTTCTTCAAGACCTTTTTCATGAAATGAGTGAGGATTTTAAATACCATAAGTTGCTTTAAAATTAATTGTGATTGTCCAAAATGGCAGCACAGGAGAATTATAAAAGTGAAAATACTGTTGCCTTGTTTTCCAATGAAATTTGAAAAAAGGCAGCCTTTTCAACAATGTAACATTGATTTACTTCAGTAGTAGAGGAATCCTTTGATAGTAATCATAACAGCTTCTTTCTTCCGCTTTACTTTCTAGAGCGGTTTTCAATTGAGTATCGAAAGTAATTACGGTTTTGCTTTGGTTTTGCATTCCTTCGCTCTGTGATTGGCCAGGAAAACTTGCACCACTTTCTCAACCAATGAGAAGCAAAACCAAAACCAATTGTGACTTCCACACATGTATTTTCCCATGCTTTATGCCGGCTACATGTAATTGCTTTGTATTCTGATTGGTTCATTGCACTACCTACTTCTGTTGTGATTGGTCAGAGTAACACTCAATTGAAAAGCGCTCTATCATGACCCTACTGGCCATGGTCTTTTGTTTGGTGAAGAGCGTTTTTTGTATCTGTTTTGTTTGCCAGTGTAGTTTGTTCTATGTTTCAGGTGAGGAAGGATTTGATGAGATCAGATTTGCTGCCTACCGTACTGCTGCCAAACTGCTTTTTGTCCAGAACAAGACCAACTGTAAGTAACATTTGAAAACAAGCATTTTCTATGCATGCTTACCTATTAAATGTAAAAAGAGGTAACATTTATTTTATTTCTCAAAAAGTATTTTGTCTTGATGTAGTGTAATTAAATTTATAGCAACCTCTATTATGAATAGAATACAGTGCCTCATTTTGATTTTTATAGAGCCCTTAACATGTTAGTTTGTATGCTAATGTGTACACAAACTTGGTATTTATTAATTTTTTGGTTAGTTATTAATGTTTCACCCCTTTTTGACTGATTTAAATCAACTTACACTTATTCGTCCAATAATGTTGGTGTTTTTCTCTCTTTCAATCTTTGTTTTTGTCGTTCATAGTACACCTGGTTGATGTTTTCAACATGATTGAAGCATTTCGCGAAAATGGACTCAACACTCTTGACCACAACACAGAGCTCCATGAAACTCGATTGGAAGCCATTGTATCCAGCATATTTTATGCTTTGAACAAACGATTGCCCACAACTCACTACATAGATGTTGAGAGGTCAATAAGTCTGGTGACAAACTGGCTTTTGTATGCCTACGACAGGTGATATATAGAATTTTAAATTTTTATATTAAATGGTATTTTGCCACTTCTCTCTGTTGATCATCAGTTTGTGGTCAGTTATTCTTTAGATGGGAAGCAGGGAGGGATGTGTCAAAAGGACCTGGAGATTTCATGAATTTTGGCAGAGCTCCATGTGCTGTTAAGTTCTTCTTTCAAAGTAGTTTTTGCAACTCACTCAAATTATCCTTGGAAAATCCTTAGTCCCCCACCCTAAGTCACAGCCCTGTATCAGTGTAAATAAATTATTTTCTGCATATAAGTGCCTTCATGTTGAAAATTTAGAAATTCCAAGCTCAGGGCCTTGAAAGTCCTTTTCTTTTGGCAGCACTATCATTAAGGTGTGGAGGCCACATAATTATGTTTTGATTGGTTTAAGCCTTGGTTACTTTAGGAGAAAAACAGCTTGCAGTGTATTGACTATTATCCAGTAACTGTAATCCCTAGCTATGTGCTTTTTGCATATGTTGTGGTTAAATTTTTTCCCCTTTGTTTTTGGGTATGGTAATGTACAATGTATGGCAATGTATGGTAATGTATGGTAATGTTGGCAAGGTATGGTAATGTATGGTAATGTATGACAATTAGCTTAAAGCAAAGGAAGAAAAATTAATTTTAAACCAAAGATAAAACTGATTCCAAACACATATTCCTTTGCTCAGGATACTTAAAACAATAGTGAAACCCCTGCAATTGCTGTTTAAAAGTCCTCAAATTTATTAACTCCTTCTGCAAAGTTCAAACAAATTTGGGTGCATATGAATTGTTGGGACCTGGGAGAATTCCTTTGTCTGTCATGAATAACGTCAAGGTACATGAAAAGAAGGTTGATAAGATCTGCACTGGATTTTGTTTTTGTAGTGATGCCATAGGTAGGATCCGAGTGCTGTCTGTCAAGACTGCTCTTTCAACACTGTGTGCTGGGCGTCTTGTTGACAAACTAAGATGTAAGTTACAGTCATTTATATAATAAGGTGAATAGTTCGCGCGTTGTGATTGGTTCTTAGCTATGAACTTTTAGAGGACAGATGCACAGGTTACATCATCACGACCCACTTTTTCCAGAAATGTGAAAATAAACAAGTTTTTCGCTTGTATTTTGTTTCTTTATTATAATTATAAAACAAATAGATTCCATGTTGCCATGCGTCTGTTCAGTAACAGATCACAGAAGATGTCAAAATGTGGTAAAATCATCATCTTCTTTGTTTTTACCACATTTTGACGTCATCTGTGATCTATTACTGAACAGATGCACGGCAACATGGAATCTATTTGTTAATTATTTTCTGCCCTGTACCAACTACACTGTACATGTACCTTCTAACCAGCTGTTGTTCCATAAAAATGTAACCCCTGTTGTGGAACTGTTTTGATTTGTACATGCCCTCTCTCACACATGCAAAAGTACAATTCATAGTTAATCACTGTGGATGTAAATATTCACTGCCAGTGAATGAAGTGAGTGCAATTCTCTATTTGTTTTTAGCTTTGCCATTAGTATGAGATAATCCTACAAAGTTTGCATGTACTAATAATATTATGGATGGATGTGATTTGTGAGAAAATTAATTAACTCAATTAGATCAACTATAATTATTATTTTATTATTATGAGATGGAACCTCCAGAAGCCACAAGACTTTTATGACAGAAGCCTCCTCACAATATCTGACATATATGAGAAGACAGGGAGCATGATCATTTGGTTATAAGTTAAAAGAAAGTTGTATCATCTTCGTTTAAGCACACACAATATCAAAGTCATTTATTACTCTTTAGTTTACCTACACACAAAACAGATATTTTATTTTGCAATTTTGTTTGTTTCCATTTTTAGACCAGTTTTCGCAGATAGAAGATGACAGTGGTCTGTTGAACTTTCCCAAGTTTGAAGCCTACCTTAGAGAGTTTCTTCAGGTCTGTTGCCTTTGTTGTGTTAGGTGAACTAAATTTTCTAGCCCCAGTGGAGTCTGTGGAACTTGACTGTTATGCAATCTTACAAGTATACAGCACTGGACCACCTTCTTGTTTTGTAAATTTTTTGATCACTTGCCCCTTTCCTTTTTTAGTTTTTTACAGTGTAGCTTAGTCTCCATAATGTACGTGTAGTTTTAGAGAGGGACACTGGTTTGTCAGTTTTAACTGTAATGTGTTTACCCTCTTTAAATTAAGTCATTATTATTATTATTATTATTATTATTATTATTATTATTATTATTATTAAAATAATAATAATAATAATAATAATAATAATAATTATTATTATTATTATTGTTATGTAACCTTAACCCTATAGCTTTGCATGAGTGATTTCCATCCCTCGATTAATCGCCCTCCTTGAATAGTCACCCCTCTTTGGTGGAAATATTTGAACTAATTGCCTCCCTCAGATAACTGACCCCCTCCCCCAACTCCTACCCCAATAATCAACCTTCTCTTCCTGTAACTCCCCTTTTTTCACTTCCTCATTGGCAAATTAAAAATTTGTGCCTTGGATAGGCAGGGGTTTCAATAAGTTCTGAAATAGCCTTCTGAGCTAACTAAAGTCGGCAGCTACTTGATGAAATTTTTTTAAATAATTTGAGTGAAAATATGGACAAAGTAGACAGCAGTAAGGGGTAATAGGGACCTTAAGATACTGGACGCGGCGGCCTTGAAGAACGCGGTCACGTCCGAGAGGGCATGGGTCGTGAGCGCCACCTTCAGTGAGGGAAAAACAAACCCTAAGATTTGTGATGTGTAAGCGGTGGCCGAAACGAGTAACAACAAACAGATTCAGTCAGATAATCAGGGGGTTTCGCCGTTATGACTTCATTTAAGAAAACCCAAGAGCTTTTAGCAGGATGTTATTTGGCCGACATCATTTCTGAAGAAGAATTCGTGCTGCAGCTTTTCAAAGAAACATCAATGTAGCCTGTGAATTGAGGTTGTCCACTATTGTTTGCCACACACTTTTCCTCTTTCATCTGTCCTTGCTTTGTGACGATACAGTTCTAATAACAAAAGCTCCCGAGCAAGAGCAAGGTCGTGGTTGTTTGTCCATTCCATTGGGTGTCACACTAAAGGAACCTTTGGCGCCATTTGAAGAAAGTTAAAGAAACATGATGAGTATAAAATCCACAAGGTTTTTTTTCATAAATAATGCAAAATCACTTTCTAGAGCGGTCCTAACCTGCCGCTGATTAGTTTTACAAGACAAAAATCAAGGTGAAAGTAAGAAATAAAGCAATACTCTGGTGCAAGGAAATTTACCTGCTCTGAAGACTTGACGCTCACCTTTCCCTCTATAAACACGCTAAAACCTGAATTATGAAGACATAATACAGCCAAACAATTTAGGAATCTATTTCCTTATAATAAGGTTTAGAAATTTTGTGTAAATCATTATTTTAGGAGAAAAAGTCGCCAAACTAACTCACCTTTCTGAGAGGCCGCCAGAATGAACTTTGTCGCCGCCACCACTGAGGTGGAAGCCGTCAAGTGGCGTGACATTTATGCAAATTAAATTCAAAACCTTGCGAATTTACTTCTGGTTGGCGTCCTCCTCGGCCGCGTCCAGGCTATCTTAAGGTCCCTAATTTCTGATGAAGTAGGCGGTGATTTTTGCTGGTTGCTGGCTTCTAATGAAACCCCTGGATAGGCAGCAAGCTTTTGCTTAAAAAATTGTTACAATACTTGCAGAAAAAATACAATAGCACAAAATGTAGATAAGGAAACCAGATTGAACTGTGTTGAATTTACTTGGTGTGACTACTTTATAATTAATGGGATAATAAAACAAAATATTCTCAATGCATGTATGTAGGACGTTATCCAGCAAACCATATTTGAAATGATCTCCCCCTCGATTAATCACCCACCTTTGGTGTGAAAAAACAATGGCTGTTACTCCAGCAAATGTGGTATGAAATTGCCTGGGCACATTTACCTATATATATTTTCATTTCAGCTCCCAGCAGCAGTTGGTGAGGCACCAACATTTGGATTTGCTGAGGACATGGCAAATAAATTCTTCAAACCTGAAGGAGTGAGTGGCTTATTTTGAATTAATAATTTAACTGCTCACGGTACAATGTACCTGTTAAGATGGTTTAAGTTCCTTCGAGGCTGACAATTGTACAGAAAATTGTAGTGAGGCAGGTAAAAACTGCCTAGCTCTACACAAATGTCTTTCTTTAAAGAAAATAATAAAATGAAAATTGTCACGTCTGTTGGCATAGGCAGGTACATGTACACTGTAGCAGGCGCAGATCCAGGGAAGGTGAAATTGGTGAATTTTCAACCCCCCTTTTTCTGAGCCCCCCTTCTTTCTTTTTTTCTTATCCCTCAAATATTGAAATAATATTTGATTTCTCTGATTTCTCTGATTGAGGTGGAGAAAATTCACCTCCCATTTCAAAATCCTGGATCCGCCCCTGTGTAGCTCACTAATATTGGACTAGTAGCTGCAGCAAAGACACCCAAATACTTGAATTTTATAGTTATCAAATGGCTACTCAAATTCATGACAAATGCTCTTTAGTTGTTTTACCTGCTACTTTCCTTGCTAGCTTCTCCAAAGCTTAGCGGCAGCCAGGTTGTTCATCAGTTGAACCAGTTGTTGCCTGGCGTGGTTGATTTAAAAGCCATTGTTCAGTAATAACCTACAATCAGGAGTTCTTTTTTTTTTCTCCCTCCCCCATACAAAAGAAAAAGAGAACACCTGATTGCAGGTCACCATAAGATTGTAGTAACAATGACAACAACAACAACAACATCAAAGACAACAACATTGTGGCTAGAACACCTCAGATCATCATGATCACACCTTGCGTCACCTTCGAAAAGAATACCTTTGATTGGTAATACATTTGTTATGTACACTGTAGTGTTGTTTTTTTCTGTCTCAGCCACTAAAGCAAAATGAAACAGGACTTCTTAATTTCCTGGAGTGTGTTATGGGAAGTGAAGCACCTTTGTGTTATGTCTGGCTTGGAACACTGCAGAAAATGGCAAATGCTGCAAAATGTAAGTGATCTGTAATATGCAATAATGTTGTCTTGTAGGTGAAAATATGCCATCCACTTTGTGTAAAGATTTCATTGGTTATTGAAAAAATTTGTTTTGTTTGCAGGTGAACATCAGATTCCGTGTCAGATATGCAAGAAAAAGCCAATGGTTGGATTCAGGTAAACATTTAGACTTTTTGTTCTTCCAAAGATTCTGTTACGGTTACAAGTGTGGCTGTACTTATCTGTGAGCATTGAGAAATGGTTTTTGGAAACTGAAAGAAAGATGGAAGGGAATCAGGAAGTCATGAGCGAGAGAAAGTGGGGTTAAAGACTAGGAGGGGAGAAGCTTGGTGAGCTGGAGAAATGGGGGTTGGGAACTGTGGAGAAAGAACTGGAAAAAATGGATAAAAAACAGAGTGGAGTTGGCAGGAAAAAATAATGTGGAAGTGATCTAGGAAGAAGGAGAGTAAGAGCACTAGAAGAAAAGAGGTTAAGGAGTAACAATAAATGAAGGTGGGGAACTAGACCAAAGGAAAGGGAACTGGCTGATAGAAGGGCGGTAACTTGAAGAAATGGGATAGCAGAAACCACATGGAGGGAATTGGGAGTGAGAGAACAGTGAATACTCTTTGTCTTTGGCCATCGTAGCTTAACAAGAAATAACACACAAACTGCGGTGATAAACATGACAATAGAACGCATTGTTGGAAAACAAAAATAAAACTATATCGTTTAACTTGACGTTTCGTATGTTTCGACATACATCTTCAGAAGTGACCGTTAGGAATTAAAGTAACAACTAAAATTTGAAATTTAAGATAAGTAACTAATTAACAATAACCTTGACAGAAGCTAAAAATAATTTGCATATAAAAGATGCAAACTAATAGAGATACAGCTTTT
Organism: Pachyseris speciosa; assembly: GCA_016490735.1. Lineage (NCBI taxonomy): Eukaryota > Metazoa > Cnidaria > Anthozoa > Scleractinia > Pachyseridae > Pachyseris > Pachyseris speciosa. The sequence goes on along the minus strand of JAEMWC010000618.1, from coordinate 383,637 downwards.
CGCTGCTTACATTTTCATTTAAGGTAGGTTTCAATTCTCTAATTAGTAGAGTCTTCTTTATCTTGCAATGAGTATCTGACCGACGTTTCGCCAATATCTCAAAGTGATCCCATTTTAAGTTGTGACCAGTTGACGTGACGTGGTCTGCGATAGCAGATGCATGACAGCTACTCGTGATCGCTTTAAAATGTTCAGTTTTTCTGTCATGCAATCTGCGTTTCGTTTTTCCAATGTAGAAATCCTGGCAGTCCCAACAACTAGCTTTATAAACAACTTTTGACATTTGGGAACGGTTAATTCTATCTTTGTAGGGAAAAAGAGACTTAATGCGATGAGCGCTTTGGAAAATAACCTTAAGATCAATGCAGCCATAAAATTTACTAATGCAGGTCTTCAGTTGTTTGGTAATAATTTTGCTTTGTACTCCTAAATAAGGTAGAACTAAGATTATTTCCTTTTTGGGGACTGTGGTGGTTGGAATCTTCAGTCTGTTTTGTTGCCTGTTCAGAACATCATTAATGTTGTAATAATATTGACAACACCAACAGGATGTTCCACTTAATGAGACAATACAAATTTGTCTTGACAAATTGTATGAAAAGGGGATAGGGAAAATGGGGTGGGAATTAGGACAAGAGGGAAAGGGAACAGGGAGAAAAGGGGATGGGGAAAATGAAAGGGAAGGGAACAGGGAGAAAAGGGGATGGGGTAAATGAAAGGGAAGGGAACAGGGAGAAAAGGGGATGGGGTAAATGAAAGGGAAGGGAACAGGGAGAAAAGGGGATAGGGAAAATGAAAGGGAAGGGAACAGGGAGAAAAGGGGATGGGGTAAATGAAAGGGAAGGGAACAGGGAGAAAAGGGGATAAGGAAAATGAAAGGGAAGGGAACAGGGAGAAAAGGGGATGGGGAAAATGAAAGGGAAGGGAACAGGGAGAAAAGGGGATAAGGAAAATGAAAGGGAAGGGAACAGGGAGAAAAGGGGATGGGGAAAATGAGAGGGAAGGGAACAGGGAGAAAAGGGGATAGGGAAAATGAAAGGGAAGGGAACAGGGAGAAAAGGGGATAGGGAAAATGAAAGGGAAGGGAACAGGGAGAAAAGGAGATAGGGTAAATGAAAGGGAAGGGAACAGGGAGAAAAGGGGATAGGGAAAATGAAAGGGAAGGGAACAGGGAGAAAAGGGGATAGGGTAAATGAAAGGGAAGGGAACAGGCAGAAAAGGGGATAAGGGAAAGGGAAGGGAACAGGGAGAAAAGGGGATGGGGAAAATGAAAAGGAAGGGAATGGAGAAAAGGGGATGGGGAAAATGAAAGGGGACAGGACAGGGAGAAAAGGGGATGGGGAAAATGAAAGGGAAGGGAACAGGGAGAAAAGGGAATGGGGAAAATGAAAGGGAAGGGAACAGGGAGAAAAGGGGATGGGGAAATGAAAGGGAAGGGAACAGGGAGAAAAGGGGATGGGGAAAATGAAAGGGAAGGGAACAGGGAGAAAAGGGGATGGGGAAAATGAAAGGGAAGGGAACAGGGAGAAAAGGGGATAGGGTAAATGAAAGGGGACAGGACAGGGAGAAAAGGGGATGGGGAAAATGAAAGGGAAGGGAACAGAGAGAAAGGGGATAGGGTAAATGAAAGGGAAGGGAACAGGGAGAAAAGGGGATGGGGAAAATGAAAGGGAAGGGAACAGGGAGAAAAGGGGATAGGGTAAATGAAAGGGGACAGGACAGGGAGAAAAGGGGATGGGGAAAATGAAAGGGAAGGGAACAGAGAGAAAGGGGATAGGGTAAATGAAAGGGAAGGGAACAGGGAGAAAAGGGGATGGGGAAAATGAAAGGGGACAGGACAGGGAGAAAAGGGGATGGGGAAAATTAAAGGGAAGGGAACAGGGAGAAAGGGGACAGGACAGGGAGAAAAGGGGATAGGAAAATTGAAAGGGTAGGGAACAGGGAGAAAAGGGGATAGGGAAAATGAAAGGGGACAGGACAGGGAGAAAAGGGGATGGGGAAAATGAAAGGGAAGGGAACAGGGAGAAAAGGGGATGGGGAAAATGAAAGGGGACAGGACAGGGAGAAAAGGGGATGGGGAAAATGAAAGGGAAGGGAACAGGGAGAAAAGGGGATGGGGAAAATGAAAGGGGACAGGACAGGGAGAAAAGGGGATGGGGAAAATGAAAGGGAAGGGAACAGGGAGAAAAGGGGATGGGGAAAATGAAAGGGGACAGGACAGGGAGAAAAGGGGATGGGGAAAATGAAAGGGAAGGGAACAGGGAGAAAGGGGACAGGACAGGGAGAAAAGGGGATGGGGAAAATGAAAGGGAAGGGAACAGGGAGAAAAGGGGATAGGGAAAATGAAAGGGAAGGGAACAGGGAGAAAAGGCAATGGGGAAAATGAAAGGGTAGGGAACAGGGAGAAAAGGGGATAAGGAAAATGAAAGGGAAGGGAACAGGGAGAAAAGGGTATAGGGAAAATGAGAGGGAAAGGGAACAGAGAGAAAAGGGGATGGGGAAAATGAAAGGGAAGGGAACAGGGAGAAAAGGGGATAGGGAAAATGAGAGGGAAAGGGAACAGAGAGAAAAGGGGATAGGGAAAATGGAAGGGAACAGGGAGAAAAGGAGATAGGATAAATGGAAAGGAAAGAAATAGTTATTATACCTGAGTGGGAGAGAAACGGGGTGAGTTGAATCTGAGGAGCAGGGAGAAGGAAGGAAGGGAACTGGTGGGGAATGATGAGATGAAAAGAATGGGAACTGGATTTGGAGGCATGGAGGTAATGGTAGGGAATAGGGGGTAACAGGTGGTTTGGGACTCAAGGGATTGGTGGCAAGAATTAAGTGGATGAACGCCAGGGCACTGAGCTGGGAGAGGGCAGCATTGGTAAGATTATAAGGTGCAGAAAAATGATTCAACGACAGCTTTTATGGGATCTGTTGGAGACGACAGAGTGTGAAAATGGATGAGAAGCAGGAGGGTCAGAGACCAGGAGTTGGAAGCCTTGAAGTTTGTGAGGGAAACTGTAGACCTTTACATGACTTTTAAAAAGTTATTAAAAAATAGTTTTATTTTCTCTCTTCAAGGTACAAGTGCCTGCATTGTTACAATTACACACTATGCCAGGTGAGTTCTTGTTTTCATGTAACAAAGTTTGGAATGTGGAAGCTATCAGGCATATATTTGCTTTAGATAAGAATTGCTATGATGTTGTCTGTATATCGGTCGGTCTGTCATTCTGGTATGAGGTGAAAATACCACTGTATTGTCCACTTAAATGATTACAGAGGCCCAAGAAGTGACTGGAGTGAGCTTCCACCGTTTTGAAAGCCATCTTGGTGTCATTTCAGCTCAATACAATATGATACTACACAGCACAGTGCACTGCAGTAAGAACCTCTAATTAGCTGTACCTGAACTGTGGGAAATTGGGGAGGTGAAAATCCTCTTCTTCTACCTGTACTCACCTCCATTTCTCTGTCATATTCGCCGTTCTTGGGTGCCGATGCAATCGTAACATTAGTTGGATGCGAGCTCCCAGAGATAACTGGGACATTTTGCCACAATTTTTGGGGGGAAGCAGGGTTTACCCTCCACCAGTGTGTCCCGGGTTCGATTCCCGGACTGAGCGTCAGGCTGAGTTTGTTGGTTCTCTACTCTACTCTGAGAGGTGTTTTTCCAGGTACACCGATTTCCCCTCTCCACAAAAACCAGCATTGATTTGATTTGATTCTACTTGATGTAGAGTTGATTTGATTTAGTCTCCTCAATTAGCAGAGCATCTGTGCTCGGCTACAAAGTGATTATTTTGTTTTTCTTACCATCCGAAATCACGTGACAAAACGTCAAACTCCACCACGTGATAGAGGTTCCGTTATGGAATCGAAAGCTTGTGTTCTGTAAGAAATTTCACAATTCTGGGAAAAAAACCCAGAGTTGCTCTGATTAAACATGGTAGGATCAAGTGTTTCTGCTAATAATGGGCAACCTGTTTTGTAGGATTGTTTTTGGAGAGGGAAGGTCTCTCAAGGTCACAAGCGAGAGCACGATGTGCGAGAGTACTCAACTTGGGTGAGATTTGATTTCTTCTTTTCACAGTTAACTGTAACAGTGCATTTAGAGGAGTTAATACACCACACCACAGGATAATAGTTGCTCAGTAGCTTTCACTGAATGGATTTCATCCATAGACTCAAAACCGTCAACGTTCTTGTATGTGCCATCAGTGAATGACACACTCAAGGATTTGATTCCAGGAAGGACGTCTCTATTTTGGGAAAACATCAAATTGATCAGTGTTGTCTTTCTCGTTACCTGTCGCTACATCAGCGTTTAGTTCAACCTCGTTCCCAGGGTCCCTCCTCTTCCTGCGCCTCTCTCACTCGAGGGAGCGGGAAGAGGAGAGACCCTGGTAACGAGGTTGCGTTTCGCTAGGAATCTATCGTTGTTTCAAGGAGAAATGAAATCTTGACCATGGCAGCCCCTAACATGTCTTATTGTTTGCCGTATTCAGAATGCTGGTGAGAGAGGCAGTTCTTTCCGAAGCAAATTCCTATGTGGAGGAGGGCGGAAGAAGCGGACCTCACTGCCTGATTTTCCTCGAGAACCGGAGCCCAACAAGACACTTGATGTCACAAACATTGTGTAAGTGCTTTTTAACCCTGAAAGAAAAAAAAAACATCAGGCTTGTGCCATGCTCGGTCCTGTACAGAGCTATAGAATTAATATGAAGTGGGGACACTGTGGTGATTCGTCGGTTAAATTAGGGCATTTGTAAATGAATTTGGTTTTATTAATTAATCATGAATTCATTACTTATTCGTTTATTAGCTTCGCGAAAAAAGTATTAGTAGCTATTATTTGTTCGCTCTTTGTTCTTACTCTTTCGAAGAGGTCTTCGTTCGCTCTTCGTTCTTATTCGCCCTACCTAAGGACTCTTGTTTCGCTCTTCGTTCTTATGCGACCTACCGAAGGGCTCTTCGTTCGCTCGTCGTTCTTATTCGTTCTTTCGAAGGGCTCTTCGTTCTTATTCGAAGGGCTATTGGGTGAGTTTATGTTCTTATTCGTTCTGCCGAAGGATTACTCGTTAGCTCTAAGTTCCTATTCGTTCTGCCGAAGGGCTATTCAAAAAAACTCTCAAAGCGTGAGCTTTTGAATCTCTAATCTGGCCATTAGCTTAGTACGAAAATTTGGTTTATCAACGGAGTTGATAATGTAAATTGACCACCGTACAGGGATTCGATTAGCTGACGTTTCGAGCGTTAGCCCTTCGTCGGAGCGAATCGAGGAATTGTGGGTTGTGTATGGTTTATATACAGGAGATGGAGCTACGCTATTGGTGGTAACATGGTAACGTGAAAAACATGAATAAATTAATTGAATGAAAAGCGCTCGTTGACACCGTGGGGATTAAGAGTGCCAATTTGAAAGATCAGTTTTTGCTCGAGATTTTTACGGCTTTCCGTGGTACCTTGATGTAGGGAAAGGCCGGAGATCGACATGTGTTGTTTGGAATGGTTAGGGAGATTAAAATGCCGAGCGACAGGTTTGGATGCGTCTTTGTCATCTTTCTCAACATCACGAAGATGTTCTCGGAATCGGTCACCTAGTCGTCTTCCTGTTTCGCCGATATATAACTTTTTGCATAATGTGCAGGTTATGCAATAGATAACATTTGCGGAGGTACACGTGAAACGATCAGTGATCTTAACAGATCGCTTAGGGCCCGATATTTTGTCAGTGTTTTGAATGAAAGGACAAGTTTTGCATCGCGAGCGCGCGCATTTAAAAGTGCCAGGTTGTTCAGTCGTTTTGAATGCGCTTTTAACTAGAAAGTTACCTACATTTTTGTCGCGTTTGAATGAAATCAGTGGTGGTTCCGAAAAGATTCTAGCAGTTTCTGGATCATTTTGCAGTATCTTAAAGTTATTTAGAATGATGGCTTTAACTGGGTTATTATGCGGGTGAAATGTGAGGGTGAATGGAATTCTGTCATTCTTTTCCTTTTGTGACGTCTGTAGTGCTGACTGTTGATCAATCTGCTGAGCGCGGTGATGGCCCGATTGAACTACAGAATCAGGATAGCCACGTTTCTCGAAAAAATGGCACATTTCCTCTGATTTGTTGGAAAAATCAGAGTCATCACTACATAGACGTCGAAGTCTAAGAAATTGAGAATAGGGAATGGCGTTTTTGACATGAGATGGATGTGAAGATGAATACAACAAATAACTGTGAGAATCGGTGGGTTTGTAGTGCACACTGGTACATAAGCCGTTGCCGCTGATAAAAACTTTGATATCAAGAAAGGCCAGGGAAGTTTCCGAAATTTCCCAGGTATATTTTAGAGCCGGGTGAAAGGAATTAACGGCGCTTATAAATTGATTGATTTCCTCCTTGCTAGACGAAATTGCGCCGATACAGTCGTCAATGTAGCGACCGTAGAGTTCAGGTTTAGGACCGTTGTACTGATTGAAAAATTGGTACTCGACGTACCCTACAAAAAGATTGGCGTAGCTAGGTCCCATTTTTGTGCCCATCGCTACACCATTAATTTGCTTGTAATAGTTATCAGCGAAAGAAAAACAGTTAAGTGTTAAAACTAGTTCAGCTAGGCGGAGTAGCGTTTCCGAGCTAGGTTCCTTGACGGTGCGTTGATCGAAAAAATACTTAAGTGCTTGAAGACCTTCGCCGTTAGGAATGACAGTGTATAGAGATGTAATATCCATGGTGAAAATTAGTTTGTCTTCGCCGGTGAAATTGAAATCGCGAAAAATTTCAAGTGCGTGTTGACTGTCTTTAATGTAAGATGGCAAAGATTTGACGATGGGCGCCATAATCTTGTCTAAATAGCTAGAAATGAGTTCGGTAGGGCAACTACAGGCAGAAACGATAGGTCGACCCGGGTTGTTAGGTTTGTGGATTTTGGGTAAAAAGTAAATACACGAAGTTCTCGGAGTAGTTATGATGAGATTAGTAGCGGTAGCCGGCAATCTCACTTCCACCAACCAAAAAATTGTCAAAGACACGATTCAGGACCTAATAGTCAAACAAGAATTGCCGGCTACCGCTACTAATCTCATCATAACTACTCCGAGAACTTCGTGTATTTACTTTTTACCCAAAATCCACAAACCTAACAACCCGGGTCGACCTATCGTTTCTGCCTGTAGTTGCCCTACCGAACTCATTTCTAGCTATTTAGACAAGATTATGGCGCCCATCGTCAAATCTTTGCCATCTTACATTAAAGACAGTCAACACGCACTTGAAATTTTTCGCGATTTCAATTTCACCGGCGAAGACAAACTAATTTTCACCATGGATATTACATCTCTATACACTGTCATTCCTAACGGCGAAGGTCTTCAAGCACTTAAGTATTTTTTCGATCAACGCACCGTCAAGGAACCTAGCTCGGAAACGCTACTCCGCCTAGCTGAACTAGTTTTAACACTTAACTGTTTTTCTTTCGCTGATAACTATTACAAGCAAATTAATGGTGTAGCGATGGGCACAAAAATGGGACCTAGCTACGCCAATCTTTTTGTAGGGTACGTCGAGTACCAATTTTTCAATCAGTACAACGGTCCTAAACCTGAACTCTACGGTCGCTACATTGACGACTGTATCGGCGCAATTTCGTCTAGCAAGGAGGAAATCAATCAATTTATAAGCGCCGTTAATTCCTTTCACCCGGCTCTAAAATATACCTGGGAAATTTCGGAAACTTCCCTGGCCTTTCTTGATATCAAAGTTTTTATCAGCGGCAACGGCTTATGTACCAGTGTGCACTACAAACCCACCGATTCTCACAGTTATTTGTTGTATTCATCTTCACATCCATCTCATGTCAAAAACGCCATTCCCTATTCTCAATTTCTTAGACTTCGACGTCTATGTAGTGATGACTCTGATTTTTCCAACAAATCAGAGGAAATGTGCCATTTTTTCGAGAAACGTGGCTATCCTGATTCTGTAGTTCAATCGGGCCATCACCGCGCTCAGCAGATTGATCAACAGTCAGCACTACAGACGTCACAAAAGGAAAAGAATGACAGAATTCCATTCACCCTCACATTTCACCCGCATAATAACCCAGTTAAAGCCATCATTCTAAATAACTTTAAGATACTGCAAAATGATCCAGAAACTGCTAGAATCTTTTCGGAACCACCACTGATTTCATTCAAACGCGACAAAAATGTAGGTAACTTTCTAGTTAAAAGCGCATTCAAAACGACTGAACAACCTGGCACTTTTAAATGCGCGCGCTCGCGATGCAAAACTTGTCCTTTCATTCAAAACACTGACAAAATATCGGGCCCTAAGCGATCTGTTAAGATCACTGATCGTTTCACGTGTACCTCCGCAAATGTTATCTATTGCATAACCTGCACATTATGCAAAAAGTTATACATCGGCGAAACAGGAAGACGACTAGGTGACCGATTCCGAGAACATCTTCGTGATGTTGAGAAAGATGACAAAGACGCATCCAAACCTGTCGCTCGGCATTTTAATCTCCCTAACCATTCCAAACAACACATGTCGATCTCCGGCCTTTCCCTACATCAAGGTACCACGGAAAGCCGTAAAAATCTCGAGCAAAAACTGATCTTTCAAATTGGCACTCTTAATCCCCACGGTGTCAACGAGCGCTTTTCATTCAATTAATTTATTCATGTTTTTCACGTTACCATGTTACCACCAATAGCGTAGCTCCATCTCCTGTATATAAACCATACACAACCCACAATTCCTCGATTCGCTCCGACGAAGGGCTAACGCTCGAAACGTCAGCTAATCGAATCCCTGTACGGTGGTCAATTTACATTATCAACTCCGTTGATAAACCAAATTTTCGTGTTTCACTCCCCCACCGACGCAGCACCACAGTTTCTTTAGAAACTAATCCCTTTATACATTAGCTTAGTAACCTAGTTGATAAAAGTAGTCTTTAATATTAAACTGTAGTCTTATTGATGGAGACTGGTCGTCTATGAGTTCGTATTAAACCCGCAGACGACAACACCGGCACGTGAAGGTTGATAAACATTTATGGAAACTCATTTAATGTGCGCAAACTGCAGACGAAAAAAAAGCGATAAAACACCAGAGAAAATTATTTCAATTTGCGACAGACTATGAGATAATGAGTTTTTAACTCGAGAAAATTACCGCGAAATGAAATGGTTTTTCTGTTCAAATGTTTCCCATCATTTGCGGATTGTTTGGAGTGGAGATGAAATGCTGGGGAAGCTATCGAGTTTTATTTGTACGTGGTTATATTCGCTGAAGAGCTTTCAAGATGCTTCTAACTCTTATGTTCAAACCCATGAGCTCGTGGATGAAATCCTATAAAGTGTTACAGTGTCAGATAGCACTTTACCGAGATACACTTTCGCCTGATACACTTTCGAAAAAGACATCATAAAATTTTGGCGTGTACCATTCAAATGAAAGCCACAGAGCAGCAGACAGCACTTTACTGTTAACGCTCATTCTGTTGTGCAAATTATTTTTAACTGTTGAGTACGTGGATGGAATTTTCTCAAATGAAATTTACAGAGCAACACTTTAATTAAGCCCGTAAATTATCGCTTTTAATTTTAGTCACTCAGGTCAAAAGCTTTGCAAACGTTTTCAACCTTTTAGTTTCTTGGGATATTATACAAATTTCCGTTGTACCAGGCCAAAAAGTGTTCCGTTCTTGAAAAGCATGCTGTGTTATATGTTGTTTTATGCTGATGACGTATTTCTAGTAAATTCAGTACATCGCGATTGGGCGAAAGCTTGTCCATAATTAATTGCGACTGATTACGATCTGAAATAACAGTGAATGAATTATTCATTCCACGACTTGGTGTGTTCCTTCTTGCCTGCGTTCTATTGCGTATCAAAATATATACTGTTCCGATTGTGTCGGGTCGCACTTACTTTTACTGGTTCGAAATGGACCTTAGCGAACAAAGATTTTCGTCGCTGGACGGTTTCGTCGAAGAAGCGGACCTTTGCGGTGACTGCAATCTAAGATGAGTTCTCGTGAGGGAAGCTCTAAGGGTAGCATTTCAAAGAGCGATGGTGGTAGTAGAAGCAGCGCTAGCAGCAGCGGTTCCGAGGGGAATAAACGTCTTTTTATCACGTTAAAACCAAACGCACGGCAAACGTGCTACATTTTCACGCGCCCTATGAGGGTGCGGGTAAAAGGTGCCACGTAAGTATACATTTCAGACGTAAAAATTCAATACTAGTTTAATGATTTGAGACTGCAGATTTGGCAAATGTTGTAAAACGTCTATGTGTGAAGAAGAAGCAACATTGTGAAAGAAATCACTGCTCAGTAGCTTTCACTTGGACCACTAACGTTAGGATTTTATACGTGGACTCAAACTTGGAATGACCTTGTACAGTGTAATAACAGCATCACACGGAATTAGTGTGATGCATGTCAACACTTAAGGATTTTACTTCACTGTATTCAAAGTTAGAACCAACTTACGTAGCGTAAAATACGTGAAAGTGCTGTTAATAGCACGTCTTATATTTGAGCAGTCATGCATTAGGTTTTGTTGTCACAGATTACAATCTTGTAAAAGCTAGAAATGTAGCTCAGTGTTTAATTCTGGTTAAATTGTGTTGTGCGCTCTTAAAATCTGAACGTGTTTACAGTAGATAACATTGGTTTAAGTAGTATTGTACCGAGTAGAATTATAAGAATACTCTTTTTGCAGCAGTACAAGAATTTTACACCGCACTACAGCGAGGTCTTGGCTACTCATGAACTTTCTTATTCTTACTTATTTTCGCAGCTACTTATGCTACATTTCTCGGTCAGTTGGCCACATTTTGAAAAACCGGTTGACGAACTGAAAGGTTATTTTTCATGTTTGTATACTGTACTTTGTACCGGCCGAAATCGTCGCAACATTTCAGCTGTTTTCGATATTCCTGTGGTTGTAGATTCCCAATTAATTTGTTTTGATTTTCGACAATTTTATTTAAATTCGCGATTGATTTTAATAAGCGTTTTTAGCAAGCGTTCGGTAGCTTTAAATTTTGCACAAATGTGACTTTTAAGAATTTTTTCTCTTTGTCGTGGATATTTAGACATATTTAGACCATGAAATAAGTGACGGTATTAAAAAAGTTCCCCCAATAAATCACAGCATTTCAGAACCAGGTAGTTTAAACTTCAGATTGTTCCTGGTTTTTGCGTGTTTGAGACATCAATTTCCAACTTCATGTAGCCAACTTTTGTTTCTATATGATGCTTTTGTTTTCGTAGTTTTGGAAATATCTGCATTTGTAGCATTTTCGTACGTTTCGTGCAGATCTTGTCGTATTTGATTACCGAGGTCGTGCTTTGTTGTTAACCCATTGGCACCCGTGCCGGCCAAAACCGGCCGTAAAAAACTCCCATGCTTCAAAACATTGCAACTCTCTCAATCGCACGAATATTGCCTTAACTGTTAGTTGTGAGCACGAAATGGAATGCCCTTTAAATTTGGATATCCAATAAATGCAAGAAACGTAGCGATTTTTACCAAATATGGCCTTTTGAGTTTGGACAAGAACGAAACTGGCCGTTTTTAACGTCAAAGAGAAACAACAAAAATGCCCCTTTTTGCCTTCATGTTTTCTTAGGGAAATCATCGTCGAAAAACCAAAACTCAACCATCATAACGAAATTCAGTCCTTTTTCTAGCTTAGAAATGACTTTTTTTGTTCATATTCTTCTCCCGAGCGTAGATACAGCCTTTTGTTCCAGTGCATTCGGGCCTTCCCGACATTTTCCACATCTTGAGCGCATTGCATGCTGGGAACTAACGAGAATTTTTGACAGCGCCCGTTCCTTCCCCCAATTCTTTCACATATAAACTAAGTCTACAGCCACTCCGACCTACCGCCAAAATTTCCTGCTCCTGGTCATCTTCAGTACACAGAAATTCCAAAATATGTGGCGGTAGGTCGAGAAATTCATCAATAGTCGAGTCCCAAAGGTACTAAGTGTTCGACCGGCCAAATTCCCAGTTCGTCGAGTAACAAGCCAAATTCAAATGTAAAACCCTGCGGTAGTCAATGGTTAATTTAATTTTCTTGGTTCCGTTTTCTTGGTTTCACCGTCTTCTTGCGGAGAGCCTCTCACTGGGTCAATCCGAACTATATGAAGCCCACAGATGACGTCACTTTACGCCGTTTGATCTAATGCATTCTTTGTAATTTGCAACGGCAGACGTCGGTCGAGTCAAACGATCGGGAAAAATGCTCCATTTTAATGGGGTTAAATGTGATTTAACCTAGTTAACGTCTAGGAGCAAGTCTCTGCTCAATTTATTGGCATGGCATGGCGTTTGCGTTTGCTGTTAGCCGTTTAGGCTTATGTCTGACGTCTTCAGGCAGTCTAGTGGTCAGCGGCTGTTCTGTTTATTGTCGTTGTTGTTGTTGTTATTATTATTATTATTATTATTATTATTATTATTATTATTATATTATTTATTTATTTATTTATTTGTTTCTTCTACTGAACTCCTAGTTCAGTGTGATGGGTGCTTGGTTTGGGGCTGGGTGTGGTGGACAGGGCTTGTGGCTGGGTTGCGGGTACAGCAAGCTTATGGGGTGTTCTACCGACCTGGGTTTGGGTCGGCGGTACCAGCCCCCAGGCCCCTGAACACCCAACCTCCACTTGCGACGCTGACGTTAATTATTTTTATGCACTAGTTCATGCTCATTTATTCATTACTCACGGGTTCAGAACGAACCAATAAAATACCTCCCAGCTGGCTTATTAGCTCAGGTGATAGAGCACTACACCGGTATTGTAGAGGTCATGGGTTCTACTCCCGATTTAAGCTCTGTACTAACTGTGTAATACATGTTATAATTCAACGTATTGTGACACTTTCCAAATATGGTCATAGTGGTCTCGATATTCGTCGTGCGCAAGCTTCGTGCGCACTCAACAGATATCCTGCGATATATACGTTATTTCGTGTGTCGAGAATTAAAGTGGCGGCTTTTCCAAATTTCTGGAATAAACTCGTAAGTTGTTCTTTGTTATCAGTGTGTTGATTTTAATAATAGTAATAATAATAATAATAATAAAATTAATAATATAATAATAATAATAATAATAATAATAATAATAATAATGAAGCATTATCCTGCTCAGACTTGCGGAATACCCCGATTTTAGTATCAGGTGATGTTCCGCGCGATTTCGGGGGATAATTGTTAAATATTTCTCCTGTTTGTTTCACAGTCCGCCGTTGCCCTCGGACCTGTCTGGAAGGAACCAGTATGTTGATTACGCCGCTACTCCTACCTCTCCAGGGTCTATTGCTGAATCGTCCATCGCCTCATCAAACCCAAACAAGCTGGGGAAGACACGGATGGGAGGTACGAAAAATAGATTGTTTAAATCCAATATACTACCAGAAAAATCCTGGACAGTGTCACATTATTGACCAACATTCGACATTGTTGGAAAAAAAAATTAATAATCATCATCAACGTGCAAGACCCAGCAATGCTGGATGTTGTTGTTTGATGTTGGCTCATCGTAGTTGATCATGACTTCATGGAAAAGGCCTCTATACACGTTCATGAATTATTATAATTACGATTAAATGTGATTAAAACCAAATTTTTTTTCTCCTTAAAAGTGATTTCTAAGCATGTTGTTGAATGTATGTAAATGAACTTGATTTTTTTTCCATTAGTGAAAGGCAAAAGGTGTATGATCATCAGTGAGAATTAATAGAACCTGGATCATTGGATAATGCAATTTAACAATTTTGATTGGCTTAGTGCCAATGGGATATTAGTCATTATACCACGCTCGACAAACGGTGACCATTGAATCGCTTTGTGGTCGTGCATACAAAAAGAAATAGCAGTTATTGGTTGTTTTAAATAAAACAATTATTCCATTCGCGCTCGTCGAATATAAGATGATTACTGCCAACTTGGCGTCGCCTGGTTTGCTATTTACTAGAGAGCTTAAGCAACGACGACGGCAACGGCAACGAAAACGTCATTTGAAAATCTAACTTCTCGTTATCGTAACTCTTTCGCGATTATTCCAACTTCTTTAACTTGTAAAATGTGGGCGAACTATCCTGGAGCTAAATTAGCAAAAACGGCGTTGAAGTTGGGAAAAAGAAAGAAGAGTTCACCGTCATACGCTCACGTTCTCCACAAACCTATAATTTGGTCATTTCACGTTGTTGTTTTGCTGAGGACGGTAAAGAAATGTACCAGAATGTAAAACGCACGTGCAGAGCCATTGTTTTTCTCTCGTGAAGCTTATTGTTTTGTGGCGTTCTCGTCGCCGTTGCTGTCCTCATTGCTAAAGCTCTCTACTATCTCATATCCGACGAGCACTAGTGAAATTTGTGAAGGAATATATGGAAACAGGGAGGGAATATGCGGTTGCAGTTAAACGTAAAATTTAAAAAAAGTCTGTTTAAGATAAGTTTGTGACTTTGAGAGCTTAAAGTTGACAACTTTGTTGTGATGCTATGAGATTACTAAATCAAATCTTTGTTGTGATACTATGAGATTACTAAATCAAATGGCGATTAAAAGCAAAGGTCTTAGGGACCATCAGGTGAAACGGTTTTCCGAAAGTCACGCGTTCAAACAAAACAAAGGCACACATCGCCGACCAATCTTCACGTACTTCGCTTTGAAAGACTTAAAACATATTTTATTGAATCGTAAAATGATTTAGTGAGCTCACAGACTTATAAAAAGCCTATCAGCTTAGGTCTCAAAATAACAACCTTATCTTATGTTCGTGCTGAGTTTCGCGACGATTTCGGTTTGGTTGTAACAAATAAATTCCTCCCCTCCCCCCTCCGCCTTACCCTCCCTTCCCCTTCCCGCCATACCTGCTTACAAAGGCGGGGAAAAACTAAAACTGTTTACATGAGCTACGCCAATTTTCAGTCAAAACCTGCGGTAGCGGCGTAAAATTTTAAAATCAAAATCCAGTCACTATAAATAATATATTTCCCTGTAGTTAACAAAGTCGTACCAAAGACATCTGCAAATTAATAAAAGATGGTCGTATCAGTTTTTGGTCCAATATTGCACGGATCAGATTTAAGAAAATCTCCTTATGGGTACATGGGTACAAGTTTCCGAGATTTTGTTCTGATTGATTAATGGATTTCAAACCCAATCACAGATTGCGGGGAATTTGTGCGGAAGAAATGCACCTGACAGCTTTTTGGTATATATTTTAATATGTGCGCTGAAAGAAGCGCTTTGTCTGTAATTAATTAAACTGCATGTCAGAAACTTGCGTGAAAAAAAATTTGAAATGAAATAAAAACAGAAAACGGCAAGTCCGGATATTTTTTTTCAGCGTTTAGTGTCTCTGCCGACTGATTCAGTTGAAATTTTCTCGCGTGGAAACATCAAGCATTCTTGACTAAAAAATGAAAATACAATTGTGGCCTTGAACCACTGTAAAACACACAAATACTAAAAGTCCGAGCTTTCGCCGCTCAACGGCATCGTCATCTTGTCCCTGACGTTATCGCTGTTTCTCCTGCTTAGCTTGAAAGCTGCAGTGAATTTCTTTGGTATGGAAATTAAGGACGGCGGAAGCAATCGAAGAATATCCTGTTCTTATCTCGCGGAATATGAGCAACTAGACACGATGGCATTACTGAGACCAGAAGATAAATTGTATTTTACATAAAAAAAATTGTACCGATGAAACGCTCAGTTCATTAGTTATTATTAATATCTTTCGCGCGTTTCTAGTAAAAATCTGATGCTTATTTACTTCGCATGCTATGATTGAGTAACTACCTGCCGTGTTTTAAATCCGTGAAGATGTATGACATAAATTATCTCTCTGTGTCCTTTAACAATAATTTCTCTCTTATTGCATAGCAAACCTGTCTCCCAGAAGTAGAAATCTACAATTTATTTAATTTTCTTTTTTTTCTCTCTCTCTTCATTTAAAGCGGCCGCGTTTTAAAATAAACATTTTTTTCTTCAGTTTCTTTGAATTCCCACTGTGTTAATTAAGGTAATTTTCTCCATGTCGGGTTTCGTCCAATGAAACGAACAGTACGCTTTTTTTTTAATTGAATAAATTTGTCCCTTTTACAGAAAAGTCCATTATAAATATGCAGATTCGCTTTATTAGCACCTGGGTGAGAGCGTTGCTAAATACACCAAAGCATTATCTGCTCTTGAATAAGTCAAAGAAGCAGTTTGAAGACTAGCTTTCTGCCTAGAGACCATAGCGATATTCGCTTCTCGTGCACGACATCTATATTTATCACCATGCCCAACGGTAGCTCTATTCATAGTTGTTGCGAGCACTCTTTCTTGTTGTCTGATTCCAGAATGGACGACGAGCACAAATTGATCTCAAGATATGCTGCCAGGTGAGTTAATAA
Source organism: Pachyseris speciosa (assembly GCA_016490735.1). Taxonomy (NCBI): domain Eukaryota; kingdom Metazoa; phylum Cnidaria; class Anthozoa; order Scleractinia; family Pachyseridae; genus Pachyseris; species Pachyseris speciosa. The sequence continues at coordinate 367,230 of JAEMWC010000618.1, read as the reverse complement.
AATCCGTATTTCATGACTGGGTTATACGCTAACGAAGTAGGCTAGTTGCAACCGATGTTTTTCTTGCATGGCATGTGGTGGTTTCCTTTGAATTCTATGCCTGAATATATACGCCAAATTGCCAGTTGGTCAACAGTAGCAACACACCGTTTTCCGAAGGCGGCGTTTTTATGTCCCACTACTTTATGAAGTGAATTTTTTTAAGGGAAGATATCGGTTCATTGTTGAACGGCAGGTATATATCTTAATGACATCGGCTTTGCAATTATTTTTTGCCTTTGTCACCCACTTGTGAATTTTGCATCCTCTGCTTCGAGTTAGATTGCGATTATTGAGATGAAATTCTGCGCATCGTTTCTCGCTAGAAATCCAAGTTTGTGATAATTTACTTGTACACACAACTCTTGCCAACACGGTTTAAGATTTCTATTTCAATTTTCCAGTCTCAATTGAAAATCGGTTCTTCTCGTGGACTGGCAAAGGTTCCTAAAACTATCCATCCCCAGGTACTGCAAGAACGCGGCACGCCAACACAACTTCTTCAAATGTCAACCCTCCACGAAGGGCTTTGCTTTGCCTTTTTTTTTTTTTTTTTTTTTTGCTGTCATTTTTAGCGTAGTTTGGACGTTCATCGCCCTCCAGAACACAGTTTTTATTTTCTCAATACCTATCCGCCTGGGAATGTATGGATATTATCAGGAGAATTGAAGCGTTAATCGTAACAAATTTGAGAAATATCTTTGGCAATCCATCCAATGTTATCTGAAGCTTTTTAATTTTTATTACTGCCATTTTCGTTTTGACCTTCTTTGTTGATATCAAAATGCTCGATTTGTTTCGGGAATTTAATCTAGCAAGAAATATTTTATGTTGTCCCTTTCGCTTACTTAGAATACAAAAACCTCTTTTAAAATGTTTGCACATTGAATTTTTTATTTTCCAATCAACTGCAATTGTTGTTTCCTTTCAATGTACCATCTATGAATTCAGCGGTGTTCTAAAGATTTCTTTCCAGGGAAGAATTTTAGAGTATTTGATCACCTTGTCAGTAAACGAGATGGTGCGCCTCACAATAGAACAGTTTATCTGTTCATTAGGTAGGAAATTAGTCGTGTTTTTACGACAGAGTGTTTCGGGCTTAATGGTAATTTTTAATCCTTTCTGTCCTTAAGAGCGCCATGGTCATTTGGCGTTTCGTGTTTTTTCCCTACCTTCGGAGCATAAATTATGAAAGAAATCCTTGTGTATGCCGAAAATTATCCATTGGTACTTTCTAGGCATGTTAGTTTTAGCTGAGATTAAGGAGTTTCCGATTCTTGAGCTTGTGGAATGAAATTCGGGTGTGACCATTCTCGTTAAAACTAGCGAGCACATCACTTTCCTGTAGTGATGTTTGTTTCGCGGTACAGGGTGGGTATTGCCCTAGAGTCTGTGGATAAAAGTGTGACCACAGTTCAAATGAAAATTGATGAGCTTTGCTTTCCAGATGTTCTGTTCAGTACGTGTTACAAAGTGATTTTCAATTTTTGACTTTCGAGATGAAACCCCCAACATGAGAACTTTGAAGCGGTACTTTGTTCTGCGGTGCTTATCGGTTCTCAAGTTCGTTTCCGTTTATTTTATTTTATTTTTTTACCTCTTTCCTTTCGTATCCTTTTTCCATTTATTTGTTGTCAGTGCAATCTTACTTTGTTCGCTATTTCTGATCCAAGCGCAGATTTCAATCAAAGTGCCTTAGTCCGTTATAATAACTGTTGTAACACAAAAGAGAATATTGTTTTGGCCCATCATGTTAATGGATCGGCGGTCTGTCCATTGAATCCTAACTCGATTAATTCTGTCACCAGATCGCTCTGTTTTGAGGCAGAAAACAACACTTTTTAATGATGGACATCCACAAAAATAAAATCGAGCAGAAAGATGATTTGTGCTTGTGTGTCGCGATTTTCTAGGTAGAAAAGATTACGCTTCAAACCATTTTTCTAAAAGTAAAGTCGCTTTATTGTTATTATTATGTTCATTTTTCGCGTCCCGGAAAAGCAGAAATCTAAAAGTCGCTTCACTGTATGAGTGGGTGTTATCGTTGTGCCAAAAGATTTGGAAGCTTTTTGTTTTCAATTTTTCCACCGCTGGTTATGCGTTTCCTTGATGTAGCAATTTTTGCCTGTCCATTTCCCTCATTATCTTATCTAACTTTGTTTTCATCTTTTCTTTTCCTTTCTTGTTTTGTCTCGCTCACCATTGGAAGGCTCGCTGCAAATTCGGTAAGTCTTTTGTATTTCTTTATCGCGCAATAAAATAACATTAAAAAACGGTCTTATCTCAGAAGTTGGTACATATTTACATGATCATTTCGCTCATGAAAGCAAGCCGTTCTGCAAATTTTTTTGGTAACGAAAATTGTGATTGCTTCGGAGAGAAAAAATGTCTGACTTCGAAAAGTTAGTGTATTTTAGTTCGAACTGTACAACTGAAAGGGGACTGGGTAAACTGGAAAACGTAGTTGTGGATAGCTTCTTTTTCCCTTTAGAAAAAACAAATCAACAAAGTTTGATGCCTGGAACCAAAGATTCCATTTGAAGCCAATGTAGAAAGATTGTCTTTTGCTGTCTTTATCATTGCATGGTCGTTGCCTTGGTCTTCGGCCGACGCGAGCGACGGACGACCGATCACGATCCTATCCGACGTACGAGAAAAAAATCCTATGGTACCTTATCTTCAACCTTAATATTTTTGTTTGGGAAGACTTTAATACGAGAAAACTCAGGAGCACGTTTAACGTGAACGGAAAGTGCGTTACTATCCGCGAGGAGGGTCCCTTAACGCAACTTTTACACGTGACCTTGGCATAGGGCTCTGCTATTTTTAAGAAGCGCAGTGTGAGTCGGGCCATCGATTTGCAAACTCGTTAGTTTGTGATGAATAAGCCAGTTTGATTTTGTTTACTGTTTGTGACCATTTATTCATTCCGTTTTACTGTGAGCTTGAATATTTCTGCATGTTGTAAAGAGAGGGTAGGTGCTGATCAGTGATGTCTTTTAGCGTCAGAAGCCTGCCAACAAGATGAGCAAGTCAACAAGCGAGATGAGTATTGATGCCAACAGAGAGCAAAGGGAACTGATGCAGACTCTGCAGAACAAGAACAGGTAGTTTTAATTTCCTTTGATGGTGTGGACTAAATTTTTACTACCTTATATTAATGACTCAATTTGAAATGTCACAGTCGTCCAAGAAAGGTTTTTTTACTAGCGCCCAACGGGAGGTAGAGATGTAGGATTGGCGCAGTCCCGAACTCGTCGTCATATGTGGGTTGAAGTTGTTGTTGGTTCTCAACCTTGCTCCGAGAGGTTTTTCTTCGGGTACTCCAGTTTTCCACTCTCTACAAAAACCAACATTTCCAAATTCCAATTCCCTCTGGAATTCGAGGGCCACAGGTTTGTCAGTCGTAACGACTGAGCCACTGATCCAGGGGAATGAGCTCGCTCACAAGGCCTGTACAGATTGTGCTAGTAAATTGCGCAAAAGATGCTCCAAAAAGCCCAAAAGTTCCTCAAACGTTGCTGAGAAGTTGTTCTCAAAATTCTGATTCTGTAATCTATTTGTTTGTGGGCAGACTTCTTCTCAAGGAAATTCGACGCTTGCGAGACGAGCACGAGGAGGCGTCACGGTCCGCGGCTCAGATCGCCCAAAACCCTCAGCTATTGGCCGAGCTGAAGTTGCTACGGCAACGAAAAGATGAACTCGAACTGCGCATGTCTGCGCTCCAAGAGAGCCGCCGCGAACTGATGGTGCAGCTGGAGGGACTAATGAACCTGCTCAAAGTAAGTTACCCGTATCAGTAGAGTGTTTTTAGGTGACGTCACGGCGGCCACGTTGGTGTCCCAAGCTAAACCTGCAAAGGCTTTCTTTTAATTCAGTAACCAATATGGCCAGTGGTTATGTGAATGAAAACGTTCTACAGTAAGTTCCCATATGTTAAAAGTCAATTTCCCGTGTGACTAAAAGAAGTTGTCGGTATGGGTATAATTTAACCATATAACTCAAAATAAATTAGCCGTGTAAGTTTGTGCAGATTAAAGGAAAGTAAAGTTCCCGTATGTACGTGCCGAAGCTCTGCTGTCCCTGTGAAAAGTAACTTTCTCTCAGTATCTAAGTTGGAGTAGTTAAGGTACTCCATTCAATTCAGTCTGCTACCTTATGTAACCCGTTCTGAATAAGCTTCCTCAGATATATCTAGAATCCGCGCGCTAGAATCCGCGCAATATGCATTTTTTAGTGGGGAAGTTCTGGCGGGAAAAATCTTGCGCTGCACGTCAGGCACGTGACGTATCACCGGACGTCAGGTTGAAACACTCTGTCCAGGCTATTTTTTTTTTCCCACTGGTCTCAGGTCACCTACGCCAACGGTACTCCGGTGCGTTCTCTCACAGAACTTCGGACGGTGATCCTGTTTTATCGGGAGCCGAATGATCAGAGTACGTTTAATCAGAATACGTAGAAGATGTGTTCATGTGGTATCGTTTTGGCGGGAAAATCGTACTCGGCCCACCAAGCTCTCTTGGAAACCTTATTGGCCGTATTCTCTTATTCCTAACCGGAATAACTGGAATGGCCGGAGTAGTCCAAAAGAACGTGCCGTTACAGTAAGCTCGGGCGTTTGTTGCGTGTGCTCGTCTCGTCTTGTGCTAATGGGTGCTATGTCTTGCTATGTTCATGGTAAAAGCTGCTTTTTAAAACGTCCCAATTAGAAAGTCTTTAAATGGCTCTGCGACAGGCTTAAAATGTGTAACGATTGTGGGTTGCGAGACTCTGTATATTATATTCCAACTACTCTTCCAGCTTCTCGCATGCTTTTGGCTTCCACTTTTTTGTCGCTTTTCGTAGTCTTCTGAGTGATTGCCGCTTAAAGTTGGCTTCGGGTGTCGTCAGGCTCTTTATTTGGTGCCTGGGTCTCCAGGTACTCCTTTTGCTGGCTTGCAACAACAACAAAAAAAAAAAACTTCGCTTTTGGCTGGCGTACGTTGCCGCAGTGAGGTCACGTTTAAAATTTGCAACAATTCGATTTCTTAAGGTGCGGAACATGAGCGCTGAAAATGGACTTTAGAAATGTGTATAGTTTTTTGTCGGCTCCCGACACTTTGGCAAATTCCCAGGTTTGCCAAGAAGTCGGGCTAGTGATTGTTTTTCTGCTCGGTCACAGTCGTAGCGCCTCTTGTGCGTTTTCGGCCACGAGATGCCTTGCGCTCGCTTGCTGAATACTTGTCCCTGTAGTCATTCTTGCTGTTGTTGGAAGTCACGCCTTCCTGCTGGAAGATCGCACGAGGAGTGGGAAGGAATGTCTTCTCTTCCCACCTTGAAAGCAAAACGAGAAGCAAACGAAAGAAACAAATTATCTTCACAGAAACAGGAAAAAATGGCAAGGGAAGAGCTGGCTTGACAGGAAGCATAAAAGACGAAGCAAAAAAATGTTGTTAAGGCTGCTTGAGGAGGACTGTGAACTGCGAACTTGTGAACTGTTGTGAATCAAGTGTAATCTGGGCTTTTATCGCTGAGAGTTGTTTGTCTGCTTATTGTATCGCGTGAATTTTCAATAAGTGACTCCTTCGTGCTTAGATAACATGTTTATTGTTCGGCCAGGGAGTTAGGGATAATTTAAAAGTACAAGTGCTTGTTGTTTAACCCTTGCCTTCATATAAAAAAGTGTCAAATTCTACTAATTGCCACTCGCGTTTGCTTCAATTTAACAAGAGACAACTAGGTTCGTCTTTAACGACACTGATTTATTTTAAGTTAGAACCACCTTGTACAGCGTAATAAACAGCACCACAAGAAAGTACGGTTTAGTAGTAGTTTTCACTTGAATGGTCACACTTTGGGATTTCATCTGCAATTCAAAGGGTAGCCAACCGTTTAATGCAGCGTAACAAGCAGTAGCATGGAAAGTGCTGCCAAGTAGCATTCATTTGAATTGTCACATTTTTAGGATTTCGTCTGCCCGCTTAAGAGTTCGAACCATCGTGTATAGCACAACAAATAGAAGAGAACGACACAATAGCTGTTTTCTGAATGGCCACGCTGAAAACTTTCGCTATCAGTATCAAACGTTGAACCACCGTACAGAATATAGACAGAAGTGCTTACGTTGATTCTGTTTGTTTGGCTTTTAAGTCGAAAGTTAGATACACTTGTGAAGGGTAGCAAACCACGCTAAATAGAAGATCTTTACTCAACAATTTCAACGACCTTGTACATCACGATAAACAGTATCACGGGAAACAATATCCCACATTGGAAAAGGCTGGGACCGAGTGGCGCGGCAAGTGATTGTGGGGTTGTTTAGGGAACGCATATGGCGAAGAAGCAATCGCTTCCCTTCCCCCCCCCCCCCCCCCTCCTTTTCTCCGCGGAACAATCCCCACAATTCCCTCAAACGACAGTCTCGATCCAGGCTTTGTTAAAGTTAGCTATTTTCATTTTCATTGCCGTAACGGGAATACTTTGGGCTGTATTACTTACCGTATAAATAAGCAAGCTCTGGCCAGCGGCTTTCATTGCAGGATTGAATTCACTGTTTCAAATGTGAGGGTGGTGAATGTTTAACGGACGGTTTTAATCTTTTCATTGTAAACGAAAAACAGAACAAAGTGGATTTAAAGTAAAATGCAGATTTCAACCGAAGTGTTTTGTATCGTCCTGCTTGTTTTTCCCAGCCTGTTAGGATAAAAGGTGAAACACCAAAAAAAGTACAAAGCGCGTTTTTTTTCTTAACTTTGTTATCCATACGTTCTTTTTGCTTCCCAATTCATTTCGTAACTTTTGACGTTTTCAACAAGTTGCGCAGTTTATTCCTATAAACCTGTTTGCACCAGGACTTGCTTCAGTCCTCTCTTTTACACCCCATTTATAGCTGACGACAAATTTGACGAAACTTTCAAGCCAAAAACAACCTATAAATTTGCGCAGCTCTTTCTTCTGTTTTATTAATCCACTTTGTTCTGTCTCTTGCAGGCAGAAAACCTCTGAACGGCTCACAAGAGGACGAAAAATAAACGTTTTCGTTGTCGTTTATCTGAGCTCCCTTCCCTGAGTTTCTAAAGGCTTTAACTGAGCACTGATATCAGGTTGCATTTTCTCCTTAATGTTCTTTCCGTGTTTCGTGGTACAAGCTGGGTGAATTTGTTTAAACATCAACGCCTTTTACTCTTGATGATAATTACCCTTATGTTTAATAATCATATCGTGACCATCTGAGGAGTAATTATTTGCTACTCTTAAACAGTTAAAATCCTATGATTTATTGAACAAGCAGCAGATTTAGCCTCGCGTATAGGGTTGGACGTCTCGTCTACGTTCATATTATGTTAAACGGAGTATTTCCCAATGTAAGATTCTCTTGCGCAAACGTCTTGTCTTGTTAAGATAGTTTGCGTCATTTAAAGTAGTCTTGTTCCTTGGCGCTAAAAAAGATGATAATGGCAATGGTTGTGGAAGGTGGCGAAGCTTTGGGTAGGTTTTGTAATTTGTCTTGAAAACGTAAATTTTACTGAGGTTCGTTTCTGCTCACCGGCGGACGTTCGTGTACAGCAAAAAACGGAGAGGATCAAACGATGTTTTATTTTGGAAGGCGAGGCTTTATCCCTGCTAATTCAGCGAGTTACAGGATTTTTTAAAAAATTCAACCTATAAGCAATGCAAGATTAATTTTGTTGTTTAAATGTAACCTCTGGGTTGCAGATAAGGTATTTCAGCCCGGCGCGAAAAATTGCTCGTGTTCTTCCTGCAAAATAATGGTCTTTAGCCAGAACAGTTAAATTGAAGCGGCTTTTTAGTCACTGAACGCCACTAAGGGCCTGTCCACATGGCGGTGGGGGACCCCGGGAAGGTGAGGTACCCCACCTACCCGTGGTGATAAAAAGCTGGCCTTCACATGCAACCCCGGGGCGCTGGGGTGTTTGAAATGCTATCGTGTGGTCGCTAAGTACGTATATTAACAAAGAATTCAGAGACAATTACCCGGATGAACATTACCCCACCCCACCTCCAGCATTCACATGAAGAAAACTCATCCCAGATAAGCGGGTTACCCACCCCGGCTGACCGGACAACCCGCCTCGGTGAGGTACTCCACTTCACATGTGAACGCGATCGAAAAATAAAGAGAGATTCTATGGAGAGATTGGTAACCCCACCGAGGCGGGGTACCTCTCCTTTCTGGGGTCCCGCACCTCCATGTGAACAGGCCCTAAATCATGCACAATGAGGCCGCCTATGGGGAAAGGCTATGAAATTATATTTTATTATTCAAAAACAAATATTTAACAATTGTCCTGCGAAATCGCGCGGAATATCGCTTGATACTTCTCGAAGAATCCATAGGTCGAGTTGGCTAAAATTAGGGGATGTTCCGCAAGATTGAGCAGGATAACTGTTTTATTATTCAACACATTGATTTCTACTGAGTTTGTTGCAGAAAATCTGGAAAAGCCGTCATTTTTCTTTTCGACGCACGGAATTACGTATATCGCAAGATATCTGTTGCGCGCACACGAGAGGACATTAGAGCGTCATTACCAGATTTGGACATTGTCCCATTGTGTTGAATAGCGAATGTGGACATATGTGGAGTTAACGTTAAATAATTTTTTTGGCCAACATTTGTTTGAAAGAGAAAAAATGTAAAAAATGAACAACATTCTTTTTTCTAGTTGTCTGGCAGTTTATTTTTTTTATTATATATTTTTTGTTTACAATTTATGATACCTCAAAAAAAAAAAAGACTAACGAGTTAGAAAGAAGGTGTAGTTGGGATTGCATATTGAATAATTAGTCTAGGTCTTCATCTATTTCTTTTTTGTGAAAGTTGTTTTCTTTTCGCTCAGGAGGAACATTTTATCACAATTTAATTGTGTCATAGTTATTAGGTCAGAGATGGTAAAAATGCGGCATATAAATACATTAGGTAATTATAAAATTTATTAAATTCAAGAGTATTATATGCGGCCAAGTCGTCGTCGGGGAGGGAGGGAGGGGTGGTGGAGAGGGCACAGGCATACCATCCTTGTTTGGCGTGGTGGGTGGTGCTTGGAAGTGGTTGTACTGGTTCTCAGTGGAGCTGTTTGGGACCATTTTAAACTAATGTAGATCTAAATTTAGGTATTTGGTAAACATTTGGTTGGTTTTTAAATGCACCAGAAATGCTAGTTACCATTTACAGGCGCAGTTCCCACACAAACATATCTTTGTAGGTGTGTGGTGTGTGTACATTTTTGTGGCCCTGTTAGGGATGATTCGGTTAGCCCTGATTCCAAGGGGTTAGGGCACAGTTACTTCTCGACTCTAAGTTCTGTCGTCAAAATATTTATAGATAACAGCGTATATTCTTTCATGTGCCCAATATTGGTTACGCAAATGTCTCGTCCCTTTTTTTTTTTTTTTTCAAAACCCTGAATTTCGACGTTGCCAGTGGACAAAAAAATCTCAACAGATCCACGGTAAATTAAAAGTGAGCGAGAAACGCTTTCGGTTCACCTTAAACTCCTAACAGGGCCCCGTTTGGTGCAGATCTAACATTTAAATATATATTAGATGCATTTACAGATTTGGCTGAAAATAATCGCAGCTGCCTATGCTTGCCGTCGTAAGCTTTCAACTGAAGTTAAAAATAAACGAGATTATAAAACAGTTCTAAATTCTAGTGGTGTTGAAACAGTTGTTGGGCATGCTCCCTTCTTCAGTGTTGGTTATACGACGTCGATCCGGAAGGCAGTGCAGAGATAAATGGTTACAGAATATTCAATCCATTTTTAAATGGCTGCTTGGAGCGTTTGGCCCCCTCCCTCCTTGACTGAGCCACCCATCCGTCCATCTTGCACACGGCAACCGTTTGCAACCTGTGCTGGTAGATGCAGGTTTTGGGCATGCGAGCGTGTTATCTTCTGGAACTGTCGGCTGCAAACAGCTCTAGCTTCGCTATCATCTCCAACAACTTTTTAACTCGATACCTCACTTTAGAAGCAAGCAAGCGATTGTGGGATTGTTTGGCAGTGAATTGTGGGTAGATCCAGTCCTTGTGGGGGCAAACGGCCATTTTAGGACGTAATTTGAAATTGTAATTTTGACCGTTTGCCCCCACAAAGGACTGGATCTACCCACAATTCACCAGGAACTGATCATTAGCAAAATGGTGTATTGCGAAGAAACAATCGCGTTCCCCAGACAATCCCACAATCCTTCACGCGCCACTCTCGATCCCAGTCTTTTTCAAAGAGATATTTGAGGCGTGAACCTTCGCCAAATTAGTGTAGTTCACACTTCAATCACCAATTCTAGATTTCAGAAAGAATTCAAATTTGGAATAAAATGATGACTGCAAAAAATTTAGAATGTGGGTTTTCTTTCCCCAAAACAAAAAAATTTGCCAAATTGTTGGAGTTCGACAGCGTTAGTAGCTAGTTTAACAACTTCAGTTTGGCTTGTAAAGGCGGCCAAACTGGATAACCTTGTATCCTTAGATGGAAGACTGGAAAACACTCTTAAAATTGTTTGTAAAGTGCCAGGGGATGTGCAGCATTGTATAGTATTGAGGCTAACTGACTGCAAAATATCGAGCAGTGTTTGAAGGCTTTGCCCTCTGGGCACCGTCTTGAACTACCTGCGAGGAGAAAGGAATGTGAAGGCTAAGCGCTCAAGTTACTTTTGCCCGCCTTCACACCAATACACCGTTCTGCAAACTACGGGTTTTTTGTCTTGTTAGAACAACATCGGAGCGGGGTGTGTCAATTATCTCTCAAACAGGCCAGTTTTAAAATTCGTAATTTCACAACAGTTTCCCGATTTCAGGTTTTATCCAGTGCTCTTTTAATGTGTCAGCTTTGCTTTACGTGAAGTAGGTTTAGTGTTAGTAGTTAATCCGTGTCGACCTGAGTAAGGTGAAAGTTGAAGCTATTACTTTACCGCGAGAGAGATAGATTGGATTACGTGACTCTGCATTCACAGTTCCAAACGTTTCTTGTCACGCAATTCAAAATAAGCAACTTGAGTTTCTACTGATTTCTTTCCCCTCTCGATGACTATTTATAGAAAATTAGCAGGGAAGATGGTAAAGGGATTTAAGAGTCGGGTTCGTGTCTGTTGTAATTTTCAAAGCACGAAATGGTATGGCACCAGCTTATATTAGCTCCCAGATGGCTTGTTAGCTCAATCGGTAGAGCGCAGCACCGGTATCGCAGAGGTTGTGGGTTCGAGTCTCGTACAAGCCTGAATTTTTTTTCAGGCTTTATTTTCACTACTGCTTAAGTAGTGTTCATAACTGCGATGATCAGTCACATATTTAATCATTAATTCGCACTTCAAATATATGATTTTCATATATTCATTCTCGTAGATTTAATTGATGTAAGAAAGCACGAACGCTATTCACTGCGCTCTAATTCAGGCACCATTTTATTACATCCAGCAGGGAAAACGAAAACATATTTTGGTGACATATCTTTTAGTGTAGCTGTGCCTACACTATGGAACGCGCTCCCAGCAAGCCTGCGCAGTATGACTGTATTTTAACATTTAAATTTTGTCTTAAAACATATCTTTTTAAGTTAGCTTTTACCCTTTAGCGCTTAAATTACTTTGTTATTGTTAAATTTAGTTTATGTACATATTTAGTTTATTGTAATATTGTAATGCGCTTTTGATCATTACATGTTAAAAGCGCAATATAAGTTAATAAATTGTTATTATTATTATTTGTGAAACCTCGGGTGTAACTATTTAAATGAAAACTACAGAACTCCACTTTACATGTTGCTGTCTAAGATGCTTGTAACTATTAAGTCTCAAAAAAGATAAAGAATGTCTTATTAAATGAAATGAAAGTTACTGAGCAGTATTTTCCTGTGATATTGTATTAAACAACTACTAGTGGGTGGCTCTCACTTTTGAGTCTGGATGCAATCGTAAAACGTCACCTCTGAAATGAATGGTTTTGAGCCGCACTTTCGTGACGTACTGTTTCTTTCGCCGTGCAAGAGGTACTCTTGCGCGTCTATTGGTAGCCTTTTAGGTGTGGCCATCAATTTAAAAACTAAGCCGTATTTCCCTACGGTGCGTGGTCTACTGGCTCTAACTTTGAGTCTGTTGATGGAATATTACAAAATTACTCGCTTTGTTCATAACGCTGTGTACGATGATCATTCAACTTTTGAGTCTTGCAATAATATTGGCTCACCTCGTTTCATTCAATACCGCGGCAAAAGGTCGTATCATTTTCCCATGCACTAATTTTGAGTATTTCCGGTCACCTTAAGCTCGGTATATTGAAGGCTATGTCGTAAAAAGTAATTGTTTGCGGTGGCCGAGCTATGCCTTTAATGGACCTTGGTCTTCGTGAAGCCACCTGCCAAACAAGATTAACAACCGCACACAGTACTGCACTTGTCGAACGGCCGACGCCGAAACCTTCAAAGCTCCAAAGCTTCTACCACAAGTGCTCAGCATTTTTCTCACTGACTTAAAATAAACTGTTTCTCTTCAATTTGAAGACGGCGTCGTGGCTATGAACAGTACTTTCTTTTCTGCTGTTTATTATGATGTGCAAAGATGTTGAGAGTTTTCAGTCCCCATGGAGTGCTTTAATAAGTTTGACCATTCAACTCATTTCTTTTAGGCGATACTTTTCTGTACTATTGCATGTTATAACGTGTAAGGTTGTTGTAACTCAGCTTTTGTCGATGAAATCCTAACGTTTGATAACTTTTGTAAAAACCTCTTCAGTATAGTTTTTGAACTTGGCTGGTTATTAGACAATATTTTAAAAATGTTTTTTCTAGTTTTATCTCGGCGGTTCTTGTTTGACAATATTTCGGGAATACAATTTTTCCGGTTTTGTCTCGATGATACTATCTGTAAAGAGCTGTAAAGGACAAGTCACCAACTTTAAGTTCTCAACTCTTTGCGATGCGATCAAAACAACGAATTTCATGTACACAGTTCTTACTACAATACGTTAATCTTAAAATATCGAGTCCTGCAAAACACCTATGATAATTTGCATAAGTTCCCATAAGTAACAAACAAGTGGCTCTCAAGTTTATTTGAAGAATGCGTAGAATTTGCGGCGCCCCCGAATAGAGTAGCTTATATTAACTATCTTTTCATCCCAATACACAGCCCATTTAGAAGTGGCGTAAGACGTGAATTGGTGCCGGCCTAACCATCACAAGGCGATGGAGTATTGCTCAAGAGTTTCTTTTGGAAAAACTTGTTTGATCTCTACGAGGAAAACGGGCATATTTAGAAAGATCTGCAACAGATGATAACAAACAGAGCCATGTGCGTTTGTCGGCTCTTGCCTTCCGAATTTCGGTACGGCTCCTTACCCAGTTATTTTTGCAAACATTTTGACATCTCTTGACCTTGAGTGGTTTTATTTTTCTCGTCCAATCAATTCTCGCTCGTTCTAAAAGGCGAGGAGGCTGCAATCCGACGGATTTTACGAGCGTCCCCCGGCGCTTTTCAGTCACAAAGAAGCCGAATACATGTGTTTCGTAACCTTGGAAGTCAACACGTCTGCGGAAACGTAAGGGTTTTGTCGGCTCTCTTTCTCTGCCGAATTCATTGCCACAAGTTACAAAACAATCGTACGTGATATAATATCACTCGTCCAATCTCTTCGCTTGTTTTTTTTTTTCCCAATACTAGGTCTTCTAAGTTAAAAACAAACATGTTCGGCGCATTTGTAGAGGAAATTAGAGGGCGGTTCCTTCTAGACAAACATGCTTCCGCTGACCTAAGTAAAATATCCAGTTTTGTGCGAACTCTTGCATCACTGCTCGGCTGTCAAAATTTGTACTTCAGTTCTAGCTTTTGCGTTTTATCGCTGAAATCGTTCAAATGAAAGTTGCTGAGCAGCAAGTGCTGTTTGTTTAAGTATACTAAGTGCTTTTACCTTTTCTCGCCTGTGGATGAAATCCTTAGTTGTGATCATTTGGAATAAGAGCTTTTCAGCAGTACTTTCACAGTACTTTGATGCTGTTAATTATGTTGTACAAGGATGACTAACTTGTGAATTCAGTTTGTGGATAAAATCATGATTTTCGATAATTTCCAAGTGAATTCCGTGGTACAGTCGATTTTCTTGTACTATAGATTTCTTTAATTTTGGAGACGAAAATGGGAGCTGATGAAAACTACGTTCTTGTAATTCACTGCTCTATCCTTATCTGTCCTAACGGGACGTTTAGACACGTTGTCTTACTTTCGTCCTTTAGCCGTTCAAAAGAATTTCTAATGTCCCTAATGTCGAAGCTTCTGAAAAGCTTCATTAAAGACAATTAACACACATTCAGTCGCCTTCCTAAGGATTATGTAAGTGTCCATCTTAATGCCGCCATCTTGAAACCCATCCGCCCCTATATAGATTGTGAGACGTATTTGAACCAACCGTAATCAAGAGCACCCTAACTATTACGGAGTTGCGTCCCGACTTTGTATTGTTTGGCGTTTCGTCAATGTCGTCCACTTGAAATTCAGCGTCAAATAATCCAAAAACGGAAGGATCTGTTTGCGCATTTTTATCGTTTATTGTTCCTTTGCATCCAGACGTTCAAACCGCCTTGTCTAGGATTTTATGACGTTCTTAGAAATCCGCGCATTTCAATCGATCGAATAGTGTGAGAATGAATGTAAGAAAATCATATATTTGAACAGCGGATTAAAGCCTGAAAGCCGTACAAGCCTGAATTTATTTCAGGCTTTATTTTCACTACTGCTTAAGTAGTGTTCATGACTTCGATGACCATTCACATGTTTATTCAATTGATGGAATAGTGTTCCCTATATCTCCGTAATGTACGTGTCTTACGTCAGCACCATGTGTTATAGACTTATAATGCGCGCTGACTACATGACGAGAGTGTGCGCGCACGTGGGGTACTTTATGTTAAAATGTTAGGGCTTATTGAAAGGTAACTCCAAGAGAGAGGGTTTCTGATGATACCAAGTTTTTTCGACTTACTACGGTTTCAAAAGCGGGTTGAAATCCCTGTAGATTTTACTAGAGATCAAAATCTTTTTTCCTCAGTGACTGCTGAGTTATGTAACCAGTTAGGTTCTTTTAAGAACACTTGAGAAGTATGCCTTACGGTGTAGTACAGCTCCCTCGTGTTCTTGAACATTTCGCTTGGTTATGCAACTCAACAGTGCCGGCACTTGGTGCTTTTAGGTCCTGCAACGAACAATACGCCCGTGAAAGTACTGCTTATTTAATAGCTTTCATTTCAATGTTCTTTCGATATTCTATTTAATCACCAAGTCAGAAGGTAGGACCGCATTATATGACTCTAGCCGGTTAGACCAACACCAACGACCCTGGTCAACATCTTTTTTCTCGTACCAAGTATCATGCAGCTCTTTGTCAAGCAGACGGATGACTGGAACAACGGAAATTGTTGAACCATCAAATTCTTACAGCTATAATTTTAAAAGATCGATATACCTGCCAATGAGGAGAATGCATACTTTGATATTGACTGTCTCGATTGAGGAACGATAATTGAAAGATAACTCTGGTATTGTGATGATATTGCATTTACTTGTAAAGTAACATTTTTACAAGTTAATGATGTGGAGTTGTTTGATTGCTTAGGAGTATTGATCTGCTAGCTTAAGGTTGTGGAGATTTCAATCTGCTAAGTATTCTCGAGGTTTCTTTTTACAGAAGTTATGTTCGTTAACAAATGACTGCGACTTGACGTCCTGAGTACGTTAACAAATTAAAGGTGAATTGATGAATCTCTAGGGAGTTCATACAGAGATTTCAGGCTTCGTTTTGAGTCTCAATTGGTAGAGAAACACAAAAAATCACCAAAACGTTGACGAATGTTCTTCCTGCCTCACCCAAATCTTAAATTGTCTCCTTTATACATTTTTGAGATCTAACCTGGAAAAATGCCCAGTTCTTGTTTTACAATACTGAAATAAGCGACTTATTTTGCTTTTTGTTTTCATATGATTTCTTTTATTTTTCTTTTGCAATTTGATGCGTTTATTGGTGTTTGGCCTCTATCGAATCAGGTAACGGTACAATGTTAGAAAAGAATAAGCGCTGTTGGTCGTTTGCGATGTGGCGAACATTATTTATGAGCACTTTGAAGAACAAAAAGTAACCACCTTAGGTCGCTTAAGCTTTGAATCCTTCTTCTTCGTTTAATTTTTTTCTTTTTTGGCCAATGTCGATGTGATGATTTCATGATTTTCACTGCTGATTTGGCCAAAGGGAAAGTACCGCTTTATAGTGACTTGAACAACTTAACATCACTTTTATAGCAGTGGAAAAAGATCAGCGCCACTGAATCTTTAACACGGCATTTTCAAGGTGCCTCTACAAATTGCGGCGACGAGCAATCTAACTTTTGGTTTCCTATTCTTCTTGAATCGGAATTCGGTAATTAATTGAAAGTATTTAGATGACCGTGTTTAATCGACTCAAACTAACAATGGGTCTTACTTACCTTCGCTCACCTTCCTGGTTTTCTGACGAGAGAGGTGTTCATCTCTTTTCAAAATCCCCCTTTTTCTTTGAAGGTTTAACATAACATAAATGATCTTTTCTGTGGAATGAAAACCGTCTCTCAGTGGGGTATTGAACGTCGCTCACTGGGTCCAAAATAATTAAGCTCTTTTAAAACGCGCTTTGAATAAAAGCGCGTTTTAAGCGTTCTAAATTTAACCGTCCTTGACCGGATGTCAGATATCCGCTTTAAAGCCTGCAAATTAGTATAGGAGTTATATATTCAAGTTTTATCTCCTCTCGGGATCACATCAAACGTGCTTAACACAATTCAATATTGGCCTGTCTACCTAATTTAGAACTAAAATATTGTCCCTCTGCATTGCTCATCTTCCGGAAACCGTGCTTAAATATCTTGAGTTTGTAATTCTTGTTTGCTTTAAAATCGATAGCGCGGGTTGCCGTTTTGAGCTAGCTAATACTGCGACTATTTCACCATGGACGCCAAACTCGTTTCTCCTGGTAAAGTTCTCAGTTATTGCAACGAAAACAAAGTGTTGTCGTCTATCGTGGTGTTTTTTGTGGTGACGAACATTTTTGCGTTGTTTTCGCCCGTCTTCGAAGCGCCTTGTGTTTCGTGCTCGGTAACAAGGACTTTGTCAGAGTTTGGAGGATGTTCTTACAATGCGGCCCCGTTTAATTCTCTCAAGGTAGGGTTTGTTGACAATTTGAAGTGGACATTTTGTTTGCGCGAATTTTAAGTCCCAAGTTTAGTTGCAGAATTGACGTCTTTGAAAGCAGTAGCGGGCGCGTCGCTTTGGCGTGGAAATGTTACATATATTTCATTTTCCCCTTCACAACTCTCAGGACCACGTTCTCTATCAGAGTTTGCTGGTTTTTTACTTCTGCGGTGTGTTCAGTGTTATATAAGACGTTACGAGTGAAATGTCTGTTTTCCCGAAGTAGCACCGGCTTTCACATTTATAAATTCTTGGTATTTATATTTATCTCGATATTTTCTCACAACCTGTTACCTTGCTAATACACAATGTAGTTAGCAATTCCAGTCATTCCGAATATTCCTCTTTTTTAGACGAGTCCTTGTAACATTTCTTTCTCGTTTCTCTTCTCAGCTCTAAACTTCTGTCGCTGTTTTCCGAGTTAATTTTTACAAGTTAAATATGTAACGCCAAAGGGGCTCTTGCGATGAAACATCTTCGTTAAAACGGTGAAAATATGTTGATTTCTGTGGAGTATTTACACACGGAAATTTCGCTTAAGAAGCAAAAGTACCAAGTTTTCTTGGAGTACAAACAAGGCCAGTGGCTGTTCGAAACGCTAGAGATTGTATTATACACGGTTTCGAGTTAGAATCATATAGTTTATTTCAACGAGTTAGCAAAAATAGATTTAAGTATTTGTCTTTTAAATCTGTGGCTATTACTCAGGCTTTTTGCCAAGGAGGGTGCTGAGAAAAAGGGACTTTTAAGGCATTGGTCTGTGAAGCAAAAATGTAAGCAATATTGTGGAATCGTACGTGTAATAATTCTTCATTAGAAGGGTGGGACGTGTAGTTGTGTTAAGTGGCAAATTGCCTGATATTGCTTCGGTGGTTAGTCTTAACGCAAAATTATTAAGTGATAATCATTTATCTAGTTGACTAAAAGTCTTTTGTAAAGTGAAGTAATTAAGTTCTTCCGTTGGCTTTGGTGCGAGAAAACATGACGTCTGCATACCAGCTGTAGCAAGGTGTTTTTTTATAGATTTCTTTCAGCTATTACGTCAATGCACTGTCGTCTTTTATTTAATGGATATTGGGTTTCTGTACCAAACCATACCGATGACAAAAGGAATCATTTTACTTATTGAATTTTTACCTAACAATGAAGGTTTTTTTTCTCAGAACTTGATAATTACTAGACCTTCACAATTTTACAACACTGAAAATAAAAACGATTCATGCGTGTCTAAAGGCCGCCCTGTTTCAAACGCGCTCTTTCTATAGTACGTGCAAACTGAACGATGCAACCAAAACTTTTGAGATCGTTAATACCGCATTTCTTCGAATAAGCGTCCTCCTCCGAAAAAGCTTATTTTCATAAATGTAAAATCAGGCTTGCCAGTATGTTTTCGTTAGTCGGTTATTTTCAATTTGTACACAAGGTTTTTGACAAAGTTTCGCCTTCCGAACTGAGGCCCTAGTTGAACATTTCAATAGCCCAGTTTCGAGTTCGCCATAACCGCTGAATAAAAGCACTGAGAACGCATTTGTATAGGGTTAGCCTCCATCTGAAGTGAACATATTCACAAATTCCAGCGAGAAGATGACCTGTTTACAGCTCTGTCTTTTGTTTAATTTTCAAATTTGGAGCACCTTCCCGCCGGTATTTGTGATTATTTTACTTTAGGTCGAGGCTAAGCCTCTATGAATGTATGTATGTGAATGCGTTCTCAGTGCTTTTATTCAGCGGTCATGGCGAACCCACCCCCCCCCCCAAGCCTTCAAATAGAAATGATAAAGAGATTTATGCCTCGCACTCCCTCCCTCACTGCAGCTGGGAATTGTTTCGAGGAAACCCTTCGCCATCCCTCCCCTCTTCCCCCTCCCTCGTATGTTGCGGCATTTAACATCTTTGTAATGGCTCGTTTTACAGGCAGGATCACCGCGGACGCCTCGAAGTCCTAAGTCACAGAGAATGGAGGACTCTCCGTCGAGGGACTTATTTGGGAAGTCTCCAGTGACCCCTCCGAATGTTGAACCTGCCTTGAGTTCCGAGCCTCCCCCGCTAAGTGGAGTTGATGGCGACATCAAACAAGCTTTCGGTGATCGCTCCGCTGGAAGAAACTTGAGAGATGATTTGCTATTGGCCGCTGATAACGTCACTAGTGCCATGTCCTCACTTGTGAAAGAGCTTAACTCAGGTATGGTGGCTGGTGCTTTTTGTGCGACCCGTCTCAGGCTTCCGACGCGTGCAGTCTGCATGGCGTGACAGCTGCGCAGGTGGTTCGCCCATCAGGAGACTGCTTCCTATCGTTCACGCACTTCGCTCTTCTACGTTGCGTGACATACATACATACATACTTTATTTGACAACTCAATAAAGGCTTTTACACACATATATATTTAATAATCCTTGGAGTCGATAGACTATACAGGATACTAAAACAGTCAGCGACAGTAACGTGTTGTTGTTACTGACTGATCTTACACCTAAACCCAAATTTTTTTTTCGCTAAAATAAATCTTTGCACCTGTTTGAAACGCATATCGCCTTTTTTACCAAATCTTGACTAGTTATTTTGACTTTTCTAGGGTGTTGAAGTTGCAAAATCTGGCCCCACGACCGAGTCAGAAGGGGCTTGGGTCTATTCTCAATTTGACGTCACAAACTGCTTTGCATGCATGTTTACAAAGACTTAATGCGATGTAAATCAGTTTGTGACGTCAAATCGAGAATAGGCCCAAGCTCCTTCAGACTCGGTCGTGGGGCAGACGACGGCCAGACTTTGCAACTTAAACACCCTAGAAAAGTCAAAATAACTAGTCAAGATTTGGTAAAAAAAAAAAGGCGCATTGCGTTTCAAACAGGTGAAAGATTTATTTTAGCGAAAAAAATTTTGGGTTTAGGTGCACTTTAAGTTAGGGAAACGTCCAGGTTTATTCTAATTATTTCATTGAATCCATGTGCGTGACCGCAGTATTGAAGTTACCTTCATTCGCTAACTCAGGTCAATTCTGGAAGTGTGAGAGTTGCAACTAACCTGTGTGTTTTCCGTCATTAGAGGATGAAGATGACTTGGAGCCCGGCTCTCATTTCGCAAACGGCAATACAAACGATGCCGACTTGGACACACTGGAGCAACAAGTGAATGAAATACGGCGATCGCTAGAATACCAAGATGACGGAGTAAACGCGACCCCCTCAAATGCCGACGTTGTCATGACAGGACCTTCAGAAAACGTCATAAGCCACGGCCCGAGTAGAGGCGGAAAGAACACGAAGGGAGGCCGAGCGGGCTCCGAAGTCGACACAGATACTGACAACGATGACAGCCATCGTGATGCGCGCCGAGGAGATCACAAGAGCTCATCGCGTACTCAGATGACGGACGACGAGAGCTACATTCAGACCGACGACGACACTATCCGAACAGACGACGAAGATATGGAATGGCAGGAGTCGATCAAACGATGGGTCAATCGTTAGAGGGTCGCGGAAAATTAATAGATGCTCGTTTATAACTCAGATGATAATGAACTTATATTTTTGTACTTCTCGAGTGTGCAGTGTACGTTTATCCAACCCTTGTTTTGGCCGAGTCGGATTTGCTATGTTATATGTTGCTTGAAGTTGGTTTCGTTTGGCAAGGGTTTCTCGAAATGATAAATTATAGATACGCGTTGTTGTAAACAAGCAGTTACTTAATTCCCGAGTCATGGAAGACCCGTGTTAAGTTGTGGACATGGTTGCTGATATGTTGTTGATATCACTGGAGAGGACACAAACACTGTTTTATTATGACGCTTGTAATCTATGTGAATTGTCTTGCCGTTGTTTTGTGTTCGTGTGGGCATTTGGAATTCAATGGAGGCAGCCCCACATGCGAACAAGGAAACTGCCATGTTCAGGAGTTAATCGAACAGGACCTTGGGTTAGGCTAGAATGGTACAGAACAGAACTCAACAAGTTTGTCTGGTAGGCAGGGGTGAAAACATACCTGGCGATAAACCGTGCCTGCGGTTGTTGACTGTTTTTATATACTTATGTCAGAAAGTCTGAGGGAAACAAAACACTGTTTTTCAAAGTTTTAAACTGGCTGGGGAGCACGCAAAAACGCGAAGCAAACAACAGGATGACATGTCACTCTTGTCAGCGGTCAATCGCAAAAGGTCTTGCGTTCTCCGCACGGACGTTTATGCGCATAAAGTTCGTATGAAAACGCATGAATAATAGAGAAATAGCCGTTAAAAACATTACAAGAAGTCCTGCGGCTCCTGCTTTTAATTGCGCACCCCCAAACTCTTCGGCCTTCGGGTTTCTCAGTTTTGAACAAATTGTCTGATCCTTCCCTTTGTCTTTGGT
This sequence comes from Pachyseris speciosa, assembly GCA_016490735.1. Taxonomy (NCBI): domain Eukaryota; kingdom Metazoa; phylum Cnidaria; class Anthozoa; order Scleractinia; family Pachyseridae; genus Pachyseris; species Pachyseris speciosa. Next base: position 345,642 of record JAEMWC010000618.1, on the reverse strand, counting down.
AGATGGGATGGGGATCGAAAAGAAAAAACCCTCAGATACTTAGATGGGGTCACCATTAACAAAAATACAAGTAGTGACACTTCAATGAAACTGTAACCAATTGTTTCCTGTTTTGTTTATTTCTGAATGAGCTGGCTTGCCTGAGAAGGCAATCATCTATAGACAAGCTTAATTTTTGATCACCTGATAGTATTCCCAACCTACCTCACCCCCTCCTCCCATAACCACCCTACTTTTCTTTGCTAAATACACCATTTTGCTAAGGATCAGTTCGTGGTGAATTGTGGGTAGATCCAGTCCTTTGTGGGGGGAAGCGGCCATTTTAGGACGTAATTTGAAATTGTAATTTTGATCGTTTGTCCCCCACAAAGGACTGGATCTACCCACAATTCACCAGGGACTGATCATTAGCAAAACAGTGTATTGCATAGCATTCTCTGCCGTTCTTTGTCTCGCGTTATTGTTGTCGGGAAAGATTGTCGTTGAGGCGAGGAGCGACAGGGTGCGCAAAAAGCACCATCACACAGCATTCCTTTCCCGCAGGTTAGCCAGTCACATTTTTACCTACTGAATTATGGAAAGTGATGTCAGCCCCAGGAAAACAACAGCGAAAATGTGTACACCACATTCAAAATTTCTGGTTTCAATCCCATCAAAATGATCGCAGTCCAGGAATAGTAAATGGGAAAGGCTACCTATTCGTCAATTTACCTGCCGGGTATGGAAACTCGCTTTGCCATCGGTAGACTACAGTACAGCGCGCATTAGATCTAGCAAGCAATGAGGCATCATGCTGTATAATTTTACCGTCTGCTTCGCGTGAACTGAAGAAAAAGTTGCGATAACCTTACTGATTATCCAGGAGGATTTTGGAGTTGTTGTGTGGGTGAATTTAAGTAAGGGTTATTTACCTGGAACGATGGGGTATGTGATACATTTACCTGGCGTGCCAGGTGAATATATCACATACCCTCGAGGGACAGGTAAATCACATGCTTATTTATCGGTGGGTGAGATTTTCTAGAATGACAAAATGTAAATTCTCTGAAGCAGGGTGGCAACGAGGTATATTTTCCCATCGCTGATCCCATTTTTTGGCCCAAAATTTTGATCCTTGATCCCAAAAATGTGGCAATGTCTGATCCCTGATCCCGCTAAAATTTTCTGATTCCATGATGCAATTGGTTAGCTTCCGGACTATTTGCAAGCTAAAGTTAAAGTGCTACTATGACGAAATTCGCATCTTCCTATCTAAGCCATTTTAAAATATAAACAAGTAATCTGTAAGAGAAGAAGAATGCTTTTTACTATTTTCAAAATATCTCTTTTTGTTCCATAGATATTGAAGTTTTTAAAATATGCAAATTAGCCAAGTGAAGACGTCATAAACTCAACCGAATTTTGTTCAAATATGATGAATAAAGATATCTCAGCCAATTTGCATCAGAAATGTTTGACTCTTTGCAATAAGATTCTACTAAATGTGCTTCACAATGTGAGCTCACCACTGTTGTTACCATGGCAACATACTGGGTCCCAGGCCTCCCTGATATTAAGGGCTTTGCTGGCTACCTTAACAATTCTATTTTGATATTTGCCAATTATACCTCATCTTCTTGATCCAGCAAGCATGTTAGGTAGAGTTCGCAGCCTTATTAAATGTTTTTCGAGCTGAAAATCACTAAAATATTGAAATCAGGTTGGGGGGACTGGAAAAGAGCGAGTTACCATAGGAACCGACTGTTTTTAAAGCCGTAGGTGTGTTGCTCTTAGTACTATCAGCCTACCAAGTTTCAATAGTTTCTGCTGCAAAATGACCGAGATAGCTCTATTTGTATACTTAATGTTATATCACGGGGTTGATACTATGACGTCGTCTGTCATCTCATTTGCATATTTTACACATTTTTCAAAGTTAAATATCTTTGGAACCAATGCAGATATTTACAAACAGAAAAGGGCGTTTTTAATCTTTTCTGGAATTCTATGTGATAAACTGAAAAAAAAATCAAGGGGTAAAAATTTGATCAAAGTAACACTTTAAGTGTGCTTACCGGAAACAGCTCGTCATTTGTCCACTAATCCTCCTTGTCGTCGATCACGGAGGTGTCAGAGTTGTCTTCGTAGGGCTATCAACTGAAGCATGTTGTACAAAGCGAAAATTATCGCGTATGTTTATAAAGCCTGCTTTGTTTGTTAAGTCTGCTTTGTACGGAATAGCTTTCATAAAACGACAAAAAGCACGCGTTTTCACGATTTGAATTTTGAGTTGCCTTCATTTCTTCTTTCAATTATTTTTTCTTTAGAGTTTACAAGTAATGGGAGACTAAGTCGAGGGAAATATGTTGGGGGATTATGTTGAGGCCCTGCTCTGCCCTGTGACAATCAAAGCCGCCACCAACGTTTCAGACTGAAAATCGATTTAGTTCAATTTCATTGATTTTCGATGAAATTTGGATTCGTTCCCAGGCCATTACTCGTTTACAACATGGCCAATTAGGATTCAAATTCTGGGATGTGGCTTGGAGCGACAAGGATTCCTCACAAATTAATGTGTCAAGGTAAGCTGAAAGCCCCTCATTGGGCACTAAGGCCGCGTGGTAGCGGGAATTACCTCTCAAATCTACCAAATAAAAATTGTCATTGCTTGTTTCATTCATGTGGTCCATGGATGCTAATACTCAAAACCAATCTTTATTTGGTAGATTTAAGGGGTAATGCTCTCTGTCACGGGCCTTAGGGCCCAAAGAGTGGCTTTCAGTTTACCTAGACACATTTATTCGTGAGGTATACCAATGCGAAAGGAATGTTGACTTTGGGTAAGCAGGCGTTTGTGGGGAGGAGGTGAAATAAGGGGTCCTTACCATTTACACGGAAATCCCGGAAATTCTGGTTGGAAAATTAAATGGTACACACCATTCCATTTGGAACATTTCCGAAATTAGAGGCCATCGGCTTAATCAACGCACTTTTTCTTTTCTTTATGAGCTTTCCAGTTGATACAAGTACATTTTTTGATTTGCCCATTTTGCGTTTGCACCAACTGCAGCACTGCACATTTTCACCTGAAATTTCCACCCGGATGGTTTGGGTAAATGGTAAGCGCCCCTAAGATTCCCCTATAACCGACTGCGTGGAATGTCACCATCGCCTCTGGCAAGAAAAATCTGCAAGCTGTCAATTCCCTCGAGCTCGATGTGTAAACTATGTGATGTCATCTGCACATCCAATTAGGAATCGACGTGTCCCTCTAAACATGAACCTGACACGTAATACAGTCAAACCTCTATTAAACGGTCACCCTCGGGAAAGAGCCAACTGACCGCTTAATAGAGGTTGACCGCTTAAAAGAGGTTTTCCCAAATGTAGTTTATACAGTAATAAGGTAAAACTGGAACTGTACCATGCATGTATACAGTATATTGTATCAGTTAACAACAACAGTAACACAAAATATGAGAGAAAACGTCAAGTAATTGCATGTTCAAGGAAGTTCACGCCTATAGTTCTAAGATTCCGATGTTGTTTTTAAGGCAATCGTCTTTGTTGTAAACCATATTAATAATGCTCAGTTTTGCCATTGACCATGAACCACTCTTAAGCTGCTTAAATATACCTCTTTATTACGTTGTTTTATGAACTGTTAAAAGAAACTGGACACCATTTGCGTATTACAGTGTCAAAATATCGCATGATAATTGACGTGACCGCTTAAAAGAGGTGAAATACAATAAAATTAGCCAATTAAGAATTTTGAATGGTGACCGCGTCCGCTTAATAGAGGTTTGATTGTAATAATAATAATAATAATAACAACAACAACAACAACAACAACAACAACAATAACCCGGGGTGGCCGCATTGAAATCCAGCGCCCCAAACCACTCGGCCATCCTGCCTCATAGTAACCTAGTTAATCATAAAAATTACAATTTCCTCGATTGTGATTGGTTTAAAAAACTTCTATTTTCCTCTAATACACTTGCCAAGTTGTTACGGGACAGTTTGTTATTGGACACTTTGTTATTGGACAGTTTGTTATCGGACAGTTCAATAAGCCAATCACATTCAAAGTAGTATTTTAAATCAACCAATCACATTCAAAGTTGTAGTTTAAATCAACCAATCACAACCTTGGTTACAATCAGCATACATTTTGATCGTAGTCAATTTCAGAGCGACATTAAACAATTTACGCTTCCTTTGTCAGTCTTTTAATGCAAAATTTCCTTCCCTTTTATAACTTGGCTCTTCCTCTTTTCTCGGAAATTTTCTAATTTTTATGATTAATTGGTAATAAGACTTTGTGTCGTCCAATTCGGTCTGTAATCATACTCGTGATAAACAAATCGGACTCCCGCTGCGCGGTCGTCCGATTTTGTTATCACTAGTATGATTACAGACCAAATTGGACTCCACTCAGTCCTATTACCTTTACATAATAGCCGAGCTCCTACGAGTCTAGGCATATACCTTAGCCGTAGAGCATCTGATAAAGATCCCGAAAAGTTACACATACAATCACACATTTCAATTCTCTAAACGCAAACTTTGGAGTCCCCGTTGATCGCAGTATGGTGAACACGCGAAAATCCAGGTAAGGGCACGTACACCAGAACAATTCACGCGATCAAAACAAGTTTGAGCAACATCTCTGGTCCAACTCACTGCAGCAGAGTACTCAATACTATCAGACCTGCGATCACTGAGTTCCTTCGGTGCCATATCTTTGCGCAAGAATGTCAGCAACGGACGAGGTAAACGCTGGATGTTATAATCGAAATATATTTATGATCCAACTGAGTGTTTTTTTCCTGTTTTGTACTCTTAGTAACCTTACTAACATTCCACATTTGTTCGGAAAGACTGTGGCCAAGGACGACAACTCACTCCAAACTGCGAAGGAACTTTCCGACAATCAGGCAACTGATTCCAAAGGTAATGCATATCACCGTTAACACATGCCATAACAAAGCATTGTAACTGTTTTTATGATAGCTTTATTAGACAGTGTGAAGGCAGTGTTGTTCAGTGCGTCTTTTGATCAAACTCTCGGTCGTACATTTAAGGGGTGGTAGCGCCATACCCTTTCCTCGATTCACAAAGAATCGCAGTTAACTGCCAACAATATTTTTTCTTTCCATCAAAAATTTGCTACAGACCCTTCGATGGAGTAAAGACCGCATTCAGGAAGGAGCAGTAGCTTGGGAAACCAGATTGACTACGGTACTAAAAAAAACTTGATACGGGGAGGCTCAATGTAAGCACGCGACACGCATGGAAAAAATTCTGTTGGTCAACTTTATAATGGATTTTCTCAGGAACCAGTCGGAATTTCGAAAAAGCCTCACACACTGGTTAGGTTATTTATATCTCTTGAATGATATGGTCCAGTTCGTTTGGATACCCGTAGTAAGGCAAGGGCAAATATTGGCAGTTTTCCGTATGAACGCTTCGGTTTACCTCCCGAAAGAAAAATTATTAAAGTTAGAGCTATTTTCAGATTTTATATGTGATTTGCTTTCCGGCGATATGTAGTTTCCTGAGGTTTCTTTAAAAGCAACGCGCTCAGGAGCGATTGTCAGAAAGGCACCCCTGAAGGTTTACGGTAACCTTAAATAGTGGGCTGAGCGAGAGTGCGT
>JAEMWC010000618.1:317500-335000 GCA_016490735.1 Pachyseris speciosa | reverse complement strand
GAATGTGGAAGAGCAGGGACCGAGCACCAACAGTCCTGCCTAGGATGATGATGCTTAAATGTGAGTTTTCGTTTTTGGTCGGGGAAGGAGGGGTTGTGATGTTGTAATTTCAAGGGGGCTATGGTTTTAAAACGTTTGGAGTGAAGAGCTGGGAACGGCAAAAGAATATCTATTCACTGCACTATGTAGCTATGTTAATCTTGAACTTTAGTCTAAAAAAAAAAAAATAAAACCCAGGAAAGAAAGACTGAAGTTTACAAAACAGAATTAAGTAAGGTGTTACGGATACTTTTACAGTTTTCTTGAGGACCTTTAAATGTGTGTTCCCTTTGATACGAGAGGGCTATTGAACCGTAAGTCTGTAAAGTCGCTTCTCTTTTGTACTGTTTTAAAAAACTCATTAATAATTTATGAAGGAAATAAAAAATGAATTTATTTTTCATGAGTGCCTTTGTATCTGATAAAGACACGGCTAACTTTTACATCAGATTTTCTAGGCCAAAATAACCCCAAATCTAGATTTTAGTGTAAGAATGGATAGATGTACGGTAAAGTTTTTTAACTTAAGCCCTTCAAGAAATTTACAGTTCATGTTTTATCAAGTCCTAAAACACTTGGCTGTCCCTCGTCTTTTAAACTTGATAAAACACTCCTGCTCATTTATTAAACATTACATAGAAATCTAAGTCTGGAATGTAAGATGAGACCTGCTTACGAACTGCTACTTTAAAGTTACATATGTAGGTTCAGCACAATTATTTCTCAACAAAGGAAACAATTAAAATTAACCCTGAGATGCACTGGATGCGCAGTTACTTCTCCCTACAACACAGCAGCTTTATCAATCATACCAGTTAAGAGAACTAAAGGAGTGATCAGTCATCACCTACAGCTGTAAGGTGAAGAATTTGAAGTTTAAATGCAATACCTCTACATGTAGAGGAGAATATTTTGATGTTTATGCTGGCACCTAAAGAGGTTTAAGAGGCCCGCATGAGAAAACAGGAAGTTCTGTAAGAAACAGTGAACAATTTCCAGTCATACTCCAGAGTAAAAAGCGTGTTCAATAAACCTGTAAAGTGAGGTCTTCTTTTAATGAAACTGTATTAAGCCAGCAAACATGCAAAGTGGTCCACACATAATCCAGGGTTGTCACCCACGTTTTAATCACAGTAGATGGTGAAACAAAAAAACTTAGTGGAGATTTTTTGCCATCTAAGTGGTGACACTCTGGTGTTCTCCACTCAGCACTGTCAAAGAAGTGGCAAGAAATGGAAACTCATTTAAAATAATGGCAAAGTACATGTACTGTACATGTACGTGGTTTCTTTAGTAAAGAAATCAAGAATGGTGGTGTTTGCATGCAGGTTAGGTGCTGCACTAAGTTTACATCTAAGAGTCAATATCCCAACCAGGTGGAAATCCTGCAAGCTCATGAATTAAAACACAACTTTATAATAACAAGTTTCCTAGATTTCCCAAAGCAGATCCTAGCATCAGAGGCATACAGTTAGCCAAAACATAACCACATTTTCAGTGCAGTGTTAATTTTGTTGTGCTGGATTACCACAGCGAGTGCAGGTGTAAATTTCGACTGAGTATGGATCGTACATCAGAGACAAATCTTAGAGCATCTAGCATGGGAAGGAGGTTCAGTAGTGCAGTGTCTGAAGGATCAGCAAACCAAGACTTGATTGGAATGGCGTTATCTGCAATCAAAATATTAACACAAAGTCTAAGTAAAACACTATTGTCGAGGTGGTATGAAGAACAAGAAATTGACTAGTTGTGGACATAATGATGATGATGATGATAATAATAATAATAATAATAATAATAATAATAATAATAATAATAATAATAATAATAATAAATAGTAATAATAATAAAATGTTGTGGACCTAATTGAAGTGAAGTGGAAATCTGCTGGTGAACTTTATGGACATGCAAGAAAGAAAGAAAGGATGACATACAGTCAACAACTGTATTAATACTACTGTATAGTTATTAATAATTTCTTTTTAACTTTTCACTGAGCTTTTGTGTTGTGCTCTGGGCACGGTCTTGATTTGGGTCCAGTTTTTACCTTACACCAACTGTAACTGAATCCTATTAATTTTTCAGCCTCACTAGGGAGCCAGACATTAATTTTTGATGTACAATAGGTAGGGATATGCAAAAAAGTAGCCTTGGATTCCAGCAGTTGTGGTATACATGCACTCAATTATTTTTTCTCTTCTGTCAGGAGTAGCCAGGAATCCAAAGCAACGTCTATGGAAAACTGCTGGTCCCCACTCTTAACCCTTTTACTCCCAAGATCTGAAAGCTGGTTCTCCTGACTGATTATCACACATTTCTTTGTTCACTATTCCTGAGAATTTGGTGTTATATCACAACGTTATCCACTACATGTAATTGATAATTTTCTTAATTCTCATAACCTCTCTGCTTGACAGCATATTAAAATTGTAAAGGGAATTTCACTGCTGGTCACCCTTGGGAGTGAAAGGGTTAATGACAGTACTTCCCTGTACTGGTTATACCCTCCGAGCAAATTCAACGACAAGAGTCTTGTGCAGTAGCTGTATAGTTAAAAAAGATTTACCTGGATTGTACCGGTAGGCACCAGGAGAGTTGTCCAAGATAAAAACTGATGACAGATCTTCATTGACTATTGATAAATCTTTGGTGTAACTGCCCAATTCTAGCGTGCAGTGCTGAGAATGACAAGCAGAAGCAACCTTAGTATGCCATGTACAATCCAATGCTATCCCATTGCAAGTTGAAGACAACATTAGGGCTGTTTATACGAGAGAAAACAAGCTGCGGCTTACTCTGGCCGCAGCTTACATAAGACACGAAAGGAACCATTTATACGAGTAAAAACTCCTAGGCCAAAATAAGCCGCAGCTTGAGAAAGCCATGAACATAGATATTGTACCATTTATACGGAGTGTTCACGCCTTATGTAAGCCATGGCCAGAGTAAGCCGCGGCTTGTTTTCTCTCGTATAAACGGCCCTATTGTAACAACAACAAGACTAATGCCCACTTCATCACATCTACAGCTTATAACAGTTTGGAATTTTACAATGCTCTAACTTTGTTGGGGCGGTTAAGTGATGCAGTACATAGTTCACTGTACACAAGTAACCCATTGTTCCACAGACATAGTGTACAACTTGAACCTAAACTTGTTAAAAGGAAATTCTTAGGACGTGCCTACCTGTCTGAAGTATCTTCTATTTAGTATGCCTCTGTTTCTGTCTAAGTTATCTGCAACTGCAGCCCCATATATCTAAGAAGTAAAAAAACAAAAAAAATCAGAGTAAAGGTGCTGTTATAGTAGTGCCATAATATTTATAAAAAATGCTGGATAGTGAACATAATCTGTACACACTAAACACCCTAAAGCATTGTAAATCTTGTGGCAATGCATAAAATTGAAGGGCTTCCCACAAAAGAAATAAAATATATATTAATATATAATATAATTATAAAAATAATATAATAAATAAATAGAGTTTATTATTATTATTTTTTTTATTAAAAGAGGCTTATAATAATAATATTGCTTTTTGGCTTTAAAATCCAAATCTCTCTGCATTTGCTGTACTTTGACATACAGACTGTTAATGGTGCCAGAAATGAAGTTCTGCAGTCTTATTTTATGCTTTAACCCTTTAACCCCTATGTGGTCTCCCTTTGACAAGTAAAATCGTCTGGCGTCAGAGTAAAATCTATAAGTCACTCTTAAGTAGGAAAGGGTTAAAGGCCTGGATTCAGCAAATTAGCATATGACTTTTGCCTAAGCCAATTCAAAACAAAAGAAATCAACCATACATCAGATCCATTTGGCAAAAGTCATAAGCTAATTCTTCGAATCCCAGCCTTCAAATCATGAAATAATTATTGTTAGAGATACTTTGGATTTTAAGGCAAAAAGTACATGTAGGTAACAAAACCAAGCCATTATATTATACCGTAATTATTGTACAATTTGGTTTCTATTGATAATTGATACATAGACACAGTTTTAAGTTTTTTGAAGTGTTGGTAAAGCAGCATGAAACTGGACTCCTTCAATTCTCACCTCCATACTAGCAGTAAAAACCACAAGATCATACCACTGGCTCACCTGGAAATAAAACAAAATCTGTTAACAAAATTGACTTCCCATAGCAACCTGCAATTACATGTATTGTAACAAGTTAATTACAGGACCGATTAGCACAGCAATCTGAAATATGTGTTCTGTTCTGAACAATACAAAGATCTTTAAGTCAGGTCCAAATCATGGTGCACAATTTACAGGTCCCTGGTGTACTATGTCAGCACTGTATTATTGTGTCATTTTTTGTCTTACACATACATGTACATGTATTTTCACCAGAACAAAGGAAAATAAATATCCAGTTCATGATTATGCTCAAGAGTTAATTTACAAGCTGTTGTAACTTACTGTACAGTATATAGTACCGCTCAAAAGTAAGTTACTGTTTGTGTCACGTTTCCTGGAGGATGCGATTTGTGTTGCGTGTTACCTGAATCATGACGTGAGCTCCATGATTCGTGTCATGCGAGAGTCCCTGAAGCTCTATTTAACAAGTTAGACGTGACTGAACGTACACATGTGAATGATAAGCAGGAAGAATCTCACGCCTTGAACTCTGGGATTTAAAATGGCTTTCAACGGTGAAAGGATATCACATATCTGGCTTACTTACGCATTCAAGGAAGAAGTCCACATGGGGTCTCTTGTGAACAAAAAATCTGATTGGATGATGGTCTATCGTGACCTGCAAAACCAGTTAAAAAAGGTTTTTAGAAAGAAAGATACATGTACATTGTATGGCTGATTAACTACAGTGTACAGTCAGATCTTTGCGATCACAGCACTCACCCGAAGTACAAAATCTGGAGGGGTTCCAGGTCTTACTGTTTGTCTTTGAACACTGAAGATTAAAGTGATATTACGGTTATATTCTGTACATTTAGTAACCTGTACAGCTGCATTCTCACAGGTGAGAAAACATACACTGTATGTGTTCAAGAATATTACATTTCAGGGAGTGCAAATTTACAGTAGTTCCTTACCCATCGTGGTGTGAGTGTATAAGCGTTTCATCCAAATCAAGCACTAGAGTTTTTCTTTTCACCAGTCCTAGAAATGCAAAGAGGATATTGTGCTTTAGTTAGCAATATAAACTAAGTTGAATGAGAGTAAAAAACTAATAATGCAGTTACAGTTTACAAATCTTAAACACAGGATTAATCAGAAGGCAGTAGACAGTTCCAAATCAACAGCAAAGTTAACATACGCGTACAGTACAGTCATGCATAATTATGGCTGTTTCCCTGGAATTTTTTATTACCTGGATCACAATATTTTTCTGTTAAGAAAGTAGGTTGACTACATGTAGTTAGGTAAAAATAGAAAAAAAAGTCTTCCCAAACCTGTTGAGCTACTGTGGATTGTACAGTTAGTAACTTCCTGTTTTTCAGATGACAGCTTACTAGATAATTTCCAACTGTTTAAAATGGGGCGAGTGGCCAAGTTTGCCAGTTATAGCAAAGTGTAATGAATAAGCATTGTACTTACTCAATCTTTGAACAGAGATAGGTGAAAGAGGAAACAATTGATATTTAACAGTCTTGTGCTGAATTACCTGTAAAAAAAATAAATACCACAATTAGACAACATTAATAGCCTATCCACTCACTAGATTTACTATAACTGTACAAGTCTACATGTAATTCTTAATATATTGCAACAACAACACTTTATTTCACATTTCTTTAGTACATCACATTCATATATTAATCAATTTATGTCTGCAGTGCTTACAAGCACAGTTACCTGGCTTTGCTGCATCGAACATGCTTACCAAGATGTTCCCAATCAGTACAAAAATTTTGTTCACAGTCTCAAAAAATACAGCTCTGAATAAGTCATCAAAAACCTCCTAGCAGATGAATTTGCTATGGAAAGCATTCAAAATACTTTGTATGAAATGGAAATTAGAAGTTTGGACTCTCTTGAAACTTAAGCTGTCTTTAAAACAGCTGAAAACAAAGAGCACTGCATCAGTGCACTGACTGTGCACTGAAGGAATCATGTCTTGAGAAAAAAGCAAACAGTACACCTGTACGATGGAAAGTGTTCACGGTAGATAATTTTACACTCTCTGAAATGTTAAGACTTGAAAACACAATTTTCTGTTAAGTGAGAAGCAAATCTTTCATTTGTCTCATGATTACATGTATGCACATGTTCAGGGATCCATATTTGCAGTCGTCCGGTCACCCAAGACGACCAAAAAGTCATACGGACAAGTAAAATAACTCCAAAACTCGTCCTTTGGACGAATAATGTTTCAATTCTTTCTAAACATTTTTCATAAATTTTCATGATATTGTCAAGTACAATGTTTCTGTGTCCTGATCACTTCTCGTCCATTTTGCAACTTTCAGAAATCAAAGAATATAACATGCAAATTTCATTTGCATTGGGCACTATCTATTTTCTTTGAAACAATTGCAGGCTCAATTTTCTTGTAGTTAGCTGCGTGGCAGGCACTTGAAATGGACAGGGAAGGGGAGAACAGGCGCACGTGTGAAGCGACAGGTAGTTAGCTGGTATTTCTCTGAAGAACTGCATTTGCGCAAAACGTGACAGTTGATCGAAACAAGATATGGCGACATTTCGACGGTGTTTCGCACCAGTGAAGAAAAAAAGGTGAAGCTGTTGCTTCTGAAAAGAAGCCAGGTTGAGATATGAACAGGAAGAAAGCATGCATTCTTCTTCCACCTCTTGTGGCAAATGATGAGACCCTGGCTTGTGTTTGTGCACAGTGATTTAGCATGCACTGAGTTCACATTGCAAACACTTCCAACTGGGGCACAATGTTTTGCGAAATTCCCAAGACGGCTCTTCACTTCCTTTGGAGTTTCTAAAGATTCACGAGACCACCACAAAATGTTGTTTTAAGTGAAAAAGAATTAATATATTAGTCGGTACTGCACGATGGAAATAAAAAAGACAAACGTTCCAGTTACACATAATTTTCCTTTTAAAAGGAAAATTATATGTAACTGGAACGTTTGTCTTTTTTATTTCCGTCGTGCAGTATAGTTCTGCACTTTAGTAAGGGCAAGCAAAATTTGGCCAGGGCAAGTATATCATTGGGCATGCTTGCCCGGCTGACGACATTGATAAAAAACGAATATGGATCCCTGCATGTTGTGGTTCAGTTTTATCCTTGGTTTAAATTCTTGGTGCCTTTGTCTTGGGATATGGTAATTTATGGTAGTAATAGATGATAATTACTTTAAAACAAAGGGGAGGAAAGTTAAACAAAGGATAGTATTGAACAGCAATGCATACAAAAATAAAAATTTCACACTAGCCTTCTTTGATTACACGTACAGTAACTGTGATTAATAAATGTAAGCACAACCATGGCATGGAACAGTCTGCAAATGTAGATTCTGTTGTGCTAAGGTGATCATCATTCAGATGCACTGCACCTGCAACAATCTGTATTTGCAGTTATCGAACATATCTGCATGCTTATGCTTACAGCTGTACATTGCATCAAACTTGCAAACAAGCGATAAATATTTTGTGCTTACAAAATTCCACAAAGGAGTGATGGATGAAATGCCCAAAATGCTCATTTACCACTTAATTCTGTAAATCATGGCATTAATTACTCTTCTGAAATTGCACCCCCTCCAAAATTTTAATTCCCATCTGAAATTAATTACCCCCCCCCAAAAAAAAAAAACAAAAAAAAAACACAAAAACAAAAACAAAACAAAAAACACTGAAATTAAAAGGAAAATGACCATAATGACCTGTGTTAATTATGTGATTATACAGGCACTACTGTCTTAATGTGCAGACAGGTTGATCACTGTTGATCAACAAAGAAAGTGAGGGAATTCAAGTTTGGGTTATAAGTACATTGTATTTAACAAAAACACCCCAATACTGTCAGAATTTGGCCTGTAACCCCAAACTATTTTTGTAACCCCCAAATATTTTGCATTAAAAATTAAATATTTGTACCTATTTGAAACTTATCACACCTTTTTAAGCCAAATTTTCACTATTAATTTTATAGGCGGCAAGAGTTTAGAAATCTAGCCATCATCTGTCACATGACTGAGCTTGTAAGGGGCATTGGTCTAATAGTGATTTGACACCACAAACTGATTTGCACCACAACACAGTTGTAAGTCTTTGTAAACATGCATGCAATTCAGTTAATGTGATGTCAAATCAGGAATAGACCCACCCTCCTTCTGACTTGGTTGTAATACTTAGTTTGTCGTAAGTTTTGAAGCCCACAAAAAAGTCTAACACTGGAAATAAAGGCTACACGTATTTGCTATTTGCAGAGTGCTGGAATCTCTCCATTCATTCAAACCATTCCATTCAAACCAAATGTTTTTGGAATAGGTGCAAAGTTTCATATTAGTGGGAAAAAAATATTTTGGGGTGTGGGCACTTAAACAATGCCAAAAAATGGCCCAGCAGCTAAAATGCAAACATAATACTGCATAATTTCAAAAGCATATCCCCAGGTTGCATAATAACCTTGACAAGAGAGATTGTATCTCTTAAACTGTTTGCCTCTCAGACTAACTTCCGCGTTCGGAGAAGCCACGTTTCAAACAGACAATTAAGATTGCATCCACTTCAAATCGTGCAAACGAGAGACGGTGAAGCAAAGACGAAACTCTGTCTATGAGGGAAACACACCAAGCGGAATATGATCATTTGCTATGCCACGAAAATCAAAATTAATGCCGGTTGAACGAGATTAATTGTCTTGTTTATCGTCCATGCGCGTTACTGAATATTGTGACTTTTCAGTCTTTAATTTACCGACAGTAAGCCCTAGAATTACAAAGAGGACAAAAGTGAATGAACTCGATATTAACCCGGTTATTTACTTTACGCGTGAGCGAAGCGGCTTCGCACAAATTCTATATTTCATGAATATGCACTGTTGAAATGTGCGCCGTTGCAACCAATATTGGTGCAAGATTTAGATAGTTATAATTTGCTTGCATAAACATCATATGCCCCCATAATCCACAAACATACGATTCCATTTATCCCAATTTTCGTACCGATCGCCTTACAATAAACGATCCATCACTTAATCAACAAGCTGGGCATACCTTCTTCAAGTTTCTTCTCAGAACATACAGTATGAGGGTCCAAATCTTGATTAAAGCCATCATGAAAAATCGAATTCCTATACCGTTGTATATGCCCTTTAAACAATCCATGGTCGCGAGCACCCACATTGAGAACTTCTTTAAGATGCCTGAACACAAACTCTTGCAAAAAACAAAAACCGTCCGCAAACTCGGCGTCCAAACTTTTGCACTCATAAAGATAGACAGCTTGGTGCAGACACCATGTTTGTGTTCTCAAATCGAAAGCGCATGATTTGCTGGGAACGAGCATGGCCGCAAGGCCTCCAGGGATACATCTTTCCCAGAATGCCTTTCAAACGTCGAGGAGATGAGGTTCTGTCATTCCCAGTGCTCCCCGGATTTACCTCATTCCAATATGGCGGGAGAAATAATTTCATAATTTTGACACTTTCCTCACGCTGTTACTAGTCATGTCGTTTCTTTTTCGATGTCTGTATTTTAACAGTTTATGAGGTAAGTTTTTTTTTTGTATAAATATCTGACGTTGTGAAACATAATGAGTATGGGTAATGAAGGAATTTAACCGCTGAACATTTTAGAAATCGAAATGATCCACCACTTGCACAGTGGCAAAATGCACAAGACCTTAATCATACGATCAATTTTGAATAATTTTCTAAGTTCGCAAAGGGATATTGCACTATACGTGTACGCCGACCGATTAGCTCAGTGGTAGAGCACCGGACTACCGTGCGGGAGGTCGCGGGTTCAAACCCCGGCCGGACCAACACTCAGGGTCTTTAAATAATTGAGGAGAAAGTGCTGCCTTTGTAATGACATCTACAAACGGTTAGACTTTCTAGTCTTCTCGGATAAGGACGATAAACCGTAGGCCCCGTCTCTTCATAATTCTCTGATTGGGGACGTAAAAGAACCACTAGGGACGTAAGAAAACTCTGGCAGTGACCACCCCTAGTGTCTGTCTTAATTTGATATTGACATTACGGGGGCACTCATAACTCAACTTCATTAATTGTAAACTGCGTGATAAGCAGTCTGGCAAAGTCCCCCGGCCAGTGTTGTAATGCGCATTTGAATATTGCATAGAAAATGCGCAATATAAATGTGATATATTATGTGCATATGAAAGTTGGTAAATCGGTGAACCAAGCAACACAAATTCAAAGAATTACTGTAGTGGTGTATTATCAGGACCTGAACAATCAATGAAATCAGACCTTCCAACACTCACGGTTTGGCCGTGAGTCTCACGGTTTCAGATCCCATCTCACGGTCTCACGGTCTAACCTCAAAATCTCACGGTTTTCCTCAATGAATGACAATCTTAATGAAATACAGCCCAAAATCAAACTTGAGTTACTTTATTTTCGTCTCTGCCTCAGTTTGAGCACAACATCAAATCAATCAAATCAACAACTTTATTTGAGTGTCTAATCTTCTAGCTTGCCCTCAGTCCTACTAATCGGGGACACTACTTAAATTACTTATTAATGATAAAATGAGCATGAAGATCTTAAGCACTTTATGTTTTGAATTGCAATTCGACGTTCTTACATGAAGTAAAGGTTAAAAGCCGTATGAAAAGCACATGTTCAACATGGCGGAACGAAGCAGTGATCCGGAAAGCGTCCCAACTAACCCTTACCGTTGTTGCTTGTAATGTAAACAGTTACTCTTAATCATAGTTAATCTGCTAGCATGGATTGCATCTTAGACTGTCTAGTAATTTTAAGCTTACAGTTTTAACCAAAAGACACAAGTTATGACTGTTTGTTTTCGAACGCTTTATAAACCTCAAGGTTTGGGACCTAAATCTCAAGGTTTTTTCCAGTTAATTTTTGAGATCTCAAGGTTTCGGGGTTGTAGAGGTTGGAAGGTCTGATGAAATTGGTAATCGATGGCAATCGATAACAATCGATGACAATCGATATCAATTAATCGATTAATATTGATAATCGATGGACAATCGATCGTGTAAGTTTTTGTGATTATCAATTGTCATCGATTATCAATATTAATCGAAAATCGATGGGAATTGATCAATTAACTACACGTACATGTACATCAATTATCATCGTTAAGAATGTTATCATCTTGGAATAACTTGCAAAAAAACCCCGATTGTGTTTCAATATTCTGTGGATGGTCAGCTTATCTCCAGAGTTCCTTCAGCAAAATACCTCGGAATCACAGTGACAGAAAATCTTTGCTGGAATGAGCATGCATGTTAATAACATCTGCAAAAAGGCAAATTCTATGCCTGGGCTGCTGTGTCGTATCCTGAGTGGATGTGACCCAAAAGTAAAAGAAACAGCATATCACACGTTGGTACGTCCTGAGCTTGAATATGCATGTTGTGTGTGGATTACCCTTTCACCAAACACAATATTTATCAACTTGAGATGGTTCAACATCGTGCAGCAAGATTTGTACTTAGCGATTACTCTCGCTTTAGTCATATCACTCCAATGATTGATCAACTTGGTTGGGATTCTCTTGAAGCTCATCGACTCTTCTTCCAAGCTAGTATGTTCTATAAGATCCTAATGGGGCATGTTGGTATTAGCTTTCCTCCCGAGGTGCACGAAATTAAAAGAGTTACTAGGTTACCGAACAGTCGTCCTTTTCAGCAAATTAGTGTTTTAAATAATGTTTATAAGTACTCCTTTAATCCAAGGACGATAGTACACTGTAACATGGAACAATCTACCTATTAATGATGATGTAAATAAAAATAGTGTGTTGCTCTTGCAGCCATGTTTGAATAATGCTATTTATATTGTATACATAATTGTACTATTTCCCTATTTTACCATTTTATACTTGTTCTACTTCTTTATTTATTCATAATTTTTTATATTTAATTTTATTTGTATGCATATTTTACTTTTAAACTCCTAGTATAATTATTGCTGTTTTAGGAGTAAACTCATTAAAGATTAAAAAAAAAGATTAAAGATCGATTATCAATATAAATTGATAATCAATGGGAGTTGATCAGTTAACATAATAGATTGTTATCAATACATGTATGTAATATCAATCAATAACCTATTCAGTCAAACATTTCAATTTCAATTTCATTGAGTACTAATAAAGTACGTTACACATTTTGATATCATTGCTTTTTATTTTGAGTAAAACTAGCGAGTAGTAATGCGTAAACTTGTTTATTCACCCACATGTTTCATGCAAGTTTAAAATTCATAGAAACGTACTACGGATTTGTGTGTAAAAAAAACAAACCCCACTGTTATGCTTCAATGAATCAGCTGGCAAATTAGGCAAGGTGTGAAATATTTTATGCGTGATGTAACGTTTGGAGCCAACAGTTTAGCTAAGTATTTGTAAAATATGTTCAATTTAATGCACACATTTTCTATTATAACCAGACATTTTATTTGTAACAACAACGACAATTTTAAAACTTAACTTAAAATGTCTATAAAGTAGAAAGAACCTGAAATTTAAGAAGAATCCCTAACTTTTCTAGGCATTTCTTTCTATTCCAATTCTCAAACGTTGCTACTGAGGTACGATCTGCGTACACTCTCGCGATACCTGAAGATATCGAAACATGAATTTAGTGCCAACTGATGGCAATCAATGAAGTTCGCAACCACTTAAGTGTGAGTATCGATTGATCATCGATTGGCTGATGCCAATCGATGATCAATCGATACTCAATCGATGCTAATCAACAGTAATTAATCAATTGTCATCAATTGATTGATTAATTTTCCGATCATCGATTTTCATCGATTGTTTAGGTCCTGGTATTATTCAACAGTCTGTGGTTGTCTTAAATTTTTAAGAAATTTGACTAGAATGGTCTAATTCACTGTAGGAGAGTATTAAGGAGTAAGTTAATAATTATTATTCTTGAGGCTATGACCAGGTAGCGAAAATCTACATTACTGTATTGAGACTGCTAGAAAGAGCCCCTAGAAATTAGTAAAGTTGCCACGTTTGAGAGCCACATCTTGCAAAATAGTGAAAACTATGGGTAATTACTGCAGAATACCCTGCCACATTGCGTCCTTTACTGACAAAGGGTTGCTACATGGTATGTCATATGCAGTGAGTAATACAATTTTGTATATGCAAAAGAGAAGAAGCTATCTTAGTTGCTGGCTGCGTGGTACGTGGTATGCAGTGAGTAATATACATGTAGGCAAGAGAAGAGGACATCTTAAGGTACAGTAATACGGCTGTCGCAACAAATCTGTGCAGCTTTCCACGCAACATTGTTGTGATATGAGTTTGAGCGATGTTGCCCATTTTACCACTTGCGCAACACTCCCCGATTTGTTGCGCATAGTAGAAGGTTGTTCTACACTCTGCAACATGTTGCTGCAACATGAAACAACGAAAATTGTTGCACGACAAGTTGCTTGTGCAGGTGGTAAAACGGGCAACATCGCTTTTCAACTCGGACCACAACAATGTTGCGTGGAAAGTTGCACAAATTTATTGCCCGTTTTACTACACCCTTAGTTGCTGGCCACGCGGTATGTGTTACACAGTGAGCAATCGTTTCAGTTGAGAAGTACATGTAGTTTAATCGATCAGTGCTTACATGTACATGTAATTCACGAGTCATGTTTTTAGAACGAGAAATACTCTCTTGTGCTTTTGCTCACCACTGTCTTCAGATATAATATTTCTCACTGCTTACCACGTAGCCAGCATAAAACGTTAAGGACGCCATTTTCATACTTCGACTTGAATTAATTAGTTTCTGCGTACTGCCTAGTCGGCTACAAAGAATTTAGTTCAACTGGCAAGATATTCTGCAGTAAAGCCAACTACCAAAGTCAGGAAATTTTACAGACACTTGTATGCTGGGGGGCAACTATATGTACATGTATGTGCCCCCCAGCAATTATTACAAACGTGTTCCCAACTTTGCAAAGTTATAACTTTGTGATTCTAAAAGATATCTGTAAAATTTTCCTGACTTTGTAGAACCATAGTTTTCACTATTTTGCAATGTACAGTCAAGTTGCCTGAATGCCATCTCCTGCAAATGCTACGTGGGCCGATACTTTTTTGTGTGTGATTCACTTAACAAATACACGAAATGAAATAACAGCTAGTATTTCAATAACCGACAGTTGTTAGCTTCATTTAGTTTCATTCAGCTTCAATTTAGCTCAGCCTCTTAGGTTTTATCAAACGCAACATTCAGGCAAGGTTTTAGGGTTTTGTTCTTAGTGATCGTAACTTGGATCAAATTTCTAAAAGTGAAGGAAATTGGAAATAAAACGGACAACTTGCTTCTTAGTTGAAGGTAAGGTTGCTCAGAAAATTTATGTTGATCAATGTATCAAAATTTCTGGTGACATAACTCAGTATTTACTAACATAAACCTTATTTTGGGCAAGGTGACGTTCGGGCGACTTGACCGGTTACCTTTTGCAATATATGACTCCCAAAGTTAGCAGTGTTGACAGAGTTTTGGTACGTGGCCAAAAAGACAGACCATATTGTCTCCACATACTGTACATGTAATAAAATGCTCCATCTCAACAAAATTGGAAATGACTTTGTCATAATAACTGAGTGATTATACCCGATCCCAATGACGATCGAATGAACAGGACTATTGTCATGGAAACATTTGATTGACGTCCACCAAAACTTACATTTTTTTTTGAAAATGGGAAAAAATTGTTGGAGGGCACGTGTGACTGGTAATTGCTGTAATTTTCAGATTTTAAGAGATATTGGTGTCACCATGTTTTTTTATGCCATTACGCCTACATGTACAGTACTGGGCTTATGTAAGTTGACAGTCCCTCAAAAATCGAACTTCACAACTCAAACCTTGATTCTCTATACTCGAAAGCTTCGCATATCGAGGCTTCAGTGGAGTGCTTTGAGTATCGAGTCAAGTGCATCAAGTTTTGAGACAAGAAAACAAAGAACTTTTTGTGTGATTAGTTTTTCACTCGTCTTATCGGGAAAGAGTTCGCTGACAGCTTTAATACCGCGACAAGCTCAAAAAAACTTTCTCCATGATCTTCTGTTTTTGGGTGGAGTATTGTTATAAAATGTTATCTTCTATAAACTGAAACATGAAAGTGAGGAACTTCATGATAGGACTCGTGTTTGCCATCGGCTGTCAAAATCTGTTGTTCACTCTTTCATGCACAAATTATTGAATTAAGTAGTGAGCCATTTTTTCCACAACCTCTTTCTTGAGCACAACCAAGTTCACTCTTGACACTAAGTGCCATTTTGATTTTACCATTATTATTTTTTTGGTCGACAAAATAAATGCTCCTCACAAATATTGTGACTTAAATGTATTGTATTATTTAACTTCATTGATTTGTGACACCTAGAGGAGGTGAAGTGAATGTAAGCTTCATTTACTACATTTTCTAGGAAGCTGTGTTATGATGATCGATGGATGAAAGCTATTCTGTGGATACACTTGAGGGCACTGGCACTTCATGCCGTTATGCTACTGCTGGTGAGTTTTGATCTTCTAGCTGAAGACAATCTTAATACCTCCATTCACCCTCTGACAGTCAAAACACAGACATTACAGTATGATAATAATTATTATAAATGCCTTCTTGTTTCAGCTGCCCATTTTTGCAGTTTGAATAATTTATTCTTGGGGAATAATTATTAATACTTCGGTCTAACCAAATGAGCAATGTGTTGTGACACTATGGTATAAGCCCTTTTACAGTAATTAGCCAACACTCTCATGCAACTTACATTGTGCAGAATACTGTCTCTATGATTATACAAATTACAATGTGCATTAATGGGAAATTGTCCAGTTTCCGTGTTTTCTGTGTCAGGACGGGGGAGGGTTCATGAATTGTGGCTGGATATTCTGAGTTTAATAGATCTCTGATTAATATTGCTGGATCTCCAGCCATTATCCCTGTTCATTTCACAACTTTCTTACGGCCCTTGACTCTGGAAATACACTGTACATATTGTCCATACTTGGAGAGACTTAATTGTTATGTAACATGTACCCAAGAAAATGTTTTGCTGATCAATACTTTTAGTTTTTGTGGATTGTGGGGAATTTAATCATAATTATTAATTTTTATAGATACAGTACATGACTTGTACAATTTAGTTGTTCAATTTATATGGAATTCTTTACCCTTAGATAGTGGGAAATGTTCTAAATCTATCTTCTTAAAAAAGCTGACGGATAATTTTATGACTATATCTTGAAATCACCAAGATTATCAAATGAATTCAATAATCCTAGTTCTGAGCCACTGAACCACTTAACACTATGTAATTTATATACAATATATAAGTCAAGCTGTAATCTGATTATACAGTACACTTTGCCAAATGTTAGGGCAGATATTACATGTACATGTCTTCTGTTAAGAATGTATATTTCAGAAACTTATTGGCATGGAAATTATTTGTCATCATATCAAATTCTGTATTAATGTTGCCCAAATTAATAGGATAATCTATATCAAGTGAGTCAGCTATCGTGTAATTGTGGAGTATAATGTGTATGTACATGTACATCATAGTTTGGCATTAGTCATAATGAAGACACCATAATTTACAGTACATGTACTGAAAATAAATGGAACAGGGTGTAATCAATTATGGTGTTTTATTTCATTTACAGGGAGGTACACAGGGCAAACGTCTCTCATCAGTCAGCCAAAATTGTGTGAACGGTGCTACAAAAAGCAGGCAGCCAAGATTCAAGAATTAAATTCATTTGAGCCTTTAAGAGAGGTGGGTTTCTCATCATGTTTTAAGGTGACTCAAAATGGTTTTGATATTTTTAAACACCAACTCTTTAACTTTGGCCCTGAAAATGAAAAGAAAACACCTTGAGGTGTGTATTTTTGTTTGCATTTGTAGTGCAATTTTCAGTCGGAGCTGGATATTCATAAAGAGCGACTGGATGAGAGATACAAGCTCTGCCAGTCTTGCCACAGAATTGTTATTCAGCACTTGAAGACGCAAGCTGTGGATCTCAAAACATGCCTTCTGGGGAACCACTTACAACAGTCAAAATCTACCCCAACAAAGGTATACAGAGTTTGTATAATTTTTATTGTGATGATTAACCTTGAATTGCATTGTTTGTCTGAGCAAAATTAACGGTGGCTGATTTTATGAAGTGGCAGTCCAGTGGTAGATTTGAGCAGACATTAGTGAAAACTACAAG
The DNA here is from genome assembly GCA_016490735.1 of Pachyseris speciosa. Taxonomy (NCBI): domain Eukaryota; kingdom Metazoa; phylum Cnidaria; class Anthozoa; order Scleractinia; family Pachyseridae; genus Pachyseris; species Pachyseris speciosa. The sequence goes on along the minus strand of JAEMWC010000618.1, from coordinate 317,618 downwards.
ACAAAAATTCACACATAAATACAGCTGTAGTACAATGTGCTTGCTTAGTGCCTGTTCTAGAGACTGTGTTATGACCTATGAATTCACACATAAACTGTCCAGGCTGCACTGTCGATAG
>JAEMWC010000618.1:245000-307500 GCA_016490735.1 Pachyseris speciosa | reverse complement strand
GAACTACTCAATAATTATGAATTATCCATAGTATAAGCTGTATGAACAAGCCAGACATTTATTGACGGACTTCCCTGCAACTGGTTTACCAAAAAATTGTCACAACCAAATGAATGGAAAAAAAAACTGTTTTGATGTCAGAAAGAATTATCACTTGGTACAGTAACATACTTTTGCTCTTTTGAACTTCTTTTCAGCTTCTTAAGAGGTCTCCATCACAAGAGTCTGTTTCTTTACTGCTGGTTCAACTTGCTTGTGTTCTACTAGCTTCACTACTGGTGCATTCTGAATTACTCTCCAGAGAGCACCATACATGTGGTAAGTTATACAACAGTGAGGCCCTGCCAGCCGAGGGTAAATTCCGACAAGTGACATGGCCCAAAACGTAGTGAGTCGGCACATAAAATGAAATCCTGATGAGAGACATCATTCCCGGCAAAAAACCGACAATGACATCAAAGCCAAGGATTTAAACACCGACACAGAATATTTTGAAATTCAGACAAGCGACACGGGACCCTCCCTCCTCAACCCTCCCCCCCCCCCCCCCTAACCCCACCCCCTCTAAAATGAATGTTGGGAGTAAACATGTATTTTTTAAAAGGGAGTAAATCTGGCAATACATGTATCAATTGAAGGGCTGAGGGCATAAACTGCCTATGTGTAATTTTCGGCCGTTTTTTTAGTTCGCTTGTATTTGTCCAAATTTTTGCATGTGAACTGCATTTTGATTCAAAAACATTGTCCCGTATTTTTTTTCACCGATTTCTTTTTTGTTTTCGAGAAATAATGTATGCAAAAAAAACACCTAAAACTACACATAGGCAGTTTATGCCCTCAGCCCTTCAATTGAAGGCCTCGGAGCATAACCATCCTATGTCGAATTTTGAGTCGTTTTTCGATTTTTCTTGGATTTGTCTGAATTTCTGCATGTGAACTGCAATTCGATGGAAACACATTGTATGGTAGTTTTTTGACTGATTCATCCAGAATCCAGAAATGCATTTTTTCTTACATACACCAAGAAACCAACCTTCCATGGGAGTGGTTTGCAAGTTGCATTACATCTTCTTTCAATCGAATTGCAGTTTACATGCAACAGTTCGGGCAAATCCAGGCAAAACAACCCAACCCATAGGATGGTTATGCTCCGAGGCCTTCAATTCTAAAATTCAGCCCTAAAATGTTTCTTGGTAGAACACTGGACTATTGTGTGGGAGGTCGTGGGTTCAAAGTCTGACCTGCGATCAGTTGGGCCTTATCGCAGGTTACATGATGTATTCAAACAGGGTCTTACCAACACTCAGGCTCTTTAAATAAATGAGGAGAAAGTTCTGCCTTTGTAATGACATCTGCAAATGGTTAGACTTTCTAGTCTTCTTGGATAAGGACGATAAAACATAGGCCCCATCTCACAACACTTCATAACTGATTCTGTGGGATGTAGATCCACACGGACATAACAAAACTCTGGCAGTGTCCGCCCCTAGTGGCTATCTGACCTCACAAACATCTCAGTGTTGGGTGAAGGCTGGGTGATGAGCTTACCACCCGTCACCAAGAGACTCTGGTTGTCATAGAGAACTCTAATCAGGCCCTACATGTATGCACCACTTGATGCAGAGAGGATAAATGATGATGATGATAATGAAAATGTTTGACAACAGAGGTTTTTTGTTTTAAGCTTAATTTACTTCAAGAAATGACTGTGGTTTTCCCCAACAAGATAGCGTAAAAACTACAAATATTCTGTTGTATTAGGGGGTGTCATTAAGAAAACTGCCAATCCCAAATTGCACAGAATGTACAGTATGCTTAGTGGCAGTAGGAGTTACTGTCTTAACAAAAATATTAATAACATAATTTTTTTTGTCCTGTGCGAAATGTTGTTCATGTGCATCCGGTGAGAGAGCTCCCATGGAAAAGTAGCCAGTTCATCAAAAACCAAATTATACAAGTCACACAACATTTAGCAAATGTTTCTTAGGGAGTTTTATTTTTGCATTTCTCAGATTACTGGAAAGAAAGGCTATTTTTGACTGTTGAGGTGATTTTGATTAGAATGTATGTGAGCAACTTAAATGTGGTATTGTTTCTCTGTTGACTATTTTAGGTAAGTCTCTTTGGTTTTGGAATGGATCTCTTGTGCGTGGCAATGCATTTTTCTCCAATTTTAAGGTTGGAAACATCACAAGCATGGCAAAGCATTTAGTGTTTCACTTTACCACTTCAGTGAGAATTACTTCAATTTCATTTTTGGAGGCAGGCAAGGAATTATTACAGTGTTTGTCAAGTAAGTAAAGTGACCATTGTGGTGGTGGTGATGTTGATGTTGACGGTGAAGGTGATGGTGTTGATACTGAATAGTGATGATAAAAATACGATGACAATGACAATGATGATGATGATCATTGTTGACGCCAGCCGCACAAAATAGGGTTTTCCAAAAGATCATTCTTGGTGAAGATGACTTGAGACCAGCACACAAAATGTTGTGGACCAAGCATCTGTGCGTCACCTCTGGTACCCCATCATGACATGATAGGCTGCGTACCATTTTCCCTCTAAACCATCCCCAAAAGAATGCATGTTCTGATTAAGCTGTACAGATAAATCTCGATTATCAGGACTCAACAGGACTGGAGTGAATAGTCCAGATAATCGAGAGTCTGGACAAACGAAAATATGAATATTAATGAGATAAATATGAATTAATTAGGAAACCAATGTTTCACTTGGCAACAAAACAAGTCTCAGCCAATCAGAACTCAATTGAATGCACTGTACTTACAACGCATGCACTTTTAAGAAAAAAATTTGGTCCCCAAGTTTATTTTGAGTATTTGAATAGAATGAACCCCAAGTCACTGTCCTTACAGCATTATTTTTTGTTTGGATTGTTTACTTTTTTATGTTTATGTTTAGTTAACTTTCTAATTTTAATTTTGTTTTTTATTCATATTGTAAGGTTTAACAAAGAGGCGATACCTTCATGTTTCTTTGCTTTGCTTGCTTCTTAACATCATCATATTTTTAAAAAGAAAAAGTAGGTATGAACCTTGTCTTATTATTGGCCATTCATTTTTAATTGATTTATTATTTTTATTTTATTGTCAGCATTGCTCATTGTAATCTTGTTTTGTGTGCTCAGCATAGATGTGAACATTTGCCAGCCGTTTAGCATTGCTTTTACTGTGTAATATAATTTTTAATCATAGTTGTTGTTTTTATTTTGCAGATTTGGTGTTTTGACTTTAATATCTTGGACTTTACTCTCTGTTTTGAGATGCTGGTAGGTTCCATTCTATAAGTACATATCCCGGGAGGGGTCGGGGGGGGGGTACTCCCAGAAAAATTGGGTGGTGTTGTGCGGCATGCTTCCATACCCTATTCAGACCTGACCAAAAATTCGATACCCTATTTCAGACCAATTTCACATTCATGGTTTGCGTAAACATAATTAAAAGACAAAATGAAGGGCTATTGTTGATGGTCTTATCGCCTAATGGTGAAAAGGTAGCTTCTTCTAAGAAGCATACCCAATTCAAGACTAGAGTCCACAAACCGAACCCTATTTCAGACTAAAATGGTCAAAATCGGTACACTATTTCAGACCAAAATGGCTAAAAAACCATACCCTTTGTGGCCGCACATACCTGCAATAGCCCATTTGAGGGAGTACCCCCCCCCCCCCCACCTCCCTCCCCAGGGTACATGTACACTACTGTGTCTTCCATTTTGGTCAATCCCAGCGCCACCCCTAGCTGCCACGCAGGCTAGGACAGGGCTCAACGTCACTGCCCATGATCATATGAACTGAAGCAGATGTTTGAACACATAGCCCTAGACCTTAAACGTTTTTTCAAACACTTTATTGACAAATAAACATTACAACACAACCACATGAAGGAAATCATATTTATTTAGTTACTCCTAAAATCTACCCGTCTCGTTGCGTCGGTGAAAACTCTTAAACTTGTTCAATGTTATGTTTCAGTGAACTGTTCTGGTGGAAGGCAGACTGCAGATGGCGATTTACAGGCGTTGTATTCTGTTGGTTTCTTAATGCAAGTTTGTTACTATTCTGTTTCGTCTCGTACTCAGGAGTAATGAGGGCGAGGGGAAAAAGGAGGTAATGTTAGTGTTAATGTTACTGTTTGTTAAGGTTAATGTTAATATTCAAGGGGCCATGACATGGTGATTCTTATGTTTTGGAGGCCATATTAAAACAAATTACCGTCACAACCAAAATGCCCCTAGAACACCAAAAGAAACAAATCAAGCGCTTTTCTCAAAAGGGAAGCAAGCCATAATCTACATTTGGCTGTTTCCACAGCACAAGAAGGAACTTGAAAAAGTTGGCCCAACTTTTTAAAATTGTAATCCGTTCCAATCCTTGCCATCCTAAGCCAAAGAGGCTTATTTATAATTTTGCTAAATTGGCAAAATAACTGTAAACAAACTGAACCATTATTTTTGGGTTTTCTTTGCTTTTCTTTTTTTCACTTTGTTGTTATAAAGAGACGGTAAAGAAATGTTCCACAGGCAGAGCCATTGCGTTTGCTCATTAAACCAATTGGTTTATGGTGCTCGTGTTGCCGTTGTTGTCGTCGTTGTTTGAGCTCCACAGCGTTGCATAGAATGATCGGACTCGTGGCAAGGTTGCCATTTGCCTGCCTTCATGTGCAACTTGTCTCATGCGTAACTTGTCTCACATCAACAATACTGATATCCTTCTGTATGGTGATAAAGAAAAGTAGTTAAACTATTTATCAAATGAAGAATGATCCTCGCAGTTGTGAGATGTATGATCGCTGTATGATTCATTTCATACATCATTCACTCTAAACTATTTATCCATATAATTATTAGTACAGGTTTGATGTGCTCACGGTTGAAACAACCAATTATAGCTTGTGATTTATGTGTGAATGATTTTAGATTCCAGTCCACACCAAGTCGGGGCAGGCGGATAGAGACACATCTAAAAATTGAGTCAGAAATCACCGAGACGGAGAATAAGGTGAGGAATCCGGGCATCAATTTTTGTTATGTTGTTTATTTTGCTCTATGATCGCGTTTTTCCTTGTGAATCTTGTAGCAGGCAGATAAGGCAAAGACGAGACGGCAACAGGAGGCTCCTGGCGGCAACGACGACGGCAACGGCAGCGGCAACGAGAACGCCGCAAAACAATAGGTTTTTTCGGTCCTGGCTCCTCCACCTGCACACGTGACAGTTCGAAAGGGACATGAAAGAACCCACACACTTTTCGCACTGAGTAGAACCAGAAATCACAGTGTTGTGTTCCGGCCTGTGTGTATTCATTCATCTGGTCAGTTTTTAATTGGGGCGTGGGCCTTTTACTGATCCCAACCTTGCCACAGTTTTATGTCCTGTTTCTTTTAATTCGTCAACAGAGTGCCACGCCGTCAAGTGATAAAATAGCAACGGATTTAGATTGGAATTTGGATGGCCTGTCATTAGGATTACCCTTGAAACGAAAAAACGGCTACAAGATGCATCTACCACCAGAGAATTCTGGTGGCACAGGTACGTAGAAACCATAAATAGTAGGACTTCACGGCCCAGTTTGAAAGGCGATCACCGCTAAACCACGTTTTAAAGAACAACAACAACAACTTTATTGACCCCTAAACTTCAGAGAAATTAAGTTTACATGAAATAAAAATTAAAACTAAAAGGGTGTCGGCTTCCTAAAATAACTAGAAAGTTAACATGGCTGGTCCTATCTCTAATTGTCACTCACTCAGTCAGTCAATGAACCACCTCCCAGATGGCTTGTTAGCTCAGTCGGTAAAGCTCAGCACCGGTATCGCAGAGGTCGTGGGTTCGACTACAAGCCTGAATGTTTTAGGCTTTATAAAATTTCACTACTCCTTAAGTAGTGTTCATAACTGCGATGATCATTCACATGTTCATTCTTCGATCCGCAATTCAAATAAATGATTTTCATATATTTATAGTCAGTATGTTAATCATTGAAATCAATTTGTAAACAACACTGGCTTTGTCAATTCTAACTTGCTTAAATAATTAAATAATTAAGGGTGTCCTTAGTCCAGTTATGCTTTTAGAATTTTGATGACATCTCACGAAAACCAGCAATTGCTTTCTTAGGATCTTTCTGGAGTCAGAACCTGAGTGGCAACGGCAGGGAGTCGCCTCTGGTATCCATGCGTCAAAGGCCTCTCATCGTTCCGGCCACACTTCATTACTCTGGTTTCCGACTTAGACGTAACACAGGCCACACTCAAGCTGAAGCAAGTGGTAAGGTAGCACGTCACGCGTTCCCCCCCCCCCCCCACCTCCACACACGCACACACACACACACACACACGCACACACACACACACACATACACGCGAACGTCTGCTCAACTGAACTGCTACTTCCGCTCGTGGCGGTTAGCCAATCATAGTTCGTCTTTCAATTTGTGGAAAGTAGGACTTCGACACCGGGATTTATTCCAGACGATGTATGTCAATCGTTTGTTGAAATTTACTCCGCGAGTATAGATTTCCATTGTTACGCATTTCGTTATTGGCTATCTGTTATACAATAGGCCAACCGCCGGCGAACGGGAGTGGCAGTTCAGTTGAACAGACGTTCGTGTCGGAAGGAACGCGTGACGAGCCCAAGGACGTCTGCGTAGGAGGCTAGTGGTAAGGACATTGAAAAAAATGTTTCTTCTCACACATCACTGGTAGTCATGTTAAGCTTCCCGCAGCAAGCGTGATCTTCATTCTCACTCAAGTCAACAAAATACACATATCCTTGACAAGTGTTAACTGGCGTCTAAAGTACCTCAGGTTGTTTAGCAGGCTCATTTATATCAGACATGTCTTGTTTAAAATGAAAATGAATTAGTGAAATTAACGTCGGAAATCCCAAGTTTTCGTTACAAGCGATTCACATGCAAATGACCCGGCGAATCAAACGAAAATTTTTCAAACAAACGGCTGACCTTTGTTGGTACTCTATACTTCTGTTTCAACCAGAAAGGAACTCACCTTATCGTCCGTGTGCCCAAACGTTCTGTTTCCTGCTTTGTATTCTTCTTGCACCATTGTTGTTCCTCCAGTGAGGTTTTTCGTTCGACCAGTTAGATTGCAAGTTTGGAGCTGATAACGAGGTTCCTCGCCCACGGCAAAAGGTCTTAATTCATGTGACAGAATGTTTCCAGAATTCCCCGTGGAGATATTAGGCGAAATGTAAAGTGCACCAGGCTAACGATTTCTTTCTCTCTCTCTTTCAGTCTCCCCTCGGTTTGATATGACCTCGGGAGCTTTCTCCTCTGATGATGATAGTGACTCGGATTCAGTCGGCAAAGAGCACTTAACACAGGTGACGATACAAGACTTTCCCGTGCTTTTTACATTAATTGTCGGTGACAATCTCGGCGCCTTGTAGTGAATTGTTGCAAAGTCAACATGTTGTAGAGAATTGCCTGTGCAATTGCAACAAACGCATACGCGCGTTGATCCAATCAGGTTGAAATTGCGTGCTTGGGACTTCATTTTCTGAAAGAGACTGCAGTGCCCCAGAGCAACTGAACTTTGCGAAGCCTAATGCCGACTGGTTTGGCACCTGAATAGACGACGGGTGATTGATAAAAAGGCAAAAACGACAAAGCTAATGAGCACAAACTACCATGCGTACACATGAACACACCTTTTTTCAGCTAATATTTCATACAAATCCCTATATTATAAAGGGTCTGCTTTTGAGCCTGGGATCATCATGATCATCATCGTCATCATCATTATTGATGATGATGATGGTCTCCTACGGTCGATAAGTCGACCACAGATGATGCGCCCCGCTTTAGACTTAAGTTTGCCGCCGTGGCACTAACACGGCTGGTACAGCGTCGGCTTTGACTGATCAATCCAATTCGGGAATGGCAGTCTCTTCTGCATCTATTTTTATTATTTATTTATTTATTATTATTATTATTATTATTTATTTATTTTTTGTTCACAGAGCTCGCGAATGTACTGCAACAAGCACACAAGCGAGGAGAAACCGCCAAGGAAGATAAAACGTGCGCCATTGACCTCTGAACCTCAAACACTATGTGCAATCGTGTGGACATTCCTGTTAATTACTAGCTTATTTTTGAATTTGTATTTTATATTTTTCTTTACCGAGTGGCCGGTTCGACTTGTACATCTCTTGTTACAAGTTTACAAGAGATAAAAAATATTATTTTCGCTCGATATTTTTACTGTATGATTTTCAGTGCGGCTTTAGTATTTAGTTGTAAATAAAAGAGAAGTAGAACTCGATTCTTCTTTCCGCAACGGTTCGTGCACAGAAAGTGAAAGTAGTTGAACCCAGCATTTCAACTGGAGATGTTCCACTAACAAGTCAAAATTAGGGAGCTAAACCAACGACTACGGGTACGGCAACGGGAACCCACAAAACAAGATGTCAAGCACGAACAATCGCTCTGCACGTGCATTTTACATTTGAGTACATTTCTTTGCCGTCCTCTGCAAGACAACAACGTGAAATGACCAAATTCAAGGTTTTATGGGGAACATGAGCGTGACAGCCACGTTTTCATTCTTTTCCTTGACTAAACGTCGGTCTTAGCAACCGTTGCCATTGATTATTGCATGGATAGTATTCCAGCATTGTAGAACATAAACTAGTTGGAATAATCGTTAATATAACGTAAATATATGTTTTGAAGAAATGATGTTTTCGTCGCCTTTGCCGTCGTCGATGCGTAACCTCCTTAATAATCGTGCTCAAAGCGATGAGGAGAAAATACGCGGCGTTCCAGGTCTGTTGTGTCACTTTGTCCAAAGTTTTGTACAAAACAGCAGGGAAATGCGCAAAATGTGTACCCGTTGTTCCTGGGGGGTCATCGTCGCCGTAACTGTTTAATCGTTTTGTGTCAAGTTCCTTGTCAACGCAACCAAGGTCGTAACTCGCTTGACTTTTAAATGAATAACAGAAAAGCGAGAAAAGTGCGAAGTGTTGATCAGCGCTGGAAGAACAATTTGAAAGGTGTGTCAGTTTGACCCTCTCTAAGGGATCTTTTTGCAGAAAATGTCCTCCTACCGGTGCAACGTTCATTTTGGTATAGAATCATAGCGCGTACACGAGTTTGGTTTCCCCGAAACGTCTACCATTTCGACCCCTTTTATGCTAACAGTCGTTCTCGTCTAGCCTTTGTTTTTTCTGGTGGTTTTTCCGCGGCCGTGGCACACTCGGCTTGAGGATAGAAATCTTAAACTGAGAAAAAGCAGGGAAAACGTATTTACTGGAAACGAGAAGCCTCAAATACTTTTTGATAAAGTGAAAAACAATATATGATAACTTTTAAAACCAGTGATTGTAACAAAAAAGAAATAAATAAAAAATAGGGGAAGCGTCGACTTTTATACTCATGTGGTAGCGACTACTCCAAAAGACAGCTCTTCACGTTGTAGGATTTGGCGCTACGGCGAAAGGTCATTTCCAAGCATGCGCACTGCGTCATTTCTGTTTTTTTTTACTTCCGGCCGCCATAGTTGAGGTCGCCGTTTGTTGCGCTTTCCTGGATAATATCAATCAATTACAGAAAAAGCAAGATAAATAAATAAACGAATTGTACCCAGCGCTACTGCGAGAATCGTGATTCTACAGGCAATTCTGGACCTTTCGTTCTCATTGGCTTGATGTGCTATACGGGCACATGGTAAAGAGATGATACTCTTTATAAACATGCCTGGCTGTAATAAGTAGCTTTTTTATTTATTCACTTTTGCTATGCCTTTAAGCCTCGGGGAAATGCCAAGTTTTTCTAAATCGGTAACTATGAACCAGAAGACCACATGTGATATACCATTTGAAAGGTATTTTCTGGGGTATGCTATAAATCACACCAAAAGAAATGGAGGAGCCCACAGATTGGATTGACAAGTGCCCAAAATGAAAAAACCAAAGCGTTTAAAAATTTCCTGTTCCTTGTACATATTGGGTACGCCTTCAAACTGTAGCTTAATTTGCAGCTCTCGGTGCATTGCTTGTTGTCAGATATTAACTTGGTGTAAAAAGTACCAAGACAAAAAGTTCCAAAAGTTGCAGGGGTGGTAAATGTCGTAAATCAAGTCTTGTATGGGAGGGGGCATGATGTTATGCCTTCAATGTGCAGATCTTTCCAGGTTGTACAAATTTCACGCAAATTGACTGAATATTGAGCATGTAATTTCATCCTGTGCCATATGGCACTATCAGGGCTCAAAGGGTTAACGAGTTGTGGTTTTATAATCATTTGAAATCACTGTATGGCTAACTAGGCCAAGATCACTCGGATCATGGTACATAAGAACCGAGAAATCCTTTCCCATAGTGGACTTCTTGGTTCCCTTGATGCACCATTATCATCCAAGTGGTCTTGGATCTTGATCATCCCAAAGGAATTGACCCTTTAATCGAACCAGGCTCAAGCCAATATCGTATTAATACGTGACACAAATCATAACTGGACCGTTAACGCAATTATGTTAATTTTGGAGGTCTTTACTTGTACGGGCTGCTTTCCAAAATCGCTCTCTTAGTTTCAATAACACGCGGATATGACTGCGATAGAAGTTACTGAGCACTTTAAGTAAAAGGTGATCAAAACTCTTGAAGACAAATGGATTTTACTTAACGAGACAATTGAATGAAACAGAGTCTCGAGAACAGTGCAGGAATTCAGGAAGTTAAATGAAAACGCAAGCATGAACAAGATCTGAAAGTTGTGTGACAAAAATGATGCCTTTGAAGGTCAGAATGCGAACAACAAATGCGAAAGAAAATCTTTGATTAGCGGAAAAGTAATTTACTGCACAATAAGGAGAAGGAAGCTTTCACTTTTGTTGGAGACTAGACTCGATCATTTTCATATTTCGTCATTTTTCATTCGCTATGTTATAAGTTCCGCGTCCATGGTTAAGCACGTGGCTTCCACCAGAAACTGAAAGAAGAGAACGAAGCTGGCTACGAAGACCTGCGAAAAGTGGAGAGAGGATGGTGACACGATACTTGATAATCTGCAGTACATTACTGGGAATCCAGATACCAGACACGTGCTGTTTGAAAACGGGTAAGGAGATAACGTTAGGTTTTTACATAAATTATAAAGCCCTCGAGAGTGAAGTAGATCCCGTTGGCTACGAAGACCTGCGAAAGGTGGAGAGAGGATGGTGAGACGATACTTGATAATCTGCAGTACATTACTGGGAATCCAGATACCAGACACGTGCTGTTTGAAAACGGGTGAGGAGATAACGTTAAGTTTCTACATAAATTATAAAGCCCTCGACAGTGAAGTAGATCCCGCTCATAACTCGCTATTTTCTAAAGTGTCGGGCAATCTTCAATCGCTAGGTATTCCCTAAAGCCTTTCAGCTGCTTACTAAGGTCATATTTCAAAATGAAACTGAAAAATGTGTAAGACAAAAACCACGACAGGAAAATACCTCTGAATATTTCATATGTGAATTAGTCACACTGGAGACTTTAATCCAAAGATAATACCCCTGAATCTACCCTCATCAGCACCGCTTTAATCAACTTAACACATGAAAATTCTCTAACGAGAACATTATCATTGCGGCCGTAACTTTAGGTGAGCGTCAACCTCGTTTCCTTGCGAGGAAGCACATGATGATAAACTTGTGCTTTGCCAAAATCGTAGCTATTGTAGTGTTTCCAGTGAGAATAGACGCCAATTACTGTTTGTTAGAAATCACCGTGACTGAACGTGGAATAAGAAACAATCTTGACTCGGCCCAACATCTCTCTTTTAAATTGTGATCGTTCAGACGATTAAAACTTAGAAGAACCCTTACTGTCAACAAGCTGTCATTTGGATAGATCTTCTACGAATTTAACCACAGCTGAAGGAGTTGAGTAACCAGCTTCTGCAGCACAATGCAACAGCATAACGTTTTTCTCAGTACAGTCAGTGCAGGCGCGGATCCAGGATTTTGAAATGGGGGGTGAATTTTCTCCACCTCAATCAGAGAAATCAGAGAAATCAAATATTATTTCAATATTTGAGGGATAAGAAAAAAAAAAAAAAAAAAAAAAAAAAAAAGAAAGAAGGGGGCTCAGGGGGGGGGGGGTGAAAATTCACCCATTTCACCTCCCCTGGATCCGCGCCTGCAGTAGCTTTGAATCGAGCGATCTAAATTCAGGTTTAAAGCTTGGGATAAAACGTTAGGCCATGGCTCACTGAAACATGAGTCGCCACTGTACAACAGTGACTGTAAATAAACTGACACTTTTTATTTCATTCTTTTTTGTATCTACTTTGTATCTATATGGTAGTTTTAGATCCGTTAACTATAATGTTTAACCTCCTGTTGCAAACATTCGACTCGTAATATGATCTCAATAAACTGACCGAAGTATCCGTCGGAGCGACCTGCACCATTTGCAACACCTCACAAGATTGGTTCAAAACAACAATAAACAAAGAATTAAAACAATGGAACCTAGCCATAAAACAATAGAGGTGCAACTGATAAAGATCCAGTGAAATTAGAGGTTTCAAAGAGGTGCAGGCCTACCCTATCCGTCTTCATCAATCTTTCCATCTCTGCTGCGCAAACAAAAACAAAACGAAACAAATAAACAATAAAACAAACAAACAAACAAACAAACTGTGGTCGCGGAAGAAAATTATGAATCTAGGAAGGAACTGAGTAAAACGTATTTATGATTGATGAATGGATGGTTGTCAGTCAGTCAGTCAGTCAGTGAGTCAGTCAATCAGTCATTTCTTCCTTCGTAATCACTTTACTGAGGCCAACTTACATTACCGTCGATTGCATCTACCCGTGAACGCACGCGCCCTAAACATGTTTTCACGTTTATGTCAAACGTCTGCGTTTCAGGTGTCAAACTTTCAAAGTTTTACCACCCAAATGCGAAGTTCCTTCGGTGTTCTCGTGGTTCAATTCACGATCATTCACTGTTAACGCAGTCAAAAAATCTGAGGAAAGTCAGCGAAAATCCCTTTAATGATATATATGGAGAGACGAAAAAGCACTTGAAAGTAATCTTCCTTTCTTGTTGACTGAAAACATATCCCTGCGAGCAGTGAAACACCAGCTGAAACTTCACATTTAGGCGGGAAAACCTTAAAGTTTGACACCTGAAACGCAGACGTTTGACGTCAAGTGAAAACATGTTTTGCGCACGTGCGTTCACGCGTAGATGCAATCGACCGTATCTACTCAGATGAAAAAAAAAAAAAAAAAAACCGTGAAAATGTTCGTGTACCACTCCTCCACCGACGCAGCACCACAGTGTCTTTAGAAAACTAACCCCCTCTATTCAATTCTTCCTTCTTTCATTTCGCATTCATTTTAGCATTTATTTATTAATTTAGTCATCATTCATTCATTTATTTATTTACTGTCTTACTCCTACAGATACGGGGAGAAAGGCACTATCACAAGTCAATCATACCCGTGTCTCCAGGAATAGATTTGAAACCTTCGCCTCGGACATGAATACTTGACGAATGATGATCAATGATACAAGTCCATGAATGCAGTTACCGTTTAGAATAAGTGCAACTCGTACTTAACTATTGATTGTAATGAACTAAAAGCAAATTTCTAATTCAAAGATTAGCTCTCAAACTTGGCCAGTTCGCTGGTCTTCGATGGATTTTTAATTGTTCCTGATCTACATAAAAACTTACCGTGACAAAGGAGATTTGGTGAACAGGACTATAAAGGAAACAATCAAACACTGCTCGTGGACCTGAAGAAAATTCAGACGAATCCAACCTAAATAGAGGGTTCCCCTTCGAACGCAATCAGTAAATCTCACCTATGCTAGCATCCTTTCAAGCCGCAAATGTTACTTGCACAGCTTATGGACGGTTATTATTCCGGGAAGAATTGGGCTAGGATATAGCAGATACCACGGTATTGGAATTTGCCTCAACTCAAGTTCAACCCTGACTTAAGAATCAACCTGTCTGATGAAATTTCCATGTGACAGCCAAGAAAAACAATGCGACCTTTTTTGATGTCACGTGTATCAAAGAAAAAATAATACGGATCAAAGGTGACTTGCTATATAATATAGCTGAATTGCACACCCATACGCCCTAATCTTGTGCCATGTAAGTTCATATTCTATGTTACTTGGTATCTTTATTTCTTATATTGTAATTTTAATCTCATAACTGCTTTCCCTCAAGATTTATTTCTTACTCTTTTTCTTAGTCTCGTTACATCATTACTCTTTAACGTTTTGCATTTTCTCTCACTATTTCTCATATATTCTCTTTCTCACTCGCTGTCTTATTTTCTTATCCACGTTTTATTCTCATATTCTCATCTCGGATTCCTCTTCCTTGTACATATATTTCTCATATTTTCGCTCTGCATACTTAATTCTCTTTTACTTTCCATGATCTCACACCTCTACCTCGCATTATTTAATTTATGCTCGAATCTCCTTTTCATCACCTGTTGTTTCTCATGTGCTTATTTAACATTCTCTCTCCTTTCATATTCTCCTTATAATTTCAGTGGTGTCCCTTAGATTGTTTACCTATACGTCCTTTATTTATTTTTTCATTCCATCTTCTCTTCTCTTCTCAATCTCACACACTGCCACTTTCCCATTGCAAGTACATTCTTCTTCTTGATATCCTCTCGTCTTAAATATTCAATTATCCCTTTTTTTATCTCATTGGACATAATCCAGTCTCTTATTATTTCATCTAAAACACTGAGATTGAAGTTTCCTTTAATCCGAGGAAATTTTTCTCACCTCGGCTTTTGATTAGAAGGACCATCATTAATCGCATTTTCATTACCAGGATCATTGCTTTCCTTTGCTGCAATGACGTCGCCACCTGTTCATGTATTTTCCTTGCTTTATTCTGGCACCAAAAAATAAAAAAATAAAGAATATAACATACATTGAAATTATTTTATATGGAAAAAAGACCATTTAATCGTGGAAAAAATTTGTTCTTGATCGCCCTTCTGTGAATACAATGAGAAGACACGTGGATTGTGATAACCATTTGGTGTTATTATTATTATTATTATTATTATTATTATTATTATTATGTTCATTCATTATAGTCCTTGGGAGCAGTCACCACGGGTCCCAGGTCTCTCTTTTCCTTCTTCTTACAGGGACAGTACTTTCCTTAATATCTTTGCTGTCCCCAGCAATGCTGTTTTCTGGATCACCTCCAACCTCACGTTCACGCCGATTTGCTTCATGTACTCCTTAAAGTTGACTGATGTGGCTCCAAGGGCCAATAGTTGGTATTTCTCTAACTTCTCAAGTTCCTTATCTTCGGATTGTTTTTTAACCCATAAACGTACCTTTTCCTGGCATCTAAGGTTTCATTTTTTTATTTATTTATTTTTTTCAAATAGTATTATCACCTTAATTATTTCTCCGTGTGGCCTTCAATCTCCTGGACTCGTTCGTCATATCCTCATCGTATATGTTTCCCATAGGTTCCCGTATCTCCTTATCTTTTATAATCCAATCTTCTACCCTCACATTCTCATATCCTCTCTTCAGCATATTACCTCTGATGCCCTCTGTTAGATGCTGTTCTCATTATGATAACTTCCAATATTCTCATTTGCATATCACACTCTCTAAAAGTCTTAGATCTTATTATTCCTTGCATTCACAACCTAAATTCCTTCTGAGATTCCTTTAAGATTTTCTGTTCTCACTTCCTACTACCACCCGTAACTGTCTACCGATATCATCCTCTACTGTCTCTTTCATTATTTCATTTTCATTCATATTTTGTATCTTATCCTACAGTCTCGTGTTGTCTCCTTTTCTTATGGAATAGAATTAAGACTTTAGGACTTTGAATCGTACTTTCGTTTTTTGGGATCTTCGTCATGAATGGCAACTCAAGCAAGCTGAGATGGCCAGTGCTTAATTATTAAGCAGGTCCACAACCTTTTTTTATTCTCTCTAAATGATCGTCTTATATTCTGGCTAGTTATATCGCATTAAAAACGTTCTCTTATTACTTAATTTCCAAATTGCATTCTCTATTACACTTTCGTGTAATATTTGTTCTCGTATTGTCAAATCCTACATTTTAAATTTGCATTTTTTACTCCATATTTCATCTTTCATTATAGCCTTTTCATTACAACGGATAATGGTGGTGTTGTACCAGTCTCTGTATCCGAAAACCTCTTAATCGTCTCGTCTGTTTAATTAGTATTTCACGTGACTGGCTGCATGGAGTAGCAAATGTATCTTTTTCGATAATTATAAATTGTTGGTCTATTGATTAAGATGATATTGTTTATGATTATGTTTATTAGCTTCGCCATCATTATAAGACAATCATACAATACTTACAGTTAAAATAATTAAAATGTATTAGTTTAATATTATGATACGATGGCGAAGAGACGTCCGCAAACCATGAGGCTTTTTCGAGGGAGGCTCCTCACGAGATCTAAAAGACGAGCATGGATAGGTCTGGAAGCATGATCATTCAGATTTGATTTAACAGAAAGTTGTCGTGTTATACGACGAAAGGACAGTTATGGTCCTTCCATCCAAAATCTTCTCAAACTTCACTCAGATTTTTTGAAACCCTTTGCTAAATTTACATGATAGCTAACTCGTGTCAGGAAGGCCTAAACATTGGGGAGGGGGGAGGGCTGGGGGAACACCGAACTCGCTTTGGATATTAACTGTATGGGAGCCTAAAAAGATTATAGAGGCTCCACGGTGACTGATGCTCAAATGAGCTACTTTGCTCTACGCTTTAATAAAAAAGAAATGGTAATGAACTTCTCTATGGTGTCTGCGTTTGCCTTAACTGAAACAGTGGATAAAGGCGTCGATTTCTGCAGAATTATGTTGATGAGGGAAGTAAAACAAGTTTTATCATCTGAGTTGATAAAAAAATTAACCACCATAAACATCAGTCTCAAAAGCTGACGTTTCAAGCGTCAACCTTTGATTTGACGAAGAGCTAACTGTCGAAAGGAGAACTTTTAGCACGGTGGCTTGCCGCGAATGATGCGTTTCGACCAGATCATTTAGTCGAGAAAATGGTGTCCGCTAAGATATGAATAGTAACGCGTTATAAGAGGACCTCATAAGGACTTGCCCTATTTCAACGCCATAACATTATGGCTCGTTGTTCCACAGTCACTTTGACAGTGTTATGACGCAATTTATGATCATTAAGAGGGCAGACACAGACGTCAATTTGTTAAGTCGCATTTATTCACAATTGTCAGAAACCTCACTAAGCGAACACTTCTCAAAATCTAGTCACTTCTACGTACACCCAGTTGAAAACTCTCAGCAAATATTTAAACCTTCCTTTCTCAAATTGTCGAAAGCAAACAACATGCAATGCCAGCATTTCCCAATAACTTTAATTAAGCAGCTTCAATTTTCATTTTAAAAAAGTCACAACGTTAAATCAACTTGCTGGGTTTTCATAAACAACACCACAGGAAAGCACTGTTATTCAGCTTGTACTTGTATATAATGATTAAATCCTATATTCGAACTATACCTTTACTTACGCCGCTTATTTATGTGAAGTTTCGCTTAAGAGAGGTTTAGACGGAATACACGTTTATATACTGTAAAGAGGAGCCAACCCCAACTAGTCAGTGTAGAGTTAAAATGAGAGCCTTGGAAAGTGAATTAGCACCCTTATCACCAATACTGTTACGTCACAAATTGAAATTAGTCGGGATGGAGTTTACTGTGGGAGCACTCCTCATCACACTTCCCACTCAACTCTATATGCAAGCGAGTATTTCTTATGAAACATACAGCGATCAAGTCCCAAACCCAACTCACGCAGGGTGAAGTTTACATTGAGAGCATTGGAAAGGAAATTAACACCCTCATCACCGATAATGTTAAGTCCCAAATTCAAATTAGTCAGAGTGGAGTTTAATGTGAGAGCCTGGGAAAGGGAAATAGCACCCTCATCACCAATACTGTTCCCAACCAATTCCAAATTAGTCAGGGTGGAGTTTACTGTGAGAACCTGGGAAAGGGAATTAGCACCGTCATCACCAATGCCGTTAAGACACAAATCCAAAGTAGTCAGTGTGGAGTTTAATTTGAGAGCCTGAGAAAGGAAAGAAGCACCCCTAGCATCAATACTGTTTTCTCCCAAATCCAACTTAGTCAGGGTAGAGTTTACTGTGAGAGCCTGGGAAAGAGAATTAGCACCCTCATCGCCAATAAGGTTCACTCCCAAACACAATTTAGCCAGGGTGGTGTTTACTGAGAGAGCCTGGGAAAGGAACGTAACACCGTCATCACCAATACTGTTTTCACGCAAATTCAAATAAGCCAGGGTGGTGTTTACTGTGAGAGCCTTGGAAAAGGAAATAGCACCCTCATCACCAATACAGTTCCCAATTAATGTCAAATAAGTCAGGGTGAAGTTTTCTGTGAGAGCTTGGGAAAGGGAATTAGCACCGTCATCACCAATGACGTCAAGAACCAAATCCAAAGTAGTCAGGGTGGAGTTTACTGTAAGAGCCTTGGAAAGGCAAGTAACTCCCTCGTCACCAATACAGGTAAGTCCTAAAACTAAACTAGTCAGGGTGGAGTTAACTGCAAGAGAATTGGAAAGGGAAGAAGCACCCTCAGCACAAATAAAGTTCCCTTCCAAATCCAAATTAGTCAATGTGGAGTTTACTTTAAGAGCCTTGGAAAGAGAAGCAGCACCCTCATCTCTAATATTGTTAAGTGCTAAAACTAAATTAGTCAGAGTGGCGTTTACTGCAAGAGCCTTGGAAAGGGAAGTAGCACCCTCATCACCAACGTTATTAAGCCCTAAATCCAAATTAGTCAGGGTGGAGTTAACTGTGAGAGCTTGGGAAAGGGAAGCAGCACCTTCAGCACTAATACTGCCAATAAGTCCCAATTTCAAACTAGTCAGGCTGGAGTTAACTGTAATAGCTTTGGAAAGGGAATTAGCACCCTCATTACCAATTCTGTTCATACACAAATCCAAATTAGTCAGAGTGGAGTTAACTGCGAGAGCCTTGGAAAGGGAATTAGCACCCTCGGCACCAATAAAGTTGTCACCCAAATTCAAATCGGTCACAGTGGAATTTGCTTCTAGAGCAAGAGAAAGTGCAGTAGTGCGTGCACTAGAATAAGAACACCATGCTAAATCTAAATCAGTTAGACAAAGGGTTTTGCCTAAACTATAAGCTAGTTGGGTGTGAATATTCTCTTTATACTTTGCGCATTCCGATATGTAGTCGAAAGCAAAGTTCAGATATGGAATAGCATCACCAGTCGATGTAAGGCCAATGAAATTGATATGTGCTACAATGCTATTTAGAAGAGACAATGCGGTTACCTCGCATTGTGAGGCTATGATTCCACTCAAGAAAATAAAAACTTAATTCAGTTTATTGAAATACCCCTCATCAGTCACTACAGAGTTCAAGTCAACTTTTGCGTCAAGAATCTCAAACGCGAGGTAAAGGCCAGAGAAGAATTCCTGAAACGTCTTATGAGGAAATCCGTAACGCGTGCAAGGTGCCCTCTTAGTACCACCAGGCTCGATTGACAGAAATCCAAACTTGATTAAAATACATCCTGAAAGTCCTCCTTCTTTTTCTTCAAAATGGAAGTCTCCCTCTCGCAGCGATTGCAGCGCCAGGCTTCCCAAGTGAGCGAGTTCGTTCTTGTAAACAGCAATCAGGTCTTTACTGTCGCTAGACTTTCCATTCTTCTTTTCATATCTTCTCAAAACACAGTTGACGATCTCAATGAAAAGTTGAGTTCTGCTGTTTGGTAGAATGCCATTAAAATCCTCAAAAATAATGCAAAGTAAATTCAGATGAAGAGGATTTTGTGTAAGAGCCTTAAATCCCTTAATAGATCCAGGCAATCATCGTCATCGCTTTCATCGCCATCGTCATTATCATCGCAATGTAAACTCTCCCAAAGTCAAAGTTTTTCAATGAGCTTTTCACCCAGGTGTTCCATGTTTCGGAAATACTTTCGTATGAACCTTTTGGCAGCTTCCTCTGTAAATCCTACAATCTCCCACGTTGTGTCACAGTACCGCCTTACTTTCCTTCCAGCTTCATGACGAGAAGTAAGGACCATGTGGCAGCCAGGGAGCTGTTTTCTTTGAATGAGGCTGAAGTACATTGCTAGGTTGTCTGGGTCCACTTCATCTAATCCATCAAGCACTAACAGTGCTTTAGATGGCTGCTCTCGGATGAATTGGAAAAACATCTCTTTCGCTTTTTCGTCAACTTCTTCGGGCAAAATCTGCTCGTCAATAGCTTCCCAGATGCTAGATTTAATATCACGACATCTGAGGAGAAGCAACACTTCCATCTTTGGGAAAGACTCGTCCCATTCATGATCTTGTTTAGTCGCCCAATCATATGCCAGCTTTTGACAGTAGGTTGTCTTTCCCATGCCTGGTTCGGCTTCAATGAGGACAATCTGTGGGTTTTGACAATCGCTGTGTGCTCTAAAAATACCTGTCATGTTAATGATTTCATCAGTCAGCACTCCTCGAGTATTTTCTTTTCCAACGATTCGGAGTCTGGTGAAGATGTTTTTCAAGTGGAAGCTAAATTCTTCACACCAAGGAACTGGCAAAACCTGACCTTCTTTTTTCTCGTAAATTTGTCTTATCCCTTCCATAATACGGACTGGGCCAGACGAATCTAAGTAAACGAAACATAACCAGGAAAGAAGATTGTTATTATTGCATTTTTTCGTAATACATCCAACCGAGGTATGTATGGTTTCTTTGTGAGGAAATATTAACTTGTTACATTTCCGATGATTGTCGAACGCAGTGATTTCTCTGTTTTCCTTAGGAAGCTCAGCGCTATACAATGTTTAGATAACCACTACTCCGTTACAACGTTACTTCTAAAATCATTTGTTATTAATTCATACCATGCCTTCTAATTTCTATTTAGATGCAGCTGGGTGTCATTAAGAGTTTTTCTTTAGAAGTACCTTAAAAGTGATGTATTTTCAACGCAAGACCGAAAAAGTATATCGCCTTTAAGTTTCGAGTGTGCGTGAAAACGTTTTAGCTCAAACCGCGGAAACGAAAATGCAAGTACTATGGGACACCGTATGGATGCGGCAATGATGTCATAACCATCGATCAAATCTCAACTGCATAAATGCGTGTTCTATATTGTAGCCGGTGTGAAGCTCCCCTCTTGCGGACGAAGGACGTCCATTATAAATTAACGCAAGGGTCCTATTGAGTGCCTACTCTGTAGTCTTCCACCCCCACTACCTAGGGTATGCCACCACATCATCATGGTACGTAGTGGGAAATAAAATGCATGTTTTAGTAAAAAGTGAAAGGGGGACAGACAAATTGACATGCAGGGCATGTATGCAGGGGCACACTATCCATTCAAGACATGCAAGATACAGCGGCTGCCTTATTTATCAGATGGATAACATTAACCGATCAATATTGGTTCAGAAGAATTTGAAGGTCCAGTGTTGCTAAGAACTCAAGACTGGGAATTGTCTCATCTTATTTCACCCGGGGAGCTCTGGTAATCTGTCATCCGTGAGTCACGACATTCAATTCTCGGTGGTCTCAGTTTACATTGTGAAAATCATGGAAAGCCTTTTTACTAAAACTAACTTCAAAAAATTTACCAGAGGAAGTATATTGATAAGTGAAACGGCCTAGCAATCAAGAAATGTTTGAAAAGTTCAAGACTATGACAGTATTTTCAGTTAGTCATAACGTTTTGCCAGCAAGATTTTAGCTGCATTTGTATGAGGGGGTACTGTATATTTCGACAGCGAATGGTTAGGCCATTCCAGGAGGGTGGTGGTGGTGGGAGGGGGGGAGGGGGGGGGGGGTTGGTTCCCTTGTCGCTTCTCTGAATTTTAAAATCTTCCATGTCGGTGTTTAAATCGCTAATTCTCTGCCATGATGACACTGTTGGAATTTTACCGGAAATGATGTAACTCGTAGGGATTTCATTTTATGTGCTGTCGCTTCTTTTTGGGCCATGTCGCTTGTCGGATTTTATACTGGTAGCGCCTCAATGGTTGGGCATTTTATTATTATTTTCGTGCCGGTGAAGTAACTAAACACTTCTCTACATCATGGTCATATGATTTAGCACTCGTGTATGGAACTCTGTGGGAATCATACCTTCAGTCTTTTGAGAGGCATCGGCATAGTTTGGAAGTCTTGTAGGTTTTGCTGTTGTTGGGCTCTGATTATCTGTTTAAGAAAACACAGTAAACCTTTGTTAAAGAGACATTGGCATTTCAAAACTGAACGAGTATTTGATGAAGCGCAACTTACAAGTGACCTCTGTTTTATTCTATTGAGAAGACTAGGCACCAGGTGGAAACTGTTTCTGGTTTGGCTCTGTTATTTGGAAGAAACACGCATTTAAGCTCTGCATCTTTCCTCTGACAGGTTTTGAGAACAGCATAATGGATAACTATATTTTGAGAAGTTTATTTTCTTCCCCCCCCCCGGGGGGGTGGGGGGGGGGGTGCTGGGGTACGCCCTTATAGGAGCTATCTAGGTATGTGCGGCCCGAAAGGGTATGCTTTTTTTTTTTTAGCTGTTTTGGTCGGAAATAGGGTATCGGTTTTAATCATTTTGGTCTGAAATAGGGTATGGTTTGTGCACTCTAGTCTTGAATTGGGAATGCTTTTTGTTTTTTTAGAAGAAGCTACTTCATCACTAAGACCATCAACAAAAGCCCTTCTCAAAGTATGTTCACGCCAACCATGTACGTGAAATAGGTCTGAAACTGGGTATCGAATGTTTGGTCAGGTTTGAAATAGGATAGAGAAAATCGCAGATTTGGTCTGAAATATGGCAAGCATTTCAGGATGAGGGCCGAATACCCCCCCCCCAATTTTTCTGGGAGTAGTTCCCCCCGCCCCTCACGGGATTTCTATTCCAGACTGGGATTATTACCAGCATCCATCCACCAGAATAAAGATCTTTCACAATTTTTAATGGTGTCATTTGATTTTACCGCGTAGCTTGATGACGCTCTGTCCACTTTGAATTCGCGCTATGTTGGTGTTTTTCAGTTTTTGAAGTATCCATTCAAATAAAATATAACGAAGTTTAATCAATCACAGGAGGAGAGAAAAGGAATATATGATAAATAAAAAGGAATTTCAATAATACAGAAGTTGAATACAAATAAAATGCCTCCTGCATTTAGTCTTACTCTTTTTAAAATTTACGTTATGGTTTTAATCTCATGTTATTAATAGTGCATCATATGCTTTAAGCTACTGACATACAACTTTGTTTTTCCATGGCTAGAATTACACGCTATGACGAACTGAAGTGAAAATTTCTTACCATGGCTAAGTCTGGCCATCGTCTCGAGAAGATTTTTGCTTTGTTCGGCCCAGCAGTATTTCTCTGCATAGGAGTCGCGCAACGTTTTTACTTCATCTAGTCGCATCTCCCTTTCTTTGTCCCATATGTCTTTGATGCCTGCTATCCATAGCGCGGGATCTTCTGAATCAATGACGAACGATGAACCAAATGGCACTTTGCTGAGAGCTTCTCCAAATCCTGAATTCTTATTCACTAGAACGGGCAGACCTGCTGATAGCGCCTCAAGACCTGTCAGGCCAAACCCCTCTGTTCTAGAAGGCATGAGTACAAGATCTACCTCACAAAACAGCCGCTTCAAAGCTTCTCTGTTTTTGAAGTAGCTCCTCACTCTCAGTAGATTTGCAGGGATACCTAAACCAAGCAATCGCTGGGCTATTTCTTCGTGTTTTCCATCGAGTGCACCAACAAAAACAAGATGAGTGTCTGGCAATGCAGTAACAGATCTTACTGCAATGTCAAATCCCTTTAATTCAAAATCTTCAGCATCTCCACGGCCAAAAACCAAAACACTGCGGTGTTTTCTTTCTTCTGGAACCTGTTGAATACTCACAAATTCGTCAAAAACACCTGGTGTAAAGTCAACAACCGTCTGATCTTTCTGACACCAGCGAAGATAGGCTCGAAAGGCCTCGCTTAACTTGGGTCCAACACCTACGACAAAGTTAGCCATCTCGCACATCTCTACTTCAGCGTTGTGCTTTTCTTCACCCTTTGAAATTGGATTTGGGTAGGATTTGAACATTCCAAGTTCTTCTGGGTCTGTGTGAACAATTTGCACCCACTTGCATTTGTGCGACTCTCTGATAACTTGTGCCTGGCGGCCAAGTTTTACCCCGTGCCCAACAATTACGTCTATTTGTAAATGTTCTGGTGGAAAGCTCAGCCATTCCAGTTCTTCGTAACCAGGCCGGCGTGTTGCCTCAACAATTCTTATGTTGTGGGAGAGGGCTATGTTCTTATCCTCTTCACTGCATTTTGGCATGAAGAAGGTGATTTCCACATTAGGGGATTTCGCCAACTGAATGGCTAACTCTCTGTTTATGGTGGAAAGTCCTCCTTTGGTTGAACCCCATTCAGATGCCAAAATAGTGACTCTAAGCTTGCTGGATCTATGACCTTGGTGATGTTCTTGAGACTGCCCTGAAGTAGATGCCATTGTCCAGCATGTTACTTAGCCAACTGCATTGTTTCAGATGGATATCTGATGGGCCAGCGAATTCAAAATCCTTAAAACAAACATAACTTCGATAAATTAGAGATACATAAAGTATACATTTGTCATGACAGATGCTAATTTGGAGGCATTTGTAACGGTTTAACTTCAGATTGACTTGAAACGCTTACGTCTAAAACAGTAACTGAACTTCCGAAGTTATTGTAATAAAATAAAGTTTGTTGGAGTTTGTTGTTTGTAAAATTTGCTCTTCTTGTTGTTGTTGTGTCGTTGAACAATTCGAAATTTAAAAATGTAATCAAATTGAATCGAATGCGCACGTCGCTGTTGTTGTCAAATTGCTCTTTCTTGTATGCATACATTCTTTTTTATCTGGCATCTTATCTTTCTTTCTTTTTACTGCAGTAAATTGATATCCTCTCAAAACGTACATTGGCGTACGGGAAAATCAATGGTTATGGCAACGGATTTGATAACGTATTTATGTACTGCACATATCATGGTGATTTACAATTCTTCTATGGGGTAAGCACTGGCTGCACGAAATGTGAAAAAAAGGTAATCTGGGTGCAGTCTAGCTTAAACAAAACGTTACGATGATTCAAAAAGTGAGTAATTTTTGATTTTTTTTATTACAAGGAAGAATGTCTGACAGGCCGGAACACAAGCAAACTTCATTACTTATAAAAAGGCAGATTTTTGCTAATTCAGTTAATTTTTGTTTTAGATCCTAAGGAAAGAGACATTAAAGATCGCAAATAACAAGAAATGAAGACGGTTACTCCTTTCAGCCTAGGGACTGATTCACTAGAACTTCTCTTTAATTTTCTGTTGGCAATGATAGCGGCATTGGTTATTGCAATAATAGCAGAAATAAACTAAAGCGAGGCCGGAATTGATCTTAAGCGCAATTAAGGGTGAATTCAAACTCTCTAACCACACCTTTCAAACCATGTTACGTGCTCAGCCACAGGTGCCTGAGCTGACATCTATGATTCTATGTAGTTTATTGCTAAAAGAAGCGATTCTTTGTACTTGAAAGATTGTAAACAACCTAATTTTTGAAAAATCCAGAAATATTTTTCAGCAAGTTTAATGAGATCACGCAAACATGAACAATACCAGAAAGCTGTACGGCAAAATGATGCCTGGAGAAGCTCAGAATATATGCGACCAAATGAGAAAGAAAATTTATGCTTAGCGAAAATTCCAGTATCTTACTGCCCAGTAAGTAGAACCTGTCAGTTTCGTTGGAGAACAAACTCCATCATTTTCATATAATCAGCATCGTGGCTACCATCAGAAACTGAAAGGAGAGGATGAAGCTGGCTGCCAAAGTGGAGAGAGGATACAAAACGATACTTGATAATGAGCCTTACATTACTAAACTAGACTGTGGCCTTACGTTACTACTGCCATGGCGAGTACTGTTTGAAAAGGTAATAACGATAAGAAATGATTTTCATCTATTAATAGTTTGGTTTGGTGGATACAACTGCAATTTTCCTTACAACCTCCACGTTCAAATAACAGGCGAGAGCTTTTACGCGGAAAGCCCCTTTAATTTGTGCTAGCGCAGCTAACTCAGGGCCAAACAACTATTACTTGTTTTTTCTTAAAACTCTGTCATTGTAAGTTTAAGCAACCATATAGCTTGTCATGTTTTGCTTTCGGTTTTCGTTATTACTGAAAGAAAAGATGCAAACATATTCAAAATCTGGCTTGGATTTACTAGGTCAAGAACAAGTTCAACGGAAAGATTAATTCACACACTAACCAGTGTCCGTTGCTTAAACAATTCTTTTATCCTAACGCAAAGAAAAGAAAAAAGAAACGAAGTATGAAAATACCTTGGGGAGGGAAACTGGGAACATTTATTTAATGGTCCATAGTAAATGACTATGGCGTCATTCGAATGTCACTTGGGGTTAACAATTTGCACGATTGCGGAATTTTTTTACGCCTGAGAAAACACTACATTTGTAGTGAAATGCTGTCTATATAATTTCGTGGATGAAATTTCTTTCTTCACTTTATGAACTGGAAGCCATGCAAGAAGGCAATTAAGCGTAGGAAATGTAGAGTCTTTTCTTATGATTGTTTCTGATCACAAAAAAAAAAATTGTTAAGAAATGTTTTTCGTTTCCTCATTAGTTTGTTTTCTCGTGTTTAGAACCAGACTTTAAATATTTACGACTCAGACTTTACGCCCCAAATGGTATGTGGACTTAGACCAGAAATTGGTTACTCATTGTTATCTTTTCAAATTTTTCAGAGAAGAGTATTTTTTGGCAAAGCTGCAGAGCTTTATTTGGTAATGTTGGTTTCTGTCAAAACTCTGTCTACCCATGTTTAGTCGATAAGAAATGTGATTGTCCCTCGATCGTTGCATATATATTGTTACATTTATATCGACGAATCCAACATCACTCGAAGAGGTTTCAATATACGATTAACATGATGTAATTTACCTATATAGTGTCCTTACTGTCTCTAAGTCAATTTGTCGAGTTATACCTGATGTTTAGAAATAGTGCAATTGGCACTGATCAAGCTATTGCTGGATAAGTAATCACTTCACTGCCTCCTAGAAGGGTTTTTTAATACAAGTGTAGATTAAAACGCAACGTGTAATAAATCATAGGAGTGTTTTACGTCTGAGAGTTAATGACAACAAAGAAGCCCTAAAACAGTCCTGCTAGTTGAAGCAATACGAGAGCCGCTCTGTGTTATTTTAACATTACTATTCCCATGTTAACCTAGCGCGAGACTATAAGAAAGACGTAAGACGAACCTTTAAATTATTGTAACTGCATGGATAGACATATCAATCGATAGATACAACAGCTGGTTAAAGAAGATGCAAGAGTGATCAAAGCTTGGTATATTGTGAAGTATCGCGTCATGTATTATATGGAAACAATCGATAAAACAATGTTATTGTATTTGGCAACAGGCCATAGTCCAGTTTAATACTTTGGTGAAACAATCTGAGTTGCAGTAGTTTGTGAATTCCCAGGCGTGGATTACATAAGTAACATGTATTGCAAGGAAGCTGTCAGTAGGGGACTAGCAATGTAGAGTTGACTTTAATTTGAGGATAGGAAATAAAGACTTTGTTTGACCATAAACATGGCTTAATGTGCCCTTTCCATCATGTTACAATATCCCAGATTTACAAATAATATGAATTAGTTGTGCAATTATGAAGTGAGAAGTTATAACTTCACTTGAGATACTTTCTTTCTATCACAGTTACGAAAACTTACGAACGGAGAGGTGTTGTCTGATAAAATAAGTTTTGACAGAGTTCCGAAGAAGTCCGTGAAGTTAAGTAAGCGTTGAAACTCAGTATTCTGACAGTCTTGATTCGCAAATGACACAGAGAGTCTTTGACACAAATATCTCCTCATCTTAAGTTCTAGTTTATCACGAAACTTACCCAAACTTTGCCAGTGTTACTTTGTGTCAGCTTCGGCCAGCAAAGACTCGCTAGTGCCTATACGGAGTTGTCTTGGTCTTTCATAAACTCAGTAATCAATTAAGTTATACTATGCATCAAAAGCGCAAACCTGTGTCCACAGTGAGAATGTAGAGCTATGGCATAGGTTAGTGGAGACGTTTGAAGACGAAAGCTTCCGCAACTAAATGAAACAGGAATTATACCAGACGGCTACACTGTAGATGTGTGTGAGATGTGGCATAGCAACTTGGGTTGATGACGTTATTTACTCAACGAGAGTTCAAACCCCTCCACAGACCCCTTGAAAGGAAGAAAAGATTACTCTGGGGATGGATAGGGGAGGGGAATGGTCCTGGGTGAGGGATATTTTTCTACGAATGCAGGTGTGTTTCAATTAACTTTCTCCGGAAACTGGAGTATGGTCGAGTATCAGCGAACCCTTCGTTCTATATGCTGCAATAAGAAAAAAAGATTGCAGTTCGTATTTAGAATTAATGTAGTTTTATCAAAAAAGTATCTTAGAATGCACACAGCATAAGGCAGTATCCTTCGCAAACGGTCGAAACTCTTGCACGAGTTTAAATGAACTGTTTCGAAAAATATTTAGGGAACAGGTTTGACGTAGTAGTGAGAGCACTAGCCTTCCCCCAGTGTGGCCCAGGTTCGATCCCCGGACTCGGCGTCAGATGTGGACTGAGTTTGTTGTTTCTCTACTCTGCTCCGAGAGGTTTTTCTCCGGGTACTCCGGTTTTCCCCTCTCCTCAAAAACCAACATTTGATTTGATTTATTTAGAGTTGATTTGATTTAGTCTCCCCAATTAGTAGAGCATCTGTACTCGGCTAAATATAGTTGAGACTTAAATAAAGTGATTATTAAAGTGATTATTATTATTATTATTATTATTATTATTATTATTATTATTATTATTATTTTATCCACGGCTGAGACATACCTCAGAGTCTACCCTCATCAGCACATAGCTGTTCTTGCGTTTTCAACTAGAACAAACACTTTGCTATTATTTGTAGTAATCGAGTGAACGCGAAATAAGAAATGATGTAATTTCTTAATTGAGCTACGAAACATCTCTCTTTTAAATTATGGTCATCCAGGCTCTTAAAACTTAGAACAACCCTAAAAACTCGTATTGACGACATCATGAGAATTTGTGGCTCAATAGTTGGCCAGTTCGTAGATATTAAGGTGTTCTTCAATGGATTTATGATTATTACCTGAACAAAATGAAAATTTAAAATTATCTTGATAAAGGAGAAGTATAGTAGCGAAGAGAAAAAAAATGGAGTTAAAAACAAAGCAACGGCCCTTGGTCTGGAGACGCAAATAAAAACTCTGCCAATGACGGCATTCATACCAAATTCAGCGTGGACGATTCCCCTATGAACGCCATTACTAACGCTCACCCCCGGCTCTGTTGACATCCTTTCAAGCTGCGAATGTTACTTGCAACACTTATGGACTATTATTGCTATATAATGGCACTCGGATGTAATATGGGGGACCCCACGATGTTGGAATTAATTTGCCTCATTTCTAAGGAAGGTGTTCGAAAGCTGAAGGAGAAGGAATGACCCAAGGGACCTTTGACCATTGGCTATGGCTCGCTTCTTTAGTGTAGAATTGGTATAACATAAGTGTTACTGTTACATAATAATGATAATAATAATAATAATAATAATAATAATAATAGTAATAATGATGATGTTGATGATGATGATGATGATGATGATGATGATAATAACCTTTATTTACCCTCGGTAGTATTTATAGCACAAAGGCTAGTGGGGCCGAGCAAATACAGAAACAAATAATTCAAATAAAAATAACATGATAAGAATCCCAACTGGCCGAAGGCAAACCAATTGGCTATATACAAGGATGACCGAGGAGTTGAACCAGGCACTACCTAGAACAACACCAGTTAGTGGCTAGAGCGGGATTTGAACCTGGGGTGACCGCATTGAAATCCAGCGCCCCAAACCACTGGGCCATCTTACCTCGCTAATAATTAAATAACAATATACAATTATAATAAGAACCTTCCCAGAATCCCTTGCAGCTGGAAAATCGTCAATCCCAAATAACTTGGTCAGTTTGAGGGCAGCAAGACCCCCACGTTGTCTAGCAATAAGTCTTAGCATAAACTAGTTATTGTACAAGACTAAGGGCGATGACGTCATTGGTCACTTGACTTTGCTCACAAGTGCGTTTTTGCTCACTGTGACGAAATTATTTTGTTATTGAAAAAGCAGTCAACATGGTTTGAAGCACAATGGTGTGAGCCATTTCGGACTGCCCGGGTACCGAACAAAATATAAATATTAAGGGAGGTATAAACAATTTTCAAAAAGTGGGAGTCTGGGTACAAGTGCTATCTCGCGTTGCATTAAACGCGAGGAAACAAAAATTTGGATATTGGTAGATATTTTTATGAAATATACATTTTTGTCATTTTTAATGCTGTGACGTCATCGGTCACGTGACCAGAACGGGCCGAAGTTTAATATTCGCTCTAAAAGTTTACTAGAACCTTTCTCCAAGAATATTTTTAAGCGAAGTTGTAGTTTAATAAATAGTGTTTTAAAAAATGGCCATGATTACTTTTTCCTAAAAAAGTGCGGCAGTAGAAAATCTAACTGAAAAGTTTGTCAGCTTCCTGCTCAACGACCATTTGAGGTATGAATAAAAGAAAATTTTACCTAAGGCTTGAGAGTATGCTCTTTATGATGGCGTAGTCAGTTTCTTCTAATTTCAATTGCTTTTGGCGAGGATCGATGTTTAAGATTTTTTTCAGAGGAGAGGGCCTGGAGGAAAGAACGAAAACGAGGCTATACTTTCGCGCGCTTTTTGTTCACTGCGACGCCGCGTCACAAAAGGTTAGCTAGAAAAAAAAAATTCCAAGGACTGGACAACGGACTGGACTTGCATTTTCTTTAAACGGAACTTTTGACGACTTTTTTAATTATTTTTTTTTATGGCTGCTGTCTGCTCAGGGACAATGTATACTTGAGGAGGTAGGTTGATACAGATAGTTGTTGCTGTTTGTTAAAAAACAAAACAAAAAAAAAGCGCGTTTGTGTTACACTTAAATGCACTTCCTACCTAAAAAGTGTTGTTTAATTCTTGAAATTATAAAACTTAAACTAGAAGTTGCAGCAATGCGAATGAAATCAAATTAATGCTAACATTAAATGAAACAATTTAAGTTGCTTAAGGCAACCGATGTAAGCTCAGTAATTTTACTAAATGCGATATTTGAAGGTTAAAAACGTATCTTAAACAGTGACGGAATAAATGATTACTTTAGTTTCAACCAGAACTTAAAACGTTACCTTCATTCGCACAGACATCAAAAGTTTATTTTATACTGTCCATGAACTAAATTCCCTATTACAATTATAACAAAGTGTACAATAAAGCCATTATTCAAAGTATTGGCCTAAGAAAAATAATTGCGCATAAACAAATACTGGAACAGTTCGTACTTTCAAATGGATTACCCTAATGAATAACACGATTCCGACACATAAGTTTAACCCATTGGCACCCGTGCCGGCCAAAACCGGCCGTAAAAAACTCCCATGCTTCAAAACATTGCAACTCTCTCAATCGCAGGAATATTGCCTTAACTGTTAGTTGTGAGCACGAAGTGGAATGCCCTTTAAATTTGGATATCCAATAAATGCAAGAAACGTAGCGATTTTTACCAAATATGGCCTTTTGAGTTTGGACAAGAACGAAACTGGCCGTTTTTAACGTCAAAGAGAAACAACAAAAATGCCCCTTTTTGCCTTCATGTTTTTTAGGGAAATCATCGTCCAAAAACCAAAATTCAACCATCATAACGAAATTCAGTCCTTTTTCTAGCTTAGAAATGACTTTTTTTGTTCATATTCTTCTCCCGAGCGTAGATACAGCCTTTTGTTCCAGTGCATTCGGGCCTTCCCGACATTTTCAACATCTTGAGCGCATTGCATGCTGGGAACTAACGAGAATTTTTGACAGCGCCCGTTCCATCCCCCAATTCTTTCACATATAAACTAAGTCTACAGCCACTCCGACCTACCGCCAAAATTTCCTGCTCCTGGTCATCTTCAGTACACAGAAATTCCAAAATATGTGGCGGTAGGTCGAGAAATTCATCAATAGTCGAGTCCCAAAGGTACTAAGTGTTCGACCGGCCAAATTCCCAGTTCGTCGAGTAACAAGCCAAATTCAACAACAAAGTACATCAGCTTGCTCGATTCTTTGAGAAAGTGGACTCTTAGCTACCGTCACGCTTAATGATGCTCATCAGGCAGCCGCTAAAGATGAAAAATGGCTGTAAATTTAGCAGAAATCGCAAGCAAACCGAACTTGGGCCATTGTTGTCGCTTCACGGATAAAGAATAGCTACGTCAAAATGACGTTTTCAGAAACCTTGAGCCTCCAGTGCCTTAGGACAGCACCACTTTCCCCTGGTAGTTCAAATAAAGAGTCACGAATTGCTATTCATCGTTTATAGGTGGAAAATCACTCCGAAAATGTAAAAACCTGCGGTAGTCAATAGGTTAATATGAGTGGCGAAACATTTTGTTGTATCTGAAAAATTACTGTACTCCAAAAAACGTTTTCAAAGAGGTTGTAATGCATTGGGGTTCAGATAATTTAATTCAATTTTATAAAGCTAAAAATTGTATGTCAAAGATTCAGCAGAAACAGAGAAAAGTTTTAAAATCACGGCTGTTTGTGCGAGTTCGTGTACGTGCGCGCTAAACGCGGAAAGTACCTAAGCTTAATAACTCTGAAGACGTCAAGTACTTAAGTTTATGTCAAAACCGACCAAGAACCAGTCGAAAAAAACAAAGAAAGATTAGCAAATAATTGTTTTAATAGATTTGGCAGTTTTACAAAGTGTTACGCTTCTGGTTTGTGTCACCTATTTACAATGGTAGTCTGAGGAAAAACCTTTTTACAACAATGTTTAAATTATAAGCTTAAGCTTACGGTAAATTGCATTTGAATCTATTTTTTAAATTGAGGGGAAATTAAAATGTAATTTGCTATAAGAATGGGTCCAACACAGAAATCCTGATAACCTTCTTCACAAACAAACTGACGATAAACTTGAAAACCAAATTTGAGAGTAGGCTTAACTTCTTGCCGAGCCATACAAAAGTTGGGCACATAAACAAAGACAACGCTTATCTGGCTTATCGGTTGACCGTAAGTTTTTTGAAGAAAACGACTAAATAAAAGGTCAACGGTAAATACCTTCTCCAATGGTCGAAAAGGCTACATCGGGCCACTGCGTAAATCGCACATCCTTCGTCTTTAGTCATGCTCAAAGCACAGCGGGAAAATTTATGTGTTGTCGAATGCAGTCGCGGCGCGAATACAATCCCTTTCACAACGCTTTAGATACATCCAAAAAGCCGTCCATCAAGCCTTGATATAATTCTTCCCAGAGTGACCAGTTAAAAATATTTTCACAGTCTTAACACATCTTCAGGTGACCTAGTCGAAGTGGCGGAAGGAGAGTGGAGTCGAACGAGGTATCGCACAGCGTTGACGTGGACGTCGTTAATCCACTGACTTGATCTAAAGTTTTATGCTTCGGACTAGAAATTTTCCATTACTTAGTTGAATTTGACGGCAAATCTCCCATTTTGGCGACCTTTTCAGCTTTTCACCACAGCTCTTTCACCACACAAATCTTTTCACAGTCTAAAACATCTTCAGGTGACCTAGTCGAAGTGGCGGAACGAGAGAGTCGAACGAGGTATCGCACAGCGTTCATGTGCTCGTTAATCCACTGACTTGGTCTAAGGTTTTATGAGCCAGGATGAACCAAATTTCAAAATCATTTCACCGTTTTGAATGTAGTTAAGCTTCGGAGTAGAAATTTCCCATTACTTTGTTAAACTTGACCGCAAATACCACTTTCACCACAGCTACAGCGCTGTCGCAAGCAAACCGTCGCTTCGTTTCAGAAGGTCGATTCACTTTCTGTGATTGGTTAAACAAAATGACGTGTGAGTCGCGAGCTGTGGAGAATCTACGATTCGATGACAAACATAGCGGGAAATGTCTTCCTTCGTAATTTTAATCAAAGAAAAAATTGCAAAACATTTAATTTTTGGTTTATCGTGAACTAAAAAAACTGTCAGAACAAGAGCGGATAGGCGTGTTTTCAGAGCATCTCTCTCTCTCTCTCTCTCTCTCTCTCTCTCTCTCTCTCTCTCTCTCTCTCTCTCTCTCTCTCTCAACTAACACTTGTGATTTCTGGTATGAATGAATTAATATGCAAAAACTAAAAAAGGTAAAAATAATAAAGAAAAATTGTCAACTATGTTCCCAAAGAAGTACAAATACACTTGCCTCGATCCAAGCCCATCATAATAAATATCCACAAAAATATGAATACAAATCTTCCGTCTGTACAACATTTAACTCCCAAATTTCAATACAACCATTTTTTTTTTCTTACATTTATCAGTAAGCTCTGGCTTGCTGGCTCAGCCACAAATAACTTTCAAAACCATGAGAAGTTAAGTGAGAGAAACAATGTCTACAAGGTCTAAATAATAAGTCAGTAGTGCATGAATGGGTGGGGCAGGGGTTCTGAACCTTCAACTGATTGTACTTTTATCTTCTGGTTCTACCCCTTACGTAGCAGTATCTACTTACGTCTTAACTTTGTTGCAGAGTCTAACAAAATTGCAAATTCATCACAACTTATCATTGTTCTTACCACCTTGGGAATGCCACTTTTTGGAAGCCGCTTCAGTACACGTCTATTATTTCTATTTCTGTATTGTAACCGTTTTCTCCATTTTTACTTTGCTTCAGTGTTGCCCCTGAAGAAGGTTAGTCATGTCTCGCCGTAATATACGGCATTAAAAGTTACCCTTTTCGACCATCATTTTGTTTCTTTGCCTTATATCTACCTTTTTATAGGATATATAATTATATATTGTTATTTCCGGTTTCACTTGTAATAATAATAATAATAATAATAATAATAATAATAATAATAATAATAATAATTTAAGGACCATATCGTGGATAAGGGCAAGAACTTCCTTTGCTTTATTGAGATCTGCTCTGATCTGCTTAAGAGGGTCAAGAACAATCAGAAGACGTAAAATGGACCTAACTAATGCAGACATTGATATTCAAAATTCAGAGGCAGCCATTTCATAAACATTTTATCGATGATACGTTTTTGTTTATTGGGAATAGTTTTTTAGATTTGTGTTTGTTTTACATACTTATAGATAATATTTGTAAACATTTTTATTCGACTTTTTTAGGCTAGTTTTTTTTTGTCACATTTTCTGGATGCCGACCCATTACTTTTTTTCAAATATTTTAAAGCTTCATGTTAAACATGAACACAACAATTTCAAAGTACGAAAATTTTAGTTTTGCTGAAAGTGTACATAAAAATTTGAGAGTGCGTTTTTTTTAAACAGCATTTATCCTTGTAAATAGTTTTGTTGTAAATATATTCTTCATGATTTTCTTGAATAAATAATAATAATAATAATAATAATAATAACAATAATAATTGGAACTGCTCACCTGTTGCGGAAGGTGTTGTGTCCCTAATCTACGGGGAGTTGCTGAGACACAATCACACTACCCAGCAGAATACCTGACAACTGGAGAGAATCGAATAACATAATAATAATAATATTCATTTTCTTTCATTATTTCACATATTTGTTTTTTATATTCTTCCCATATTATTGCTCACTCTGTGTCTAATTTTCTTATCCACATTTTATTCTCATATTCCACCTCCTTTGACATGCATTTCTCTTATTTTCAATCTACATCCTCTTGTGGCTTTTTTCCATATTCCAAACCTCATATTGTGCTCTCAATCATCTGATATTGCTACTTCGCATTCTCATCTCTTTGCAACTCGTACTGATTTTTCATCTTCTTTTTAACTCGTGAATTGCGCATGCGCAAGAGCGAGTTGTAATGGGGAGGGCACTTACTCACTCGCTCGGTCGGTCGGTCGGTCGATTCCTGTAAACGTTTTTCGGTTTTAAGGTTTGTCCGTGTATTTGATAATCTTTGGCGAGTAATGAACAAACAAAAATGGCGACCTTTGTTACTGAGAATAGTGGACTGGTGAAAAAGAAGCAAATGGTAATCTTAAAAGTGTTAAAGGAAACGCATTTAAAGCCGTGGCCGTATTCTAAAATTGGTACTCACGCGTAGAGAAATGGCAGGTTTATTTTACGGTTGACGCAAACATGCTTTCGAAATTCAAATAGCGCATTGGTTTAACTTTCCAAAGATATAAAAATTAATGTAAAGCAATAAGTACATAGCAAGATACAAATTTTTATGCACACAACAAATTTAACTGAAAAAAAACTCGTTTTGAATATTTAATGAGATGTTTGTCGCTAGCGTACGCTAATAAATAACCCGTTTTGAATATTTTATAAGTTGTTGTGCGGTTTAGCTACGCATGAAGGTATAAGTTAGCCAATGTTACAGCTGAAGAATATAACAAGAAAAAAAATATCTATCTGTCCAAAATGCATTCGACGGTAAAAATTATTTTTGAAGATCTTCAATATTCTTCGCGTGTTTTGGGTGTTTTGAAATCAAACATCGATTCCTATCACGAACATATAAATTACATTTGCTTATTCAATTCACGAGTTGGCTCACAGAGTCTTTGATCTTATTTCACAATCCCTCCCCTCTCGTATTCCCCTCGGCTTTATTTTCAATAGTATTCCATTTGTTCATTCTTTTTACCTCTTAATCTCATGCACCTTCTCTCTCCTATTATACATACATACATACATACATCACATTATTTACCCTCGGATTTTTAGAGTAGCTTGTGCAGCTAATATCTCCGAGCATTTAATCATCAGATGAGAGATAGACCACCACACCGGGAACTACGTCCCCTACTCTTTTCGAACAGTGTGTGGGTTCTTTTACGTCCCACAGAATCAATTGTGAAGAGTTGTGAGACGGGGCCTACGGTTTATCGTCCTTATCCGAGAAGACTAGAAAGTCTAACCATTTGCAGATGTTATTACAAAGGCAGCAGTTTCTCCTCAATTATTTTAAGACCCTGAGTGTTGGTCCGACCGGGGTTTGAACCACCGACCTCCCGCACGCTAGTCCGGTGCTCTACCACAGAGCTAACCGGTCGGCGGTAAAAATTATTTTTGAAGATCTTCAATATTCTTCGCTGTGAAACTCAATATTCTTCGCTTATAGGTATCTTATAGGTACATTCTTTCTCACTTCCCCTTTTGTAAGCTGCTGTCATCTTATCTTCACATATCTTCTTTTTCATCTCATTAGAGTTATTCCATCCACAACGCTGCGATTTTAGCTTCCGTCACTCAGAGGAAATAACAGACGTCTTTACTACCTAGGCTTCATGACCAGGATCATTGCTGTTCCTTGCTGCAATGACATCCCCACCTGTACTTTCTATCCTTTCCGAACCGCAACAAACAAAAAGAAAATCATACATGGTATTACTTTCATATACAAAAAAAGCTTTGTTTTCAATCATTATTGGAAATAATAAAAAATGTTCTCGATCACCATGGTGTGAATATGATAACAAGACGCGGGGATTAATAATCATTTTCTTCAATAGATGTCTTCTAGCGGAAATGTATTTTTTAAAGAGTGGTTTATGTTCATGTTCATTATGTAAAGCGCTTTTGGATGCTGTCAGTAAAAAGCACTAGAGACATACATATAAGCCCCTGGCTTTGGCTTATCATTGTAACCTCTTCTGTTTTGTGCTACTGTTGTTAATAAAGTTAATCTTAATATTATCATTATTATTATCATTATTTTTAGAACCTTTGTCGTAGGCAGCGACAACTAGCCATGTTAATGAGTGGATTGCCATTGCAGATTATATATCCTCAGATATATAGCTGTTTCGTGAAAAAGCGTACGCGACAAGAGAAAATGAGGGACAGAGAGGGAGAATAGGGGCGTTGGCCGGGGTAGGTGGATTTCACTAGAGTTATTTTTAGGTGCCCTTCAAAACGGAAGTCGGTTTCCCTGGACGTCCGCAACTATTAAACACAACGTCATAAGAAGTCATCGCAGCGTGTCAGCATGGCATTGTTAAATATTCAGTATGGCTTTCTCAAGTGCAATTTTCAGGCGTCTACATTTCGGAATCGATATTGAAAATGACCGCAATGAAAGTGTACCGGGTAAGAATTCCCCAGAAATTGCTGAAAATGTTTCAGATAATTCCATACCGCAAAGTAAAGAGAGAAAGCGAAAGCTTCATTATGATCAGCCGTTGAGCGAAAACCTTAGCCCAAAAGATGACACCTCAGCTTCTTTTTACCCGGGTGGAAAAGCAGCGAGAAGAAGTCCTCGAATCGCGGTTAAACCGTTGAAGAAACGCAAGCAGGATGAAGAGCTCTACCGAACATCAAGTATTTCTTGAATAAGAAATACTTGATCGAATAAGAAATACTTGACGTAATGTTTTGAAACGTATACTGTTGACTCAGGCGCTCTGAAACAAAATTCCAACGCATGGGCCGCTTCTCCACTAGCTTGATGGTGAGGTCATCCAGCTCTTTTTTGGTGAGCATATTCACATATTCGCAAGATTTGTTGGTCTTCTTTCTTCGATGTCGAGTTCCGCGATGTCGATGCAGCGCTCGGATCGGTATTCTTTACCCGCTGTGGGACGCGTGTTTTTCCTTTGTTACATCCAGAGTTTCGTTTCTGTTTTTGTTCCTCTGTCGACTTCGTTCCCCTTGTGCCGCCTGGAAATGTCGGGTCTTCTTCACTGTAATCGCTGTCGCTTCCATCGCTTGAAGTGAGATCACAGGTGGCAGAGGAGTCCTATTTGATCGTATGTATGTTAAATTCACCGAACAATAGCAGCGTGAATCGATCTGAATCAACGTACGTGATCAAACAAACTACAAACATGCGATCGTGTTACGCTGCGGCTGAAATCCTATGTTTGTAGTTTGATCACGTACGCTGATTCAAATCATCAAGATCGATTCGCGCTGCCATTGTTCAGTGAATTTAACTAGAGATACGGTCAAATAGGACTCCTCTGCTGCCTGTGGTGAGATCTAAAGAAAAGCTAAAAAATAGCTCGGCTAAGTCAAATGTTTGCTCGAATGCACAAGGAATCGCACCCTGGCTCCAGAGGTCCGTTCTCAAAATACCTAGGATAAAAAAAAAAAATGGTTTGAAAAAGCTCCCGTGACGGTTTTCTTTCCTCTCGGCGCTTCGCGCCTCGTGTCCGCGGCTTGGCCGCGCAATTTCCCTCAACCAAACTAAAAGCCCAGGATAAAGGAATAGTGGAATCTATCTCCCACTCCTGGTTTTCGGTCAAAATATGTCATTTTCCTTGCTTCTCAAACTCACTTTCGTCAACAAAGCGCAATTTGACGCGGAACGCCGTTTTGAATTTCTTGTGATCAAGCGCGCCTGCTGACTTTGCGGACGTCTCGGGAAACAGACTTCCGTTTCTATGACATCTAAAAATAACTTAACCGAAATTAACGTATCCCAGGGGCCAAACTAGGCGTCTCCCTCTCTGTCCCTCATTTTCTCTTGGTACGCGACAATCCCGAAAGGTAGTCTGGGACATTGAATATTCTTTTGAACGTTCCGAACTGGCGATGCCGCGACCATACAGTGAAGACCTGCGATAGCGTGCAAAATGGATGAAAGGGTTTTTAGGATATAGTGTAGACGAAGTTGCAGCTGCTCTGTTAAAATTCCTTGATACTGGAGAGAAGTAAACGCACAAAATTTCCGACGACCATTTCCGACGAGCGCTTTTCATTCAATTAATTTATTCCTGTTTTTCACGTTACCATGTTACCACCAATAGCGTAGCTCCATTTTCTGTATATAAACCATACACAACCCACAATTCCTCGATTCGCTCCGACGAAGGGCTAACGCTCGAAACGTCAGCTAATCGAATCCCTGTACGGTGGTCAATTTACATTATCAACTCCGTTGATAAACCCAATTTTCGTGTTTCACTTCCCCACCGACGCAGCACCACAGTTTCTTTAGAAACTAATCCCCTTTATTAAAAAATAGTTAGTTATTATGCATCCGCATATGGAATGCATAATCATGGAAGCAGTACTGCAACGTCCAGATGGAAAGCTTGCAGAGATCTCACATGAAATTCAGGAACAGACAGGATCAGAGCGTAGTATTTCTAGCGTTTTGTTATATTTGAGTCGGAATCGTTTCAGCCGAAAAAAGGTTTGAAAAGGATATATTGGTAGCCCGTTAATTACAATTTCCCGACTGAAAATGCAAATCAGTTCAACGGATGTTTTCATTAATTTATGAACATTTTGTTCTTGTTTACCTCTCTGTCGTGGACACAGCCTTATTAGTATGAGAGCAGAAGTGAAGCTTCTGGTGCAGAATTTATAGGGACTACTTACAACCTTCTTTTGTTATGTTCTTTTAGAACGCATAAACTTACATTCACATGCACGATCTCCTTCCATCGCGCTGAAACATTATAAACTCCGGGCCTAGCCCAATCCATCATGCCTTTAGATATTGCCGCGTACGCTTTTCTCTTCTTTAGGACAACCTTTTCCGAAACAGCTGTATATCCCTTTGGCAGTCGTACCAAACGTATTCCAACGGAACGATCACTATTGGCTATTGGCTAACGCAAGGCTATCAAGGGTTTTGAATAGTTAACAATAGAGACCTTAATTGGCTGTGGAGAGTTTAAAAATGGCGGAACAATATGCGTTGATATTTATGCGTGGTACACTTGAGAGCTGGCTAAAAAGCATTTGACTCAGATTTCCTAACCTAGCCTAGCGTGACATTTTAAGCCGAAATCAGGTAAACGAGAAGAAACTACCTGCCAGATCAGTTTGGCGAGATTCATGGCAGAAATAATATATTTGCTAATCTATGGATCGTTTGCACCTGACGTCATCACTTTCTAAAATCTAAAACTAAATATCCACCAAAGTTTTCATCCTCATCAGGCATAAGCGGCGGCATATTTATATCTGTTTACAATTTTACAGCTCAATAGCGTGCTTCGTTTGGAAACCAGAGCATTGTGAATTTCCGGGTTATGGAGGTGCGTGACACAAGGCTACGATCGAGTTTGTTGACAAATATATACTTATCTCATGATTTTGGGGCCTTTTAGAAGTTAGAGCATTCGGAAAAGTGCTTATGTAAATGCTTGTTTTTTCAGTACTGATAATCAGTCGCCTAGATAGCCAAAGTAAGTTCCAGATGTTTACACTATTTTCGGGCCGCCATATTTGTGTACCAACGGAGGTACACAAACATGGCGACAAATTTCGACGAATATCTGAAGTTTGAGGAAACGCACAGGCTTAAAACTTGGAGAAGTGTCTTATTTATTTATCTTCTATAACATCACAATTTCATAGCTTTTTCCACTGGATGGTTTTCGATTTATTTTTTTATTGCGTGACAGTGAAAAACGATCTTTAGGGATAACAGGAATAGTAAATTAAGATA
Organism: Pachyseris speciosa; assembly: GCA_016490735.1. Classification (NCBI taxonomy): domain Eukaryota; kingdom Metazoa; phylum Cnidaria; class Anthozoa; order Scleractinia; family Pachyseridae; genus Pachyseris; species Pachyseris speciosa. The sequence continues at coordinate 265,885 of JAEMWC010000618.1, read as the reverse complement.
GTAATTGTAAAACGGTATGGTATCGTGATTCGAACTTGGGAGCTAGCAGTAAGTTGTTTCTTCTTTGGAGACGACGTATAGAAGCCTTATTTATTCATTTATTTGTCTATTTTTATTTATTTATTTATTTTTATAAGAATGTTTTATGTTCGAGCTGACCGGCTGAATGTTCTTATTTATTATTGTTTTCATCTTTTGAGCCTGAAACGGTCTTACCCGTCCGGCCTTGTTCTTGTAACTTAAAAGTTACCGGTGTCATATGTAGATTTCGGAAACCGAAGCGAACATTTCAGTTTATTGACCCTTTAACTCTTTCTCTACTGGTCTATTTGGTCGCATTTTTTTTGCAATTTTCGGAGGGTAGGAGGTCAAATCGACGTGGTTACTCCATATAAGGGGTTACCACGGCGATTACGCTGGGCCACAACACCGAAGGTTCTATCTTCGTTGTCACGCTTGTCACGCTAGCTGTCGTTTATTTCTGAACGAACACCGCAGCTACAATTCGTTGCTTATTTGATTTATAGGTATGTTTTTCGAGCCATTTTGCACCTCAGAAGCCTCCTGCCTGGCATCATAAAGCTGTGTTGATGGGTAAAGGCAATCCTTTGAAAGAAAACAGAGGTGAGAAGCAATTTCACACAAAGTGGCTCGCTCAAACTATTCGTCGAGTGAGTGATGGCAATCCACGGAGTGAAGTTATGTCGTTAGTCGTTTTGTGAGTGGATTCCGGGACCTGGCATGGCAATTTTGGCGAGTTTTGACTTGTAAATAATGCAATTTGTTGCAATGTTTTGCCAGCAGGACTGGGTGGCTCGACACGGTTCCAAAACATATGTGAAATGAAAATTGGCAGACTTCCATGCTGTTCTTAGGCAAGAAAATCTCAGACGTGAAAATTACAGACTGTGAGAGCAACTGAAATCAAACAGCGTTATCGGGGTCGGGCTAAAGGAGTGAGCAGGTAAATGTGGAACAGATTGCAAGAGGTGGAGTCAAAGCTTGCTGCCAATGTAAACTTTTAACTTTAATAGGAATTTTTATCTTGAAAACTTCAAGACAAAGTTGCGGGAATTTTGGTGTTGTCCGAGGGCGATTTTGGTTTTCAAAGAGAATAAACAGTCATATTAAGTGAAAATTGGGAGTTTTTGTCAGTGTACGGTATGATAAAGTCTAAACAAATGATCAGTCGGCAAAAAAGAATGGTGTATTTCAACCATAGTTCGGGATTTGAGAAAGTTGTAGATTTTCAAAGCATCGGTCTATTGTCGCGCGTATACAACCCCTCTCGGCGGAAAAGGATTAATACACTGTAGTTCAAAAAGACTAAAAAACATAGAATTTGGTTTATCAACGGAGTTGATAATGTAAATTGACCACCGTACAGGGATTCGATTAGCTGACGTTTCGAGCGTTAGCCCTTCGTCGGAGCGAATCGAGGAATTGTGGGTTGTGTATGGTTTATATACAGGAAATGGAGCTACGCTATTGGTGGTAACATGGTAACGTGAAAAACATGAATAAATTAATTGAATGAAAAGCGCTCGTTGACACCGTGGGGATTAAGAGTGCCAATTTGAAAGATCAGTTTTTGCTCGAGATTTTTACGGCTTTCCGTGGTACCTTGATGTAGGGAAAGGCCGGAGATCGACATGTGTTGTTTGGAATGGTTAGGGAGATTAAAATGCCGAGCGACAGGTTTGGATGCGTCTTTGTCATCTTTCTCAACATCACGAAGATGTTCTCGGAATCGGTCACCTAGTCGTCTTCCTGTTTCGCCGATGTATAACTTTTTGCATAATGTGCAGGTTATGCAATAGATAACATTTGCGGAGGTACACGTGAAACGATCAGTGATCTTAACAGATCGCTTAGGGCCCGATATTTTGTCAGTGTTTTGAATGAAAGGACAAGTTTTGCATCGCGAGCGCGCGCATTTAAAAGTGCCAGGTTGTTCAGTCGTTTTGAATGCGCTTTTAACTAGAAAGTTACCTACATTTTTGTCGCGTTTGAATGAAATCAGCGGTGGTTCCGAAAAGATTCTAGCAGTTTCTGGATCATTTTGCAGTATCTTAAAGTTATTAAGAATGATGGCTTTAACTGGGTTATTATGCGGGTGAAATGTGAGGGTGAATGGAATTTGTCATTCTTTTCCTTTTGTGACGTCTGTAGTGCTGACTGTTGACCAATCTGCTGAGCGCGGTGATGGCCCGATTGAACTACAGAATCAGGATAGCCACGTTTCTCGAAAAAATGGCACATTTCCTCTGATTTGTTGGAAAAATCAGAGTCATCACTACATAGACGTCGAAGTCTAAGAAATTGAGAATAGGGAATGGCGTTTTTGACATGAGATGGATGTGAAGATGAATACAACAAATAACTGTGAGAATCGGTGGGTTTGTAGTGCACACTGGTACATAAGCCGTTGCCGCTGATAAAAACTTTGATATCAAGAAAGGCCAGGGAAGTTTCCGAAATTTCCCAGGTATATTTTAGAGCCGGGTGAAAGGAATTAACGGCGCTTATAAATTGATTGATTTCCTCCTTGCTAGACGAAATTGCGCCGATACAGTCGTCAATGTAGCGACCGTAGAGTTCAGGTTTAGGACCGTTGTACTGATTGAAAAATTGGTACTCGACGTACCCTACAAAAAGATTGGCGTAGCTAGGTCCCATTTTTGTGCCCATCGCTACACCATTAATTTGCTTGTAATAGTTATCAGCGAAAGACCATAGACAAACAAATTCTCCAGTGCCGCTCCGAACTGTTCAAAATCTGTCCAGCTGTTTTGGTTAATTCTATCCGCGCCAAAATCCAGGAACTTAATTCTAAACTTTTTAACCACTTACACCAAATTAAGAGCCAAAAACTTGAACACTTAATAGGTCCTAAAATTACCAATCATACGTCATTCGATAACCATAATACGGTAGTTACCATTCCAGAAAATCTTCCGTTAACTGACTCAGAGAAATCTGTTCTCAGTAAGGGCCTTAATTTTGTTCCAATTGCTAAACGCACCAACGAATTTTCAGTTAAGCAAGACGTCGAAAAATTCCTTCGCCGCATTCAGTTAAAAGCTTTTTTCCACGACAAAGAAGACGATTCTAACACCTCTGACAAAGATATTTTTGAAACACTTCGTGTTCGCAAATCAAAATGGACTCCCCCAGAGGGCCAGTTCGCCTCTTTAGATTTTTTCATCAAAGAATGCCGTCGTGACGTTCAAAAACTAAAATTCAATTGTGACACTAAATTTTCCAACCTTTCTTCGGAAGAGTGGGCGGCGCTCAAAAATCTTAGCAAGCGGAAAGATGTAATTGTCAAATCGGCCGACAAAGGCGGCGCGGTAGTTGTTTGGCGGTCCGACCTTTACAAAGAAGAAGCTTTGCGGCAACTTTCTGACACCTCCTTTTATGCTAAAGTCGAGAACGATCTCACTTCCACCAACCAAAAAATTGTCAAAGACACGATTCAGGACCTAATAGTCAAACAAGAATTGCCGGCTACCGCTAGTAATCTCATCATAACTACTCCGAGAACTTCGTGTATTTACTTTTTACCCAAAATCCACAAACCTAACAACCCGGGTCGACCTATCGTTTCTGCCTGTAGTTGCCCTACCGAACTCATTTCTAGCTATTTAGACAAGATTATGATGCCCATCGTCAAATCTTTGCCATCTTACATTAAAGACAGTCAACACGCACTTGAAATTTTCCGCGATTTCAATTTCACCGGCGAAGACAAACTAATTTTCACCATGGATATTACATCTCTATACACTGTCATTCCTAACGGCGAAGGTCTTCAAGCACTTAAGTATTTTTTCGATCAACGCACCGTCAAGGAACCTAGCTCGGAAACGCTACTCCGCCTAGCTGAACTAGTTTTAACACTTAACTGTTTTTCTTTCGCTGATAACTATTACAAGCAAATTAATGGTGTAGCGATGGGCACAAAAATGGGACCTAGCTACGCCAATCTTTTTGTAGGGTACGTCGAGTACCAATTTTTCAATCAGTACAACGGTCCTAAACCTGAACTCTACGGTCGCTACATTGACGACTGTATCGGCGCAATTTCGTCTAGCAAGGAGGAAATCAATCAATTTATAAGCGCCGTTAATTCCTTTCACCCGGCTCTAAAATATACCTGGGAAATTTCGGAAACTTCCCTGGCCTTTCTTGATATCAAAGTTTTTATCAGCGGCAACGGCTTATGTACCAGTGTGCACTACAAACCCACCGATTCTCACAGTTATTTGTTGTATTCATCTTCACATCCATCTCATGTCAAAAACGCCATTCCCTATTCTCAATTTCTTAGACTTCGACGTCTATGTAGTGATGACTCTGATTTTTCCAACAAATCAGAGGAAATGTGCCATTTTTTCGAGAAACGTGGCTATCCTGATTCTGTAGTTCAATCGGGCCATCACCGCGCTCAGCAGATTGGTCAACAGTCAGCACTACAGACGTCACAAAAGGAAAAGAATGACAGAATTCCATTCACCCTCACATTTCACCCGCATAATAACCCAGTTAAAGCCATCATTCTTAATAACTTTAAGATACTGCAAAATGATCCAGAAACTGCTAGAATCTTTTCGGAACCACCGCTGATTTCATTCAAACGCGACAAAAATGTAGGTAACTTTCTAGTTAAAAGCGCATTCAAAACGACTGAACAAACTGGCACTTTTAAATGCGCGCGCTCGCGATGCAAAACTTGTCCTTTCATTCAAAACACTGACAAAATATCGGGCCCTAAGCGATCTGTTAAGATCACTGATCGTTTCACGTGTACCTCCGCAAATGTTATCTATTGCATAACCTGCACATTATGCAAAAAGTTATACATCGGCGAAACAGGAAGACGACTAGGTGACCGATTCCGAGAACATCTTCGTGATGTTGAGAAAGATGACAAAGACGCATCCAAACCTGTCGCTCGGCATTTTAATCTCCCTAACCATTCCAAACAACACATGTCGATCTCCGGCCTTTCCCTACATCAAGGTACCACGGAAAGCCGTAAAAATCTCGAGCAAAAACTGATCTTTCAAATTGGCACTCTTAATCCCCACGGTGTCAACGAGCGCTTTTCATTCAATTAATTTATTCATGTTTTTCACGTTACCATGTTACCACCAATAGCGTAGCTCCATTTCCTGTATATAAACCATACACAACCCACAATTCCTCGATTCGCTCCGACGAAGGGCTAACGCTCGAAACGTCAGCTAATCGAATCCCTGTACGGTGGTCAATTTACATTATCAACTCCGTTGATAAACCAAATTTTCGTGTTTCACTCCCCCACCGACGCAGCACCACAGTTTCTTTAGAAACTAATCCCTTTACTAGAAAACATAGCCCGAGGTTTACGAATTCTTAAATCTGTTTTGAATATGCATTTCTACGATACAAAGAAAATGTAATAGCCTATTTTACAGTTGTCTGCTCAGTAACCTAGCCTTTGAATGAAAGCGAGGCTGGAGATGACATTGTTTCTGTCTTTCTCATGCAAATGTGGACTAGTTTGCATAAGAACAACATGATTTACATGAGAAAAGCAGTGAGGTCACCTCCAGCCTCGCTTCCACTCAAAAACCAGGTCACTGAGCACACAACTGTAAAATGGGCTTTTTCGCTCAGAAATTCAATTCATGTTGTTCATGTTTTATACATCTAGCTTGATAACTGAACTAAGTGTACAAAATTAAAATGATTTAATAAGCTATTGGGTACGTTCTAAGCATGTTCTTAAATTATAGTCAGTCTCAGCTTCAACGTTGTTATAAAAATGGCCAATATTTACTTATATTTATTTATTTCCAACGAGTGTCATTAATTCTGGACTTTCCTCAGCATTGTTGAACAATCGAGATAGCAATGTAACAATGGCTAGTAGCATTGGTGATCTGAAGTGTAGTTAGTTTTACAGTTTTAGTTGTGTTTTTAATACGTGAGTTTAATCGTAAATAATTAGACACATTTCTGTTTTCAAGTTTTCACGATCCCATCAGCTATAATGATTTTAATTCATGCATGAATAAACCTTTTACTTTGAGTGCAGATCCTTGTTTCTAAACACTCTGTCTCTGTAGATCAGTTAGTGTAGAGAGCCTGCTAATTGGGCATACGTCTGTACTCTATGTCGTAGACAGTCCGGATTTTGCGACTTGTGACCAGGGTCTTCCAATTTTCTTTTACTCCCTTAAGATTGAGCAAAAACTCGCTCAAAAAAGTAAAGGACTTAAAAAACTATCTTTGTTAATATTTCTGCAGTACCTCATCATTACCTCACTCATGGGTAGTTCGCCTACCCTTGATAATAAAGAAGACGTCGGATTTTTCGAGTAAGTACTAAATACGCAAGGCCGTGAGAAAAAATGGTTGGCATAGCAGGTGTTACTGCCGGGTTATTTTTAACGATAAACTGTATAAAATACAAACACTGAACAAAAGCTCAGTCGCGGCGAATTGAACAGAATGACAAGGGAGCAGTTTAGATGCCAAAACATTTCACCAAGAACTTTTTGTTTGTTAATTTTAGTCAATGAGTTTGGATTACCCGTCATGATAGCACGCGCGCAAATAGGGCTCATGCATTAAATAGCCTCGTTTCATCTTTTGTAAAGTAAAAAACCAAGATCCGGCATTATCTGTCGGTGATAAATCAACCAAATATTCCACTCGTGCTTGTTGAATGAAAAAAAAAAAATTTAATCCGGGGAGGCTCCGCCCCATAGGTCCGACCCCTTACGCTTTTATATCTGGTATGCCTTCCATTGGAACAGTACAGTCATAAGGTATGTGTGTTCGAAATATATTAATGAAGTCCTTTAAAAATACCGAAATGACAGATTCCCCACCCTTTGATGTACTTCGACTCGTGAAATCCGTACCCATATACCTGAAGCATGAAAAAGGTACTCCTTTCGGGCGGAGCCTCCCCGGGGGGAGGGAGGGGGGGGGGGGGAGTTTCCGTGATCAGCACAAACATCTATATTAAGAGCTCTTCATTTTTTCCACGCATTTCTATTTGAGGCATATGATACTGTTTTACCGCGAATATGGGAAAGCAACACAATTATTGAGAGGACGAAGCCAGAAAACGTTCATTGTTTTCCGAGCGGCTTGTCCGTTGAGGCTAAGAGAGTTTTTCAAACTGTTTCACGATCGCTCCAAACAAAGAGACTGAAAAAGAGCTTAATTTGCGAAGCAGTTCAAAAACACAAACAGTGCTATAGGAGCTTACTGTTCAGAAGCTTTCATTTGAATGGTCATACTTTAGGGTTTAATCCAGACGCAAACGTTAGAAGCACCTTGTACACCGACAGCATAATAAACAGCACCATAGGAAAAATACTCACGTGAGATGTCATTTTAATTTAGGATTTCATTTACAGACGCAAATTTTAGAGCCACACCTTGTACAGCATAATAAACAGCTCAACAGGAAAAGTGCTGCTCAATCGCTTTCACTTGAATGGCCTCACCTTAGAATTTCAGGATTTCCTCCGCGCGCAGTTTCATTAAGAAATATATCACAAGTTTCTATGGTTTATTTGCTGATAAACCACGCGGGATGTTGGATGAACACTCGAATAATTCGTAAATGACTCGCCCGCGGCTGGTGATTTACTTATTGTTCGAGTCATCTTCCAACATACCAAGTGGTTTGTCATGCCTATAAACCATAGAAAATTGTGGTATACTGCTTTTATATAATAATTCAGAAGACGCGCGAAATTGCCATGAGTTCATTGGAACAATAAACCATAGCTGATTGATCAATCAGAGCGCGCATTGATTTGGATATTACATAAAGTGATAACCACCTTGTACAGTAAATATTCAACACCTGCTTCAAATACGCATACGTGTCAATGTTTTTTTTTATGTTTTTATCACGCATTTTCAGAAAGCCTAGTTCAGTAGCAAAACTCAATCTATTTTTTCCTTCTATACCTAAAAAAGCTAAAACGAACTACACTGATATTTTCTTTGCATCATCTACCCAAATCACGTTTTGTTTACCAGTTGAAATTATTTATATGAAGACACAGATAAAAAGTGCAACTTTGATGTCGATGAAATAAGTTAAGAGGACAAGAAAAATCTTGTCAAAATAATAAAATTCTCTTACAGTTCGTTGGTTAAATAGCCGTTTTCGACTAAATACTACCAAATCATTACAATCAATGTAACACAAGAATGTTTTTATTTCAAACATTCACTGTAGCCTTTTTTTTTTTTTTTTACCGCAGTACTACAATCTTTTTATTGTCTTCTTGTTCAGGTTTAATGAACACTATTATATTTACATCTTGCTCAGTACTTAATTCAAATTAGTCAATAACTGACCCTAACATAGGTTCCTATGCGTAACCCCTCCGTTTTGAGATGTGATCCGACCATTTATATCAAGCTATACCTGGAAAAGATTTGAATTGGTTAAAAAAAATTGATTCCCTTTCCTCCTGTTTCGCGTGAAAGGCGAAAATCACTTGGAAATATCTGGATCCGACGTTTTTAAGGAGTAGATCCATGTTATATTATTAGATAGCATTAAGGATTAGCGAGCGAGATTAGATGTTAAACAAAAGGAATCCCTGAGATTTTCCAAGTTTACGTTCATGTGTATCGAAAAACTAGACAGTGTATTTTTAAGTCAAGCTGTATGTGTTTGAAAACACTACTTCTGACAAATTAGTTTGATTAAGTTTAGATTTGGAAATTTTATCGTTTAAATGAAGCTCGAGACTTATGTATACTGCGGTGACAATTTTTCTCAAAACGATCACATCAATGTCCAAAATTTTACTAGATTTTTACGAAAGTACAAAATTGCTTAAATCTACAACAGACTAAAGCAAACAAAGAAATTCAGCGGTCAGTGATTCTTCCAATTCGAGTAGAAGTAACAGTATAAATAAATTACAAGGCTATTCATCAAATCACCTGATAAGATTTATCATCCAGCGTTAGCTACTTGGTACACAAACAGTGAAAAAGAAAAACATCTTGAAATTCAGAAACGGAAGAGTAACAGTTTGCGCAGTGGTAATTACTACTTGCGACCACGAATGTTCTTTTAGTTACGAGTTATTCAGCCATAATTAAGATCCGTTGGATGAAAAAAAAAAATTTACTGCCCAGTGGTTATCAGAACAAAAACGCTTGGTTGTTATGGAAGACTTAGTTTCAGGAGAACTTCAGTCATTCCCTTAAAAATCGAGAAGCGTCGGGGCAGCGAAAGAGAATGCTATCCAAAGTCGATCGCTTATCAATTATGAGAGGTCAACTCTAGCAGAATGAGTAGATTGCATAATAAGCAACATAATTGCATAATTTGGAACAAAAAGTGATAAGAGCTTGCAGAATTTCCGGCAATTCAGCTCACTCCAAAACATATTCTTTACCCGTAATCAAGAAAATGTTTTCCGTAAGGGAGGGGTGGAGTTAAACGGAGGAGGGAGGGGAGGGGGTGGGGGGTGGGGGGGGGGGGGGTTGGGATTAGAGTAGGGTACATTGGAGGTGGGAGGAAATATGGAAACATATCTTTTAAAATAATTAGACCCCTGGGCAGCTGCGGCGCAGGTTGAGTCAATTGAAGAGGCACTGATTGCAAAAAGGTCCAAATTCAATGTAACTAGATACATGACCAATGTGTTGGTAGGATCTTTCTGCACTCGGCCTTCATTGCATCAACCATGAAGCGCGTTGGCTTTGTTTGTTCTGCAACAAGATCGGTGGCTTTGACAAAAACAAATAAAAAATGAATACACGCGAGCGTAATTTCCAGGGCGAGTGAGTCATGGGAAGGTGAAAGCTCTAACAGTGACCTCATGAATGGAACTGAAGAATTGTATGCTTATAATTACTATGATCTCATTTCCGTACAACTGCTTATACAGAAAACATTTCCTTGAGTGGCAGGCAAATACAGTTTTGAGTAGGTGTGAGTCCAAAAGAATTGCCGTCAGTTTTTCTCTTTCTTACTTTTATTTTTCTCTTTGATCGACGAGAACTGAGATTTCAGGCTAATTATGCAATCATGAAGAAATGTCGGACTTTGTATATGTGCAGCCGTTTAGCCCAAGATCTTCAAGAAAAAATTACCGAACAAATGAAACAATTTTGTCACAGAATTTGTACGACTCTGTTAAAGTCTTATAGCTTCTGCAAAACCTGTCGGGATGACTGAGGTTCTCCCCAGCAAAAATTGAGACAAGTGTCTCCAAACAAATTAATACAGTACTTTCCTGTGATATTATGGTATTATACCTGTATAATGCTGTAGAATGTGCTTCTAACTTTTGAGTCTGTGGATGAAATCCTAGTGTGTCGCGTTCAAATGATAGTTCACATATTACAGTCCGCGGATCAAAATAAAAGACTTCTGCCACTTTATATCCCTTTTAACGGCCCGCTCTTTCTGTAAAGTGAAAATAGTAATCACCTGAACAGGTTCGAAGAGTTCTTATCTTAAATATTCTTGCTTGTCTCCTTCACTCTTTGTTTTCGCTTTAAGAGTCCTTCCTGTAATTCACAACTTGTCCTCTCTATGAACAGAAATCCTGATCAGTCATTAAAAGTTTCTCTGCTCTCAGTTCTCAGTAATGAGCCGAAGGACGCCAACTCCACTCTGAAGTCTCCTTTCCTCGTCCTTCTGTTTTTAATGTGGATACCTTCAAGTCTCGTTTAATCCAACAACCTTGATCATAGAGGGAAAGAAAATATATCGGACTCATTATTATGAATCGCATTTGATCATGTACACCATAGAAATCGCGTTATATAAGTTATTATTATTATTATTATTATTATTATTATTATTATTATTATCATCATTATTAATATTATTATTATTACTATTACTATTATTACTATTACTATTATTACTATTAATATTACTATTACTATTATTATTATTATTATTATTATTATTACTATCATTATTATTATTGATGCTGTTCATTTCATAACCGCGATTTTTAGTCTCATCGGTACCACACCAGTGATTGGTTGAAATTTCTTCGAAGCTAGCCTGCGTAACAGCCGCTGGAGTTAAATGGTTCGCGCGTTACAGCGTCTCCTCTCTTCAGCGCACTGCTCTAATTCGCGCCCTATTTTGGTGCAAAAATCAGGTACCAACGTTGGTGTCTCTCCATTACGATTATGATGTGTAAGTTTATATTATATAGACCCAACATACCTGATTGCCTCAGTCCTTACCTGACAGCCAAAGTGAAATTTGGGCCAATTGGCCCATGATGTCAGCCCAAGGTTAGGTCTTTTCTGCAATGGCGGCCCATATGAAGACTGCCGGACTTCGTATGGTTGAAAGCAAGCTTGCGTGTAATCAGCTCCAGTTGCCATTTCTGAAATAAGGCTGCATACAAACATGATCAAAGATCTATCATTAAAGTTTGTTTAGTTATTCCAATTATACCAAATAGTAGTAAATGTGTGACTGATATATATAAAATGAATCATATATGAACTGCGGAAATGAAATCAAATGAAGACTGATCCTCGCAGTTGTGAACGCAATTTATGCAATTGCGAAAAGAAGCCTGAAAAAATTCAGGACTTCAACGGGGTTTGAACCCGTGACCTCGCGATTACCGGTGCGATGATCTAACCAACTGAGCTATGAAGCCACTGACGTTGGGAGCAGGTCAATTATGGGTTCATATGATCCCGTGAAAGAAACGAGTGTGAATGACATATGAAATGAATCATATATGAACTACGGAAATGAAATCAAATGAAGAATGATCCCCGCAGTTGTAAACGCAATTTATGCAATTGCGAAAAGAAGCCTGAAAAAATTCAGGACTTCAACGGGGTTTGAACCCGTGACCTCGCGATTACCGGTGCGATGCTCTAACCAACTGAGCTATGAAGCCACTGACGTTGGGAGCAGGTCAATTGTGGGTTCATATGATCCCGTGAAAGAAATGAGTGTGAATGATATGTGAAATGAATCATATATGAACTGCGGAAATGAAATCAAATGATGGCTGGGTACTTTTTCTTGCACAAAGCAAAGAACATTGGGCATCAACTTCCTTGAAGAAGACATTCCTTATGGCATTTCTCAAGGATGATATTTTCATGACTGCCTCGGCAATCTGATGAGGACTGGCAAGTTGAACTGCACATGGGATGTCCCTGGTCTCTTCCGAGGACAAAACTTGTCTCCTAGTAGTAAGCTTACAGGAAACATTAATTTTATTGATGAAAATGTTCAGTAGATGATAAAAAATTGATAATTGGTATCAAGCAACAAGCATTTTAGTTGATTACAGATGAAACAAATAAAGCATGCATAGTTCAAACAATTCATTAATGTAAATTCATTAGTCTTCCTCTACTGAACAATTTATAAATTGCATTAGCTGGGAACAGTCAATACATAGGTAAGTACAATTAGTTGCTTAAGTGTTACGTACTACCAAACTGCTTTAGGACAGTACTTATCAAATGCATGGCCAATCAGTTATGACGATTTAAACTCAACAAAACAACTCAACATACTTACCAGGAAGATGATATGGTATTCACCCTAATGAGATCCATTGTCATCTGACTCACTGAATAAAAGCTCACCATACTCCTTGAGTCCATACATGTATGAGTTCCCTCTGGATCTGTAAGTCTTGGTTGTGTTCAAGTTAATCAGCAAAACAACAACGTTTATCGCTTGTTGGTATTAGAACATCAATTATACAAATATAAATTCAGACACAACTGGCAAAACAAATTCATTCGGATTTGAATGTTAAAGTAATCAATCATTACAGTAAACAAAAAATCACGCTATTATCCTTTACACCTTGTAGGGGACTCAAAATGTTCTATTGTGTTGTCACCTGCCTTGGTTGGCAAATTGATTATATAGAAATAAAAAATAATAATTTAGATAATTATAAGCTTACGTACCTCATTGTTACGAACAGGGGCACCCAACGAGCCAAAGCAGCCAAAAGCTGTAGAAAGGCATTTTTAAGTACCTTATGGTGTTTGAAGTCTGTTTAAAGTGATGTTTTGGTTAGCTAGAAAACTTTGATCTGTTCGGATTCCCTAGCTGAAATGTTAACTGCCCGAAAATTTTAGGAAACAAAATCTTTCTTTGAGAAAATACTAGCTGAAGTTAATGCTAGCTGACGTTTTTTACTGCCAAAAACAGCAATGACAATCTTTCCGAAAACCTCAGGAGTTATGATTTCCACATTACGAATCTTTTAGGCCACGTTTTACTTACGAAAATCCGAGTGCACTCTTTAATCGACGCCGAAAGCCTTAGGCGAACTACCCTCCACCGAACAGATATCTACCGAAACTTGTCGTTGGGTGCCCCTGTTACGAAGACCAGACTTGGCCAATATTTGCATCCCTTCATCGTGTGGAGCTGAAACTGGCCGTATTGATTGTGGCAGAATTCTACCTTTGCCACCTACGTTAGACTCTTTTTCTGGAAGAGCTACTTCATTTAAGTTTTCTTTCGGATAAATTAAGGCAAACTTCAGGCTTTTCTTAGTCGAAGGTTCGGCGTGCTTGACTTGATCATCGCGTTTATCTCGTTTGGCTTCCCGTTGTTCTATTGCAGATGGACTTTCTGTCACCTTTGACCCTCGTTTTAACCAGACCAAACTTTCCTGGGCTGACCGCGACTTTAGGCACAAGGCCTTAAATTCAGCAAATTGCTTTAGATGATTGAAGCAATTTCTACAGATTTTCCGAGGAAACTCATCGCCGTCACAAAACGTTAGATCCGTTACAATCTCTATAAGACTTAATAGATTCTCACTCTGTGCTTTAATTGGCTGCAAACAGATCAATCGGGTGGTTTGCGAAAGCAGAATTACAGCACCTACAAACATACGATCGGTGTGAAGATTTGGGCAATTCTGTCCGCCATTTTGTTGTTCGTTCCCAGCCCGTCAGGGCCAAAATCGATTACGCATGCTCAGATTTTCAACCAATGGCAAAATTCTCGAAATGGATTATCCCAGAGTCTCTCGTTCCCCGCTCCGCTGAATAAGGGGAACGTGGGCTCTGGGAACGAGATTGGCAGATTACAGGGGACGTTCGCGCTGCGCATTATCGGGATAGTGTCCTTTTAATTTGCGGTGACGTACTCTTTCCAGGACTACGCATCCACGGCCGCCGTAGTAGAGGTCGCCGTAGCGATTGCTTAAAGTCAATTTCAAAGCCAGACCGTTTTATACTTCTCAATGCAAAGGTATTAATAATTCATTACGTCAACTACCAATCACCGAATGTATACTACATTACGTGCATGTGTTTGGATACCCAATGAAGAACTGTATACCATCCTCCAGTGAGAGTGGTATATACCACTACATTATGGAAATCTTGTACATCCAAACGCTGATTCATACTGGTTCAAACAAAATTAGACGGCGAAACCTCAATGCTGTTTGCATTCTTTGGATGAAGATCTCTCACTTTTTCTAATGAAGCGTCGGCGAAGAGCTCTAGAGCGCTTACCATTTGAATGGAATTTTCGGTGGATTTTTTTGAACAAATGGAACTGCACTAATTTCGCACCAAGGAAACGGAACGGATTAAACCGTATCATTTGATCCGAAGTTTCGGATGCCCCTGGGCGGGGGTCTGGGTATCAACAAAAAACAAAGGAGTTTCACCGTAAGGAGCCTGGCACTGGTAATTGTGGACAAATGGTACAGAAATTTCCGGGAATTCCGGTAGAAGCGAGAAAAAGGTAATACCTTGGAAAGTATTACCTTTGTTTCAAAAACATTCCACTGGGATGAACCGTTCCATTTGAATTCTTCCCGGAATTACCGGGTTTTCCATCCAAATGGTAAGCGCTCCTAGTTTTTGGCCTTCTCTTGACAGCGTTTTGGCCACGTTCTGTCCCTTTGGGGCAGGCTCTTTTCCCCCTCGTGCGAGCACGAGTTTCTGCCTTCAGTAAAATTGAAGCGTTCACAACTCAGTTTCCCTACCGGACCTGCACACTACCAAATTAACAAAGCCAGTCAACCCGTTTCACCGGTTTTAACGTCCAAACGCCGATTCTTACCGGCTCAAACAAAAACAAATCGAGAATTCATCAAGTTTAATAAAAAGCAATTCTTTGTTGTTAACATTCTTTTGACGAAGGTCTTTTCAAGAGCGTGAAGGGGGGAACGGAGCTCCGCTATGACGATCAAAGCGAAAATACACGATAACGTTTTCCAGTTTTAATAAAAATTGGAGTTACGACAATTTAACATGAATTTGCTGTAACAGTGGAGGTTCCGCGTAAATAGGTCGGTAAAATTTCTCGACTTTGTAAAACCATATTTTCGCTATTTTGCACGACTGATGTGACTATAATTTGGCCATTTTACCAATTTTGTGTGCTCTTTCTTATTCTAGCAGTGTCGATATATTTTCGCTACCCGGTCAAAATTAAGAGTTGAAAAAACCCGTGGAAATGTCTATTTAATCGAAGGATCTGTGAGTTTTAAAAGAGTAAAAATAAAACTACCGCAAGGCAATTAAATCAATTTTTCATAAAATTTGCATGAAAACAATCTCGGATAGCGGCTTACCACAGCAAAAAGCAAGAGTAAATCTTAAAATAAATAAACTTATGTAACGAAAACTCTCCACGCAGTGGTTACACAATTACTCATTTAATTTCTATACAAAAGAATTTGAACAGTCACACCACAAGCACTGAATTGGAAAACGTTTATCCGCCCTCAAAATTACCTGTTTTTGTTGCTTCCACAAGAAAGAAAGTTAAACTTGCCTGAAAAATTCTTCTTCGGTTAAGCGTGCCTGAAAACGTCTTTTAAAGTACCGGAAATCTGTATTCGGATGTTAACATGATGGGAATGAAGGCAAGGACGGCCACGCAATGAACTGATCTCTCCTATAAACACGTTGTCATTCGATATGATCTCATTTGATTGGCTTAAGTCCTATGATTGACAACGCTCCTTGCCTCATGCAGCGGTACGACTAAATACTTAGCTAAGGCGGGCCTCGAGATTAAATCACATTATGCTTAAGTCATAAAGTTGGCCCTTTTTGTTGCCACCAAAATGACATGCCACACAACTGTACTAGCCCAGTTTTTTTTCAAAGAACACCCTCTTTTTGAAGCATCGAGGCAAAAAATGGTTTTCGCAAATTTTATTCGTGTATGAATTGTTGCATTTTAGTACGTAGTAGCTGCTTAGTGTGTTTATTTTGCTCACGATGTTTTTTTTCACTCTCTCCCAAACAAAAACATCTAGTTGTAGTTAATTTTAAGACAAAATTTCATGAAATGCATTATTTGAGTATTTGCTACGGCCTCTGGTTTTAGGCATGTTCTATTCATTAGAAGAAATTATAGATGTGCACCGCACCACGCTGGAAGGAATCGTTTGTGGAGCCATGATTGAAGCAGTTTTTATTCACGTGACTACGGCCCATATTGGTTTAATGAAACACAAGAAAGTATTTGCATAAAATAGAGTGCAATTCCCTGAGGTTCATTTTGGGACACAAACACGGCTGCTGTGACGTCATGTAAAAACACTTGATAAGTAATGGTAATAGGACTGAGTGGAATCCAATTCGGTCTGTGATCATACGAATGATAACAAAATCGCGGGAGTCCGATTTGTTTATCACGCGTACGATTACAGACCGTAGGAAATTTTGCATTAAAAAACTGACAAAGGAAGCGTAAATTGTTTAATATCGCTCTGAAATTGACTACAATCAAAATGCATGGTGATTGAAACCAATTTCGTGATTGGCTGATTTAAACTACAACTTTGAATGTGATTGGTTGATTTAAAATACTACTTTGAATGTAATTGGCTTATTAAACTGTCCGATAACAAACTGTCCAATAACAACTTGGAAGGTGAATTAGTGGAAAATAAGAGTTTTTAAACCAATCACAATCGAGGAATTTGTAATTTTTATGATTAAGCGTGATATTTATTTGAAGCGCTCGCCATGAAATGCTAAACAAATACAACCTACTTTTGTTCGAATAACACACATGGAATAGTTGCACTTTCCAACCAAAATATCACGGCGATTCGTTGAGAGACGATTGACAACAACTACAACAACTTTATTTGACTTTGACATTATACGGCGCTAAAAGAAAGAAGAAGGCTTACCTTGTCGCTGCTTCTTGTAAACTTGACTGCACGATGTTTTTCAATGTCATACGAACTGTTCCCGACTTTTGTTCCAGTCAGAACTGCGGTTTGACTTGACGTTTTTCATTTCCATCTTCATTTAAATTCCTGCTGTGAGAAGAAACTAAACGTCAGTATGAGAACTATAATTGATACAGTTAATGCGTCGAGCGAGAAGAAAGACAAATTTTCCGACCTTCCTCCATAAACGGCACACATACGCAGTGCAAAGTGGAAATGACAATCTTATCTGGTTTGCTGTATTTGAAATCTTGTTCGGTTTTCATACAGCTTCTTTTAATTGTTCGTGTTTCTGTAGATAGCGATACGAAGAGGACAAACTGGGAAAACTGAATTACACTCGCCATTTCTCTTTCGCATGACGTGCTTAGTGTAACAAACGGTTGAGACTCCTACTCCATGAATTTGAACATCGTCGGCATCCTCGTCTCGAGGAGGCGATGGTTAGCAGATAGGGCGTGCGGCGCAGGATCTCGCGTGGCTGTGAAGCCCGATCCTGGAGTAGCAGTCCCTCATGCAGTTTGCGCAGACGTAGGTAGATGGAGCGCGCGCGGAGGCCGCGCGCTGCTTTGTCGCCGCTCTCTTCAATGTGGTCTGGACTCTCCCGTCTTCCTCAGCTCTCGAAGCCCCTGCTTTGACACTGTGCCGCCAGGTGTTACAATCGGCAGCAGTGTCCTCCCAGCTGGTTGTGTTGATGTTGGCTGCTTTGAGGTCGAGCTTGATGGTGTCTTTGAAGCGCAGTAGAGGTCGACCGGCTCGACGGGCGCCGTCGCGCAGTTCTCCGTAGAGAATCTCTCGTGGCAAGTGCTGAGGCTCCATGCGGTGGACATGTCCAAGCCAGCGGAGGCGTCTCTGAATGAGCATAGAGGGTATGCTCAAGAGACCGGCGCGCTGAAGGACCTCAGTGTTTGGGACTTCGTCCTGCCAATTGATGTGCAGAAGGCGTCGAAGCGAGCGGAGGTGGAACCCTTTGAGGCGTCGCTCTTGTCTGGCGCAGGTCGCTGCCATAGAGGAGAGTCGACTGAACACAAGCTTGGTGGACGCATACCTTGGTCCTTTCGCTCAGCAGGCTGTTGTTCCACACTCGCTTATTGAGTTTGGCCATGACCCCTGCTGCCTTAGCGATTCTCGAGCTGATCTCGGTGTCGAGAGATGTTGGGCTTGTCACTGTGGAGCCCAGGTAGATGAAGGCGTCCACGACCTTGAGCTGAGTGTCCCCAATTGTGATGGAAGGTGGGAACTCGGCACCCTGCGCCATGATGTTGGTCTTCTTGAGGCTAATTGTCATCCCAAACTCCCTGCAGACAGCGGACAGCTTGTCGACCAGGCGCAGAAGACCTTCCTCGCTGTGAACCAAACAGTGCATAGCGCCAAACAAATAGTGCACGTGCCAACGTGAATGAAATACTCTTCCCTGATTGGCCCATTGCTCCAACAGAACGCACGCAGGAGCGTGACGACGGCGAGACCTATGAAAATCAAGCTTTGAATTAATGAACGCTTTCCATTTAACCAAGCTTTTCGAGATTTCCGGTCCGAAATTGAATGGAACGGGCAAAGTTCCGGGAGGGAAAAGTTTTTATTTAGGAATACGTCGGAGTGCACCCTCTTTGATGGAATTTCCAGCAATGTCGAAATTTTCGTGTTCCATTCGCGATAGATATCGGTTCTATTCTCCCCACCGAGCGTGAGCTCAGGTGACAAGCGTAAAAGCAATAGCACCTCCAGCATGTCAATGCTCGTGACCTCGAATTCTGGGACGTAGTCGGACGCGTTGCATTCGACCAGCGAGAATTCCGAAAATTTGTACCAGTGATTTTTGTTCAATGGAAAGCGCCCAATATCGACCGTAATGAAAAATATAAACCGAGGTCTTGATAATTGTTTTTTTGTTAATGGAAAACTTTATTTAAGAATATCATGAATAGCATATTTACAAGGATAAATACTGTTAAAAAAATGTGAAAGATAAAATTATCATTATTATTATTATTATTATTATTATTATTATTATTATTATTATTACCATTATTATTATTATACACTTTTGGTAAAAATAAAACTCTCGTATTCAAAATTCTTGCGATAAGAGGCTTAAAAAACATGTTTAACGTGAAACTTCAAAATATTTGTAAAAGTAATGGCTCAGCTTCCAGTAAATGGGACAAAAACTAGCCCAAACAAGTTGCTTTATAAATAGTCCAAACATCGTATAAAGTATAAAAAATGTGGAATATAAAACTACAAACACTTCTTGACTCAGTATTGCTGGCTTTGGCTACAGTTTACCAGAAATAGCGTTCTCAATGCCATTTCTAATATTAAAATTACTAATTTGGGTAGGCTCTAATGTTTTCGATTCGTCAATCAGAGTCAACAAAGTCTAGCTTTCGTCTTCTAGATCTTGAGCCTCTCAAGCATAGTATCGCAGAGCGCACGGTCGCGAAAGACACTTTAGCTCGTATCCAGGAAATTGCGCTCGAGTACCTTTCTCCTTTCTTATCCGCGATCAGCTCCGCAAGCCTGCTGTGGTACCTAACACATTCATCGGCCATTACGCCTGTGGTCGTGGGGAGTGAACGCTCCCTGTTCCATCTCCATCACTCTTTCCGCGTACTGCCTCTTCTTTCTCGTTCTCATCTTTCTTGTAGATCTTTTTAGGAGTCAAGTCTCTGTAAGAGTCTGCATTGGGGTGACACACCCGAACATCGAAGAATGCAGATCTCTGTCTTTCCCAAAAGCCTCGAACATGGATGTCTAAACGGGCATCAGGGGCTTTGTTAGCTCCGTGATTTAATATCTCCCCAGTGACCTCCTAAAGAATCGGTTCTGTTTCCACATCATTACAGACCATCCTTAACATCTCTGCTTTCAAGTCGCGCAGTTCGTTGTGGCGCTGGATAATGAACCCGTCGCGCTGGCACACCATTGAGTGATCCACGATAAATTGAACACCGTATGCGCAGATCGTGGGTATATCAGTTATTTCCCAGTTGTACCGTAATTTGATTGCTGAATTTGATCTCTAAATTCTTTCTTATTTAGATTGTAATCAAACTCTTTTAGGGGAATCACGGTCAGCCAATTTGATGATCCCTTCTCTGTAGCTAACTCAACTGCTCGCTTAGTTTGCGTCAGCAGGGAGTTCTTCACCTGTTCCAGCCTCTCACTTAGACAGTCATCTTTTTGTTTTCGTGCGCTCAGTTGCAGTGTTCGAATTTCTGAGGCATCTGGAGGCTGGTGCTCTTGCTCAACAATTTGCCTCACGAGCGGATTAGTGACTTTGATTGAAGCCTCGTATTCAGAGGATGAGGTCGCTACAGGATCTGTAAATCCAAGACTCCCATGCGCACAGGGAGACCAATGAAGTCGCTCTCTAGTTTAGTGGCTGTATGGTCAGTGACAGCTGGTATGAGAACCTCATTAATAGCGCGCTCGAGTGGATCTAGTAATTCTGCAATATCCGGTAATGTTCTTAGGACGTATGTCCAGCGGTGCCGCAGACCAAAGGTGAAGGCTGCATAACTTGCTTGAGGCTGTGATGTGGCGAACTCTGCCAGTTTAATAACTTCATTTACCCATTCGTCTACTTTCTCTCCAACATATTCTTCAAGGAACGATCTAGATCCTAGAGCCGCGCCTGAGTGCTCAGTTGTG
>JAEMWC010000618.1:187500-235000 GCA_016490735.1 Pachyseris speciosa | reverse complement strand
CTATTATTAATGCTTTAGTTTTTAGCAAACTCTTTTATTGTTCAAACGTATGGGCGAGTGCATCAAAAAGTAATATAAGCAAATTACAAAGTATTCAGAACTTTGCTGCCCGAATTGTGACCAATACGCGTAAATACGACCACATCACACCAGTTTTAAAGGAGCTTAAATGGCTTCCAGTAGCAACTCAGTTATACTTTAGGAACGCTATAATGGCCTTTAAATGCCAAACATCCCGCGTGCCGGAATACCTTTCTTCCCAGTTCATTAAGCGAAGACAAATAAGCGGGCACACCACGAAAAGTTCACAGATGCTGAACATTCCACTTTTCAAGACTGCTAGTGGTCAGAAAACGTTTTATTATAGAATAGTCAGTATTTGGAACTCCATGAATAGCTATCTTAATACCCTTGAGTCAGTATCTGCCTTTGTTAAAGTTCAACCAGAAGCGTAAACTCTGAAGGATTTTACTGATTCTTAATTATATTATCATGTCGATTAAATTTTAGTGTAGGTATTTTTCTAAGCATCCCCTAGGTCAGTTTTTACAGTAGTTACTTATTATCTTTTATTGTAGTATGTAATTAGGTTTAATTATTGTCTTTGAAAAGCCTCTATGAGGAAAGTCAATAAAGGATGTATGTATGTATGTATGTATGTATGTATGTATGTATGTATGTATGTATGTATGTATGTATGTATGTATGTATGTTTGTTTGTTTGTTTGTTTGTATGTATGTATGTATGCGATCCTGTATCCAGTTGGCCAAGCAATCGCGACTGAGTGTGTGACGAGTTCAAATGTGGTTAGAGGAATATAGTTTGAAATCCAGCAGAACGCAGGGATGTCGAAACAACAACAAGGAGATTTATTCCACAAGGATGTAGTGATTACTGCTTACAAAACTCACACTTTTACAGCCCCTCCAGGCTTGAGAGTTAAAACACGACCTCTGTTTAAACAACTCACTTGAATAAACACGGCCTCTGCCAAATGTAAACGCGACCTCCGTCACATTTGAATAAACACGGCCTCGCAGCTGACGTGCTGTAAAGATAATCTGAATTATCATTCAAGAATATGCTAGACACGCAAGAATGTTCCAGACAGTCACGCAACGCCTAAAAGCAATTTTTAAACATAACAGTGTAAAAACAAATCGTAGGCCAAAACTTGAAAATTAGGTCAAAAATTAGCTTAAAATAATCACTGATGAAAAAGTTTTTTCTATTAATTTATTTAATAAATTTCAAATTCCATTTTGTTTGTGTGTTTTGATAATTATTAAAGAAACATTTTCACTATATAGATATTACTGAAACAAAAACGGAGTTAACATAAGCAAAAGTACCCGGGGAACTAGTAATAGTTCTCTTTAGAGCTGCCTCCGCCGTCTGGAATTCGAAAACATTCAGTGGTAGTAATTTTCAACTTTTTTATTGAGCATAAAATTGTATGAGTGATGTAACCGTAACATGTGATGACATTGAGCATTCGAAAACACAACTCTCTGTTTATCAGTAAAACGTAAACTAAAGCAATGGATTTATACTAAATTAATAGCTTGTTTTATGATGTGCCTTTAAACTGAAAGATTTCTTCAATTAAGTTAAATTCCTCTTCAACTTAGTATGAACTTTAATACCACAATGATGCCAGCTGTCCGCCAAAATTTGAGCGAAGATTACCGGTGCGATGCTCTAACCAACTGAGCTATGAAGCCACCGGTAATCGCGAGGTCACGGGTTCAAACCCCGTTGAAGTCCTGAATTTTATTCAGGCTTCTTTTCGCAATTGCATAAATTGCGTTCACAACTGCGAGGATCATTCTTCATTTGATTTCATTTCCGCAGTTCATATATGATTCTTTTCATATATCATTCATACTCATTTCTTTCACGGGATCATATGAACCCACAATTGACCTGCTCCCAACGTCAGTGGCTTCATAGCTCAGTTGGTTAGAGCATCGCACCGGTAATCGCGAGGTCACGGGTTCAAACCCCGTTGAAGTCCTGAATTTTTTTCAGGCTTCTTTTCGCAATTGCATAAATTGCGTTCACAACTGCGAGGATCATTCTTCATTTGATGATATTATTGTCTGGAAATATATTCTTATGATCTACCAATGCATCAGTCAATGCCAAAAGCGCCGATATCCCCACCCCACCCCCTCGGGCAAACACCCGGGCAATTGACTTTTCTGAAAAATTTTGATCAAATGCTCCGCTGTGATTCCAGTTTAGACGGCCAAACGCCCCACTGTCAGCGCCTCAAAAAGGGCAAATCACTCGTTGCATGAAGCATTTTGGCACGCTTCCCGCTCACAATGAATATCTTATTCTCAAATCGCTTACTTTTTTCAAACCAAATCCGAAAAATTGTGCGCCAAAACTCTTTTCCGATCTCTTTTGTCGGCACTCCAAACTCTGAATAAAGGCATATCAACTGTACATTTAGCAAGCAACGGAAAACCTACGCCGCGGAATCTTGAAGTGAAGGGAGCGACACGGCTCCCGTGGCGAATGAATGGATATTTGCGCGCGAAAGACGCGCGAAACCCTTTAGCTGGCGACCGCCGACAAATGTCTAGCTGATAGTCAAATGCCCCACCGTGCGGGAAAAATTTCG
The DNA here is from genome assembly GCA_016490735.1 of Pachyseris speciosa. Lineage (NCBI taxonomy): Eukaryota > Metazoa > Cnidaria > Anthozoa > Scleractinia > Pachyseridae > Pachyseris > Pachyseris speciosa. The sequence continues at coordinate 232,367 of JAEMWC010000618.1, read as the reverse complement.
GATTAAATATTAAATACCCGGGGTATGCCGGGGGCGGTTATGGGCGCTTTTCGAATTGACTGATACATTAACTCTACCAGGTTTGAAAAGAACCCAAGTATGTTGATGGAGTCTGTCGATGCTGTGCCTCAGTAATCAACTTCGGTGGAATTTTCAAGCTTGTGTTTTAAACCTGCGTTCTAAAGCATTTTCATTTTTCTAACTTGATAATTATTAAAAATAAATAGCACAATTGAATACAACTGAGCTCACCTTGCTGATGCACTAATTTTTTCGCCTGAGCTCGTGTTCCAAGTATCTTCCCAAGGATACATTGCGCACCTAGAAAGTTTAACCCGAGACCACTTGGCGTGCCTAGCTGTCCAGTGTCATCTTCATATTTACGCAGGGACTACTTAAATGTCTCCTCGGGCCAAAATCCTGCGGGGTTCTGCACTTCTGTTCATTCCCCTCAGTCATCCATTCGGTTGCTCAACCATTCATCCAGTTTGCGCTCGTTCGTGTACTCAGTTTCTCGTTCGTTCCGATGAGAGATCGGTGGACAGCTTGGCCGTTGACGCTGTCTCACGGCTATTCGTGTGTACGTTCGTTCGTTCCTTTTTCTTTCCCTTTTTCTTTTTTTTTTGTTTTGTTTTGTTTTTTTACAAACAAACAAACCAAACGGTTTGTTTTGCGACTCAAGTTGATAAACCAAAAGCCAAAAGCTGTCTTAAAACAGTACAAAGAAAAATCTTCATCGTTTAATACTTTGGCTGGAAGGCTATAGAGAAAGACTTCATCTTTCCAGAACTGCTGTCATACCACTTAAGTTTTCTGATATTGCGAGACGTAAGGTCATTTTCTCTCTGTTCTCCAATAGGAAGTTTGCATTCAGCTTCCGAAGAATCGGAAAGTTCTTCAGTGCTTTGACAAGTCAGTTATTCCCAAAGCCAATTCTTGAACTCGATAAAACTAAGCAAACGCAACGAAATATTCGGGTCCTTCTCTTTTAAAACCGTTTATTTCAACAAAATACAATCGTACGCCATACGCGATCTAAAAAAATTAATCATATAACAAAATGTCAGGAAAATGATCATTTAATGTAACATCAAGGCCATTTCCTCAGCCTCAGTCTTAAGATAATCACTAGTACTTGCACATAATTTTAAATCATCAATTGTTAGAGTAAGTATAATTTGTAGATAAAAAACAAACAACAATAAAAAAAACACCCCTTTTTATTTTAACTGTCCGGCCTCACTAAGCGAACACTCTGTTCACTTTTACGTGCACCCAGTTTGCTTTAAACTTTCGTTTCCCTAAGTGTCGAAAACAAACAGCATGTCTTGTAATAACTTCCAGATAGCGTTTAGACGTACCAACTTCGATTTTCAGAAAAAAAAAAATGAGTAAAACGTGCGTAGAGACACCTTTGATGAGTTTTTTATAAAAAACACCACAAGAAAGCACTATGCTAGAGCTTTTATCTGTATAGAATGATAAAGCCCTAAATTTAGAACAATACTATAGAGTTGCTTTAGAAGCATCATGGTGTCGCTTAAGAGAGATAAGACTGTATCCACGTTTAAGCTTACGCTACTAGGAAGGTGACTATTTATCGTTTTTTTTTTTTTTTTTTGAATTACGGAGGGGCCAGGAAAGGAAAGATCAAACCTAATTTCAAATCAGCCAGGTGGAGTTTACCGTGGGAACCAACTATAATAAATGCAAGGGAGTGCTGGAAAGGGAATTGGCCTGACTTCGATATTCAAATTTAATATTGTTGCTACGCAAATTCAAATTAGTCTGAGTGGTGTTTACTGTGAGAGCCTGGGAAAGGGAATTAGCACCCTTAGTACCAATCCTGTTGCTATTCAAATCCAAATTAGTCAGGGTGGTGTTTACTGTGAGAGCCTGGGAAAGGGAATTAGCACCCTCATCACCAATACTGTTCCCACCCAAATCCAAATTAGTCAGGGTGGAGTTTACTGTGAGAACCTGGGAAAGGGAATTAGCACCCTCATCACCAATACTGTTCCAACTCAAATCCAAATTAGTCAGGGTAGTGTTTACTTTGAGAACCTGGGAAAGGGAATTAGCACCCTCAGCACCAATACTGTTCCCACCCAAATCCAAATTAGTCAGGGTGGAGTTTACTGTGAGAACCTGGGAAAGGGAATTAGCACCCTCATCACCAATACTGTTCCAACTCAAATCCAAATTAGTCAGGGTAGTGTTTACTTTGAGAACCTGGGAAAGGGAATTAGCACCCTCAGCACCAATACTGTTCACATACAAATTCAAATTAGTCAGAGTGGTGTTTACTGTGAGAGCCTGGGAAAGGGAATTAGCACCCTCAGCACCAATACTGTTCCCACCCAAATCCAAATTAGTCAGGGTGGAGTTTACTGTGAGAACCTGGGAAAGGGAATTAGCACCCTCAGCACCAATACTGTTATGACTCAAATTCAAATTAGTCAGAGTGGTGTTTACTTTGATAGCCTGTGAAAAGGAATTAACACCCTCAGCACCAATACTGTTGTGACTCAAATTCAAATTAGTCAGAGTGGTGTTAACTTTGATAGCCTGTGAAAAGGAATTAACACCCTCAGCACCAATACTGTTCTGACTCAAATTCAAATTAGTCAGAGTGGTGTTTACTTTGATAGCCTGGGAAAGGGAATTAGCACCCTCATCGCCAATACGGTTCCAACACAAATCCAAATTAGTCAGGGTGGTGTTTACTTTGAGAGCCTTGGAAAGGGAATTAGCGCCCTCAGCACCAATACGGTTCACAGACAAATCCAAATTAGTCAGGGTGGTGTTTACCATGAGAGCCTGGGAAAGATAATTAGCACCCTCAGCACCAATACGGTCCTCACGCAAATCCAAATTCTCAGTTCGAGAAAAGGCTCTACCTAAATTATTAGCTAGTTGGGTACAAATTTCCTTTTTACAATTTGCACATTCTGATATACAATGGAAAACCAATTCCATGTAATCATCAGATTTAAGGCCAGTGGAATTGGCATGTGCTACAATGCTACTTACAAGACACAATGCTTTTTCCTTGCATTCAAGGGAGGCTATGATTCCACTGAGGAAAACAAAAACTTGATTCAGTTCAGTTAAATACCTTTCATCAGTCACTACAGAGTCAAAGTCAATTTTTCCGTCGAGAACCTCAAACGCGAGATAAAGGCCAGAGAAGAATTCCTGAAACGTCTTGTGAGGAAATCCGTAACGGGTGCAAGGTGCCCTCTTAGTACCGCCAGGCTCGATTGACAGAAATCCAAACTTGATTAAAGCACATCCTGACAAAACTCCTACCTTTTCTTCAAATTGGAACTCTCCTTTACGCAGACATTGTAGCGCCAAGCATCCCAACTGCGTCAGTTCTTTCTTGTAAACAGCAACCAGGTTTTCACTGTTGCTGGACAAGCCATTCTTTTTTTCATATCTTCTTAAAATACAATTGACAATCTCAATGAAAAGTTGAGTTCTGCTGTTTGGCAGAATGCCCTTGAAATCTTCAAAAATAATGCAAAGTAAAGCCAGATGAAGAGGATTTTGCGTAAGGTCACTTAAGTCAAATAATAGATCATCATCATCATCATCATCATCATCATCATTATTATCGTCATCCTCATCATTATCGTCCTCATCATCATCATCATCATCACCATCATCATCACCACCTCCATCACCACCACCACCACCGTCATCATCATCATCATGATCATCGTCGTCGTCGTCGTCATCATCATCATCATTATCGTCGTCGTCGTCATTATCGTCATCTTTGCGCTGCCAGAGCGAAAGTTTTTTAATAAGGGCTTTTCCCAAATGTTCCTTGTCTTGGAAATGTTTTCGTATGAAACTTTTGGCATGGTCTTCTGTAAATCCTACAATCTCCCACAGGGTATTACAGTACCGCCTTACTTTCTTTCCAGCTTCATGACGAGATGTAAGGACAATGTGGCAACCAGGAAGAAGCCTTCTTTCAATTAGATTATCGTACATCGCTAGTTTGTTAGGCTCCACCTCATCCAATCCATCAAGCAGTAAGAGTACTTTAGATGGCTGTTCTCGGATGAATTGAAAAAACGTTTCTTTAGCTTCTTCATCAACTTCTTTGGGCAGAATTTGCTCCTCAATGGCTTCCCAGATGTTAGATTTAATATCGCGACATCTTAGGAGCAGACACACTTCAATCTTTGGGAAAGACTCGTCCCATTCATGATCTTGTTTAGTTGCCCAATCATATGCCAGCTTTTGACAGTAGGTTGTCTTTCCCATCCCTGGTTCGGCTTCAATAAGGACAATCTGTGGGTTTTGACAATCGTTGTGTGCTCTAAAGATACTTGTCATGTTAGTGATCTCATCAGTCAGCTGTCCTCGTCTCTTTTCTTTTCCAACGATGCGGAGCGTGGTGAAGATGTCTTTCAGAGGGAAGCTGAATTCTTCACACCAAGGAACTGGCAAAACCTGGCCCTCACGTGTTTCGTAGATTTGACGGATCCCTTGTATAATATGGGTTGCGTGTGACGCACCTACTGAAACCAAGGAAACCAAAAGGGTTATTAATCAAATACGTTCTGTGTTTTAATAAAGAATCACTGAAGGTTGACATCACAGCTGCTGAAGAATGTGAATAGTGTTAATTTCAGCTTTTGCGCTTTGATCTGGTTTTGGTAGGAATATAGCATACAATTATTGATATTAGACAGCCTTTTATACTAGTTTAGCCGATTGTTTAACGTTTGATAACGGCATTGCAAAAAACCTGAGATTTCCCGTTTTCTCGTATATTGTAATTTACAATGTATTATTTTTTCTTTATACAAGGGGATTGATCTTACCAAGTGTTTTCCTTGATTATGCGTAATGGTGCTGCATGCGTGTTAATTGTAACTCTTTTGTGTTTTATGAAGGGAATCAAATTCAGAATTGCTCGTTCTTTCGGAGTGTTCATTATCTTGTGGTAAAGTTAAAAATACTTACGAGTCTCTCCACAAATTATTATTTCAGCGTACCTTGTATTCTTGTACAAGAATACAAGAGAATCGAGCAGAACCGATAAAGCGCGTTCCTGTGCAGAGATTGTCATTAAATTAATTCTATTCTTGCAAACAGAGGACATTTACGAAATGTCAGCCTACGATACCAGTGGGTCTAACTAGCCAACAATTTCAGTGGTGCACCTTGGCAAAAAGTATATTTTAATAATGGAAATCAAATGTAACATTTTAGAACAAAAGAATAAAACGTAGGAAAATGCTATGAACTTGATGAACTGTTTAGAGAGATGTACCTGCATGTTGTTCTGTCCACTTCCGCTTTTGAGCACGTTTTGTTCTTGCTTGCGTCGAACCTTGACCATCGTAACATGATTCTGAAAACGTATTCGAAGACAGGACTCATCATTAAGTGTAAATAATGGTTAATGACTTGCCATGATCTTTACGTAATTTCCGGTTTTGCGAATATCGAACAAAGGGTCGTTTTTTCTACGGTTTTGGTCAGTCGTTTTTCCGTCGTCTACGGAAACAGTAGCGTTCACAAACAAATAATTAGAGAGGAAGATTGATTTGTTTGGAAGGACTGGAAAAAGAAATATGATAACGTCACTTAGATTTGCATGCTTTAGTAAAATATGTTCTTTAAACACTTTTCGTTTGGGGATTTCTTTAGTTTCTACGAGTGAATTTATAGCGTTGTTTGTACCACGTGCAGCGTGAGTTTATAATGTATTGATCACGTATTGATCAACGTTTGTATCGAATTATATTTTCATAGATAGTTGTAATAATTACCTTTTCAGATTTTACGTGATTCGAAGCCACCAATAAATCGATTTGAAACGAAAGAGAAGATTGGTTTGGTCTCTCAGGACTCAGTAATGGAGGAGGGGGGGGGGGGGTACTCCGAGATAAAATTGGGTGGGGGTGTGCGGCCCGCTTCCTAAAACCCTTACCCTATTTCATACCAAAATCTGCGATTTTCCCTATCCTATTTCAGACTTAAAACAATTTGATAAAGGGGATTAGTATCTAAAGAAACTGTGGTGCTGCGTCGGTGGGGGAGTGAAACACGAAAATTTGGTTTATCAACCACCGTACAGGGATTCGATTAGCTGACGTTTCGAGCGTTAGCCCTTCGTCGGAGCGAATCGAGGAATTGTGGGTTGTGTATGGTTTATATACAGAAAATGGACCTACGCTATTGGTGGTAACATGGTAACGTGAAAAACAGCAATAAATTAATTGAATGAAAAGTTCTCGTTGATACCGTGGGGATTAAGAGTGCCAGTTTGAAAGATCAGTTTTTGCTCGAGATTTTTACGGCTTTCCGTGGTACCTTGATGTAGGGAAAGGCCGGAGATCGACATGTGTTGTTTGGAATGGTTAGGGAGATTAAAATGCCGAGCGACAGGTTTGGATGCGTCTTTGTCATTTTTCTCAACATCACGAAGATGTTTTCGGTATCGGTCACCTAGTCGTCTTCCTGTTTCGCCGATGTATAAGAAGCAAACAAATTTTGACCATGGATATTACATCTCTATACACCGTCATTCCAAACGGCGAAGGTCTTCAAGCACTTAAGTATTGTTTCGATCAACACACCGTCAAGGAAACAAGCTCGGAAACGCTACTCCGCCCAGCTGAACTAGCTTTAACACTTAACTGTTTTTCTTTCGCTGAAAACTATTACAACTAGGGTGATACGACGTGTCATGAGACTTCTTCATGAGACCTCTTAGAACAGACTCAGTCATAAACAATATTTGACTGGTGCCTCTCTACCTTCAGATCGCGCCTAAAAGCACGTGGCTATCTAAACAATTCGTATAGAGCGATCAATAGCAGGAGTGAACGTCACCAATAGAAATTTGGCACTCCAACAAGGCAAAAATAACTCACAAGAAAATATTGCCATGTTTGTCACTACATACCATACATCAGTGAGTGACTTTAAACAGGCATTAGGAAAAAACTGGGGTTTAATACAAAAGCATCCGTTGCCGAAAACTACCTACACAAATCCTCCGATTATATCATATAAGAGAAATAAATCTTTCAAAGATCTGCTCGTCAGAGCGAAAATTTAGACATAGGCTAAAGAGCATCGCAACCGCAAAACCTGAAAGACACTCAATTTTCTTCCCTCGTTCTTCTGGTTCTTCGCTCGTTGTTTCGCCCGCCCCAAATATTTGAGAGCCTAGAACAGGCTACCGCAAACTACGAGGGTAGTCTGTGTAAGCCAGTCATGACAGTTCTTTAAATTGAGCGATATGTCAATAGCTTACAATACCTCGGACTAATAAACAACAACCCAAATTTTAATTAACGCTAAGTTACACCGTTTGTAATACTGTACTAAATATATGTTTGTATTTCCTTTTGTGGCTGCTCATTCAAACGGATTGTGACTCTCGTTAGCCGTTCAAAGTTTAATGCTTATATAGACGAACACATCCGCGTGAACGCCTCCAGGCGTCTTGTTTAATGTTTTATCTCTTCTGCCACTTCAATTAAACACTGTTGCTTTATTAACGGTTTTCTCATTGAGCGAAAATTGAGGTAACAAAGACAAAAAACGTGCCATTGGGAAAAGAAGATCTACTCGAGGTTGCAGTATCCTGAGACCATCTTCGTAAAACTACATGTGGATTATCATACGATAAAGTCAAGGAGTTTAGGCCACGCTTACGGGAACGGCAACGAGAGCTCCACCATTAATGAGCGAAAATAATGGCTCTGCACATGCGTGCATAATATCATATATCATGGGTACAATTCGTTACCCTCCTTGCAAAACAACAACGTGAAATGACCAGGTTTTGTGGAGACCATGAGTACACGACGCTGAATTTTTCATTCTCTTTCTTAGCTTCAACACTTTAGTTCCTGGAGAGCAGACCGGTTAGCTCAGTGGTGGAGCACCGGACTACCATGCGGGAGGTCGCGGTTTCTAACCCCGGCCGGACCAACACTCAGGGTCTTTAAATAACTGAGGAGATAGTAGAGACCGTAGGCCCCGTCTCACAGTTCTTTCACTTAATCTGATTCTGTGGGACGTAAAAGAACCACTAGGGACGTAACAAAACTCTGGCTGTGACCACCCCTAGTGTCTGTCCTAGATATCGACATTACGGGGGAACTCATTAGTGACTTCATTAATTGTAAACTGCACAAGCAGTCTCGACAAGTCCCCGGCCAGTGATGTACAACTATCCCTGAAAAGCCCCGACGAGGAGTGGATAAGTATCTATGGATGTAAGTTTGAGAGCTCACCCACTATTTGCAACTCAAGCAGTTTAAGGCTTGGGTCAGGGGCGTTTATTTAAGAAAACGGGTTTTTCGCAATGTAACATCCCAAAGGAATGACACTGAAACGAAATTCATCCCATGGGAACTTTTCATCATCCTTAACATTTTCAAATGCAATAAACGTCATCATATATCACGTGACGTGTCACGTGACCATTTCTTTGAAATTATCACTCATTTAAGGAGTACGCGACGGTTGTAGGATATAATATGGAATAAAAAACGCTTTTCTTGTGCGTCTTAATTATTTCCAGCATCTCACGTTTGGAGTTACCGTCCATAGATCTCAACAAAAAAATTGTGAGGGCAAAGGTCATTTTTCGGCCCAGAATTCAACCTTTAGCTGTTGATAATTCAAAAACTAAAACTCATGAGCAATCACTCCAAGCGTAGTAAATTAGATATGTTGGATTTCTATTAGAAACACTGATTTATCAACCCTTTGCGTACCAAGTGGGTGCTATTTATTTTACCAGATTTTGGGCAATAAATAGTCTGCGACTCTTAGCGTCTTCATATATAGAGTTATTATGAAAATATCTGCTGTTTTGAAATACTGGGGACTCAGGCTTAAGTGTCACGTGATACACTTGGGTTGCGGTTTTTTTATTGAGTGAGTGGCATCGCTTGAATTTAATGCGATTGTCAGTTTTAGAGTGGTCTTCTGAGCCATTTTCCACTGCAGAAGCCCCATGCTGGTATCATTAAGCCAGAATGTGGGTAGAGGCGAGCCTTTGAAAGTACCCAGAGGTGAGAGGTGGTTTCGTGTTGACGGAGATGCCAAAGTTGTTTTGATATAAACATGGCCACTAACATAATGAAGCTGTCTCTCTAGTCGTTCTCCAGTGGATTCCAGGATCTACCAAGGCAAATTGGTCTAGTTTTGACTGCTAAAAAAAACTCATCGATGCAATATTTTGCTGGTAATACTGGGTGGCTCCACACTTATAAAAAAAATATGAAATGAGCCGAAGGAGAGTTCTATGCTCGCGGCGTGGTTGAATCTTCCTAGAATTCCTCTAGGCCGTGAACGAGGCAAGTTAAGACACACGAGATCAGCTCTCAGAAACAGGCTAAAGCGTGGCTGGCAGAAAATGTGAGAGGAAATTTTCATGGCAGATACCAAGGGGAGAACTTGAGGTTTGTTGTAAATGTAGAATTTTGGTTTTTGAAGAAAGTTTTCGATTAAAAACTGCACGTCAAAAAAGTACAATTTTTGGTGTCATTCTTCGGCCAAAAAATAAGTATTCTGGACTTTGTTGCCAAACGAACAGTGTCATACAGCAGATATTAGGAGTTTTAGGCAATCTCTTAGCTGTGGAAACGAGAAGACACACCTGTTGGTGCAATCCTCTTGTTATCATGACTTGGTGATTAAAGATAAACAAGAAGAAAATTAAAGCAAGAGTGGTGTATTTATGTGGACATATATGTCCAGCTGGTACGTTAAGGGTTAATGTGTAAACATAAAATCCGCCACCGCATCGCTGAGTTAAGAATTTTTCAAATTTTGATCACGTGACTGATCACGTGATCAAAATAATACGTTAAGGCAAACAAGGACAACAAGATTTATCTTTAGACAAAGTTCATCCGGTTCTGGGCAATCTGGAGAAAGATATTGGCGATTGACCATTTTTCTGAAGATATTTCTAAACCCAGGCCTTAAACTGCTTGAGAAGTTGAACGAGCTGGAATAATTGCAACTGTCAGTTACAATACACTTGATAAAAATTGTGAAATAATGATTTCATTGTTTTGCATTGGCGTTGCCGTAGTTTTTCGCTTTAAACTCCCTTCAAAACACGCGCACAGACGAGCAAACAAACAAGCAAACATGCATATGTATTTCTTATTACCTTCACTGCAATAATTTGGCCACGTATTGAAAACATATGGATTACTTAGAATGTGCTGGACAACAGAAGCCGCCATCACAGTGGCAAAAGGACTCCAACGCTCAGTTGTTGGTTCATCACCATCTGCATAATCAGCTATTCCTTTGACAATGAGCCATTCAATCTGATCTTCAAACGCTGCAGTAAAAACACCTGCGATACAAAACAATGTACGATCTTAAAGGACCGCATTGGAGGGTGAAGTCTTAGCCTGTGAGGAAGCTCTCACGAGAAGGTAACGGGAAATTAAAAAGGGAATAAGCTCTCAATGCCCCCTCCCCCAACCCCTTCAATGGCTCAGAGTTTTCTTGCAAGCTAATGACGTCTTTACTAAATATCTTTTTCTCGCCTTTGTGACTAGTATCTTATGCAACTAAACCACCATATCCTTCACAACTTCTTAAAGTATTTAATTACCTCCTACAACATAACTTCTCGGTGGCGACGATGTTAAAGGAATTTTCTGAATTTTTAAAGACTTAACACAATAAAGATACCGAGCTGCATCTAGACACAATGTAGCTATTTATGTGAATTACCAGTTACAAGTTCAGACGGAAAAGAAAATTTTATGATAAACCAGGGGCACCCAACGAGTCAAATCAATCAGAGGTAACTAGCCAGTAACGTGTTCTATTCGGATTCCTTCGGTTGATATTTTAATTGCCCGAAAAAGTTGGGGAACAAAATCTTCTTTTGAGAAAATCGTAGTTGCAATGAACCTTAGCTTATACGAACTTGAACTATGTTCTTTCAGGAAAATGCTAGCTGACGTTTTTGGACTACATACGGCCTTTACAAAAACCTGCAGTGGTTATGATTTCTCCGTTGCAAATTTGTTAGGCCATGTTTCAATTTTAATCGACGCCGAAAGCTTCGGAGTAAAGGTGATCGAACTACTCTCCACCGAACAAATATCTACCCAAACTTGTCGTTGGATGCCTCTGATAAACAACCGTGAACTTAGATATGGCTAGCAAAGTGTAATATGGCATATTTGTTTTAGACATCAAATTACCTCCGCCTTCCGTCTCCACGGCAAGAGCTTGAGGATGGCACTGAGCCAGTTCCTTGCGCCTTGTCTCTGAACAAACCAGTTCTGGACCACTTAAAAACTCGCCATTACAGTGAACTTTGATTTCACGAACCTCGGGATCTTGCAAAGGTGCTTTATAACCAAAACCAGCATGGTTGATGACTTTAAGAAATCGTCTGCTAACGTAATTTTTCATACCAGTTGGTAACTCGTTTAATTTAGCAGAGACAATAACATCTCCCAGCTTGGCTTTATTGGGATCTAGACTACTGCAAGTTCCCACTGCAATGACCGCCTTTGGTCGAAGCACAGGTACAGCTTTCGTCACGGTAATAAGAGAGCCACCAGGAGTAACAGAGCCTTCCGAACAACCCACTAAAGCCACTCTCACTTTCTCACCATTTTCCGCGTTCTCAAAGTACACGAGGCCAATTTCGTCAAACCAACATTTAAAGGGATTGATCAACTGCCTGTAACAAGCCAAGAACTCACATTCCTTCACTGTCAGCAGTAGCACATCAACAGGCAGAGGAACAGCACTTCGATGTTTTGGGGTCGCGTTCACATCTTTCGGGGATGGCAGGTTCACATTTAGTTCAGGTGGATCACCATCATTGCTACCAATGTTGCCTTCAGCATTCGACATGGCAGCAAGGAAGTACTACTAACAACAAAACATTAAATAAAAGAAAACAGATAGACATGTTAGCGTTTATAGATGTGAAATAGCCTTAAAATTCAATACCTCGGAGGCAACCTTGTTATCTTCTCAATCCAGAGGGAGCGAGGGAAGAAGAGAACGGGACGAAGTATTATTACCCAAGGTTTTCAAAAGTGAGGGCGCAAATTTCCGTGTGACCAGTTAAAAATACATTTTACATTCATGAATGAGCTATGGTTTGCTGAGCTTAACACCCATAGCAAACTTGTTTCTTTGTGGTTGGAATGGACTTACATCAGTCCTTAATAAGAACTCTGATGTTCTTGGATATGACCGACTCTATCCACAATTATTATATCTAATACGAGCGACTCTCATTCTGCTAAAGCCCCGGGTAAACGTTCTATCATTTCTATACAACATTTTCAGGGGGGGGGGGGGGGTGAGGGGGTCAGTGAAACAAAGTTAGAACGCTAAGTACTCCATTTCCAAGTTGTTGTCCACCAATCTGGCCCATTTTTGACAATGTTAGATGACGTTTAGCCGCACGTCTAACATTGTCATATACAGTGTAACACATGTTAGGCGTGTTCTATAAAAATGTACTAACGTTTACCTGGGGCTTTAGGCTTTGCTAAAAATATCACACAAACAGGTCTTAATGCCTATCTTAGCGAGCTCTTGAAACAGCATCAAGTAAAACCCTGTTGATTATATGCGCATTATTCCTGGCCATTGTGTCAGACATGCTGTTATGGACGAAGAACAAAAAAAAATCAAGTACATTCCTTGAACACGTGGTAATTCTATATAATACGCGTTTTCGACTCTGTATGTGCATGACCATTGTTCCGATGACGGGAAAGTGAAGAGTTTCACGATGCAATTTTAATTTCATTTAAAATTTGAAAGCTTTTCAGCTAAGCATATCCAAACGAACTATGTTTGTTTGTTTGTTTTGTTTTTGTTGTTGTTGTTGTTGTTTTTTGCAAGGTGCATGAATCAAGAGGCGTTAAAGGAAGACACAAAATGCTTGAAGGTCGGCACACTATTATATCAGCTAGGCGACAAGTCGCAGGGACAAGTCTCTGCGATAGCCGCCTTGTGTACACTGCTTAGAGGACAAAATGCTGGGTCAAGACACTGACCTGGCGGATAAATGACGCTTTCCCTTCGGTTTATTATTATTTTTGTTATTTTCTCGCCTGGACAGGTCGCCTGACAGCGCACACGAAGTGACACTTATCTGTGTCATATGTCCTTGAAAACTGATGAACGAATTGAAACTTGCACGAATTAGTGCGTCTGGTCGCGGTGACAATATCTGGTCCCGAAACTGAATTTTGTTCAGTTCTCTTATGAATCAGGAATGTCATACAAGAGGAATTATAGCTACGACCTGCTCCTGCGACTTATCCGCTAGTGTGTACATGGACCTTAATGAAACAGTTTACCACACTTTTTTCAATTAAGGGTTAACCCGAGGGGAGCATGGATGGCGCAGTGGTCACAGCGCTCGCCTCCTACCAATATGGCCGAGGCTCGATTCCAGGACTCGGCGTCATAAGTTGGTTGAGTTTGTTGTTGGTTCTCGTCTTTGCTCCAAGAGGTTTTTACCCGGGTACTCCGGTTTTCCCCTCTCCTCAAAAACCGAAATTTCCAAGTTCCAATTCGATCCGGAATTTCGGGTGCCACAGGTTTGTCAGTTGAATTACTCTTAAGTGTAACCCTCGTTAAACAAATCAATTTAAGTACTATTCTCCAGTTTTGTGAGCATAGGAGGCGCTAGAGGAAAGCGGCGCTAGCTCGTCTCCTTGCACTGGCACGCCGGTCTAACATGTGCGCCTTTTTTCTTCAGTGCACGCTAGGAAGGCTGGTATCTTTGCAACTGACGGTTGTGATGGACCATCGCACTTAAGAATACAATTTAAACAGCTGGGAAAAGAAAGTCAGGTTGTATATACTGAGGCACTCCTATATGAATGAAAGAAGCTGTTTCATCGCACGAACTTACCTACTTGAAAATTGCTGTTTAGGTGATTCAGGGAAATATCCCCCAAATACAGACCTTCAGAGTAAAGGAGAGATGACGTAAGTTATAAATTTATGAAAAGTGTAGAGTGCTAACATTAGCTAACTGATTGAACCTCGAGAAAATCAAATGTATGCGTATAGGTAGTAATAGGAAATTGGACAACAAAATGGTTTTAACAGTATCAATTTTCGACCATAATGTAAATAATGTCAACAGCTTCAAATACCTTGGAATTTTTATACCTTCTGATTTTACATGGATAAATCATGTTGAATACATTGCTGGCAAAATTGATCAAAGGCTTTGTCTCCTTAATCGATTTAAGCATTTACTACCTTTTATTGCACGCCTTCTTTTTTATAATAGCCTTGTCGTGCCTATATTTGATTCTGCAGATCTTGTTTGGGGAGACAAGAATAATGTAAACTTAATGTCTCGTTTGTAAGTTTTGCAGAATAAGTCTGCCAAAATAATTTTAGATGGACCATTGCACTCATTTGCAACGAATGCGCTTGCCATTCTAAAGTGTGTTCCATTAGAAAAGAGGCGTTTTCAGAGAAGGTGTATCTAAGTGTATAAGTGTTTAAATGGACTTGTTGAGCACGATATAAATTTCATAAGGCACCATGAAGAACATGATTATAGCGGAGCTCCGGCGGCCCGAAGGGCCGCCAAGCGGAGCACCATACCTATAGAAACCCGTCAACTGCTTTTCTCATGGTAAAAATGGCTAGCGGTATTGCTCGTGGGCGCGTACGTACGACGACGGAGTCGCCCAATAATTAATAATATCCTAATAATAATCATAATAATCCAACATGGCGGCTATACTCCACCTGGCCCAGCTGGCCAGCTACTTTACAGCGTACGTCATTGATACTGGACATCCATCTCATAGCCAATTGACACCTGTCAAAACAAGGTATCCGCTGACCAATGTCACGTGACCATATCGCGGGCTCAAGTTAAGAGCTCATCGAGGTCGGCTGTTTTTTTGAAGTTGACCGCTGACCAGGTACTTGCTTTCGATTGGATCGCAGGCTCAAGCCAGGTGTGGGACACCCAAACCAAATCCAGGCTTTTAAATTTTTTCGCGCGCTTTCTGCGGCTCGTAATTTCACATTCAGTTGGTTTATTTTGAGCAAAACAACTTCATCTTCTTCGATCGAATTTTGTCTTTCGCATTAAAATCAAGAACTTGTCAAAAGATACTCCGGAAGGTGAATTTTCAAGTGATGAAAGGAAGGACGAAAGATTTTTCTCAGGAAAACTTGGATCGATTGTGCGGTTGAAAACAGTATAATTCAACGCGTCAAGGGCTTTCACTTCACCGCGGCATCTTGCATCTCACCAAGAAAAGTCACTTAACAGTTCACCGGTATTAATGGGAGGAATTAGTAGCTCAAACTCTGTGGAAGAAGCTCTTTCTTTGGACAAACCGTTTGCTATTTTTGCGGATGCTTGTTTTTACTTTACTGAAGCTTACGTATTTTCAAGTGGTAGAAACCTCTACAACACAGCGCAGGACAGTGAGGTAAATTAAATAAATAGAAGCTTAACATTTGGTTTAATCGTTGTTACTTTTGTTCAGGAATGAAACTTGTCTTTTTCTCTCGAATGCATATAAATAACAATCATCTTACTCGTTTGGACGCAAAGAAGTAGTTGAATTGTTTGTTTGTTTTGTTACGTTTTTTTCTTTGCAAGCGAACGAGTGTTTTTACTCGGCTTGGCTGACTGTTTTCGACCTTGGTACCTCAACAGCGTTAAGAAACTTTTGCCCTTATCTTAATAACACGTAATCACAATGAGTCCTCGTAAAATTAAGCATTAAAGGCGGAAACTCAAGCTCGAGTAAAAAAAAAAAGCCGATCAAATGCATGTGCATTTGCACGTCTCAAAATCTGACATAAAGTTGTCAAAATGCTATCAAAGATGTCAAAGACCAGCGCGCTTCACTCGTCATTTGAAAAACGTTTTAGAGATCTTCGTCGAATGCGGCCTGTAAATAACAATATTAAGTTTCGCCGTCTATAAACATGCCGTCTTAATTTGTTTGAACCGGTAAGAATCAGCGTTTGGATGTTAAAAACACCGAAATGGGTTGACTGGCTGGGCTGGCTTTGCTAATTTTTATAGTGAACGGGTCTGCGAGAGAAATGCTGGTGTGGTTTGGCAAGCGCTTTCTTCGTTAACTTGATGACGCTTTGCCACTGAGAATCATTAATTGAAGAAGGTTCTTCGGAAGACATGGGAAGTACCAGTAAAACTATCAAAGCTCTTTAGCGTTTTGTGTCAGCCAAGGAAAGATTTTGTGGGAAATGACGCTATTATTCAGCTCTGTCGCGTTCCGAATAATTGCTGCCTCAGTGATTCCTGTTGACTGCTCTAAACGATCAGGTGTGGACCTTTTTTTTGTCTTTTCTACGGACATTTATGTCAAAATTGCTAAGCAATTTTTGTTACTTGTCTAATTTCTTCACATTCTCCAAGAATCTTCGAAGAAATATTATTCGTATTGTGCTTTGTTTTCTTGTAATACTTATCTTTGTTGTTCTGTTGTTTTTGAACCGCGGTCAATTCCTGTTGACTGCTCTTAACGATCAGTTTTAACCCTTTATTGTCTTTTCTACGGGCATTTATGTCAAAATAAATACCGATTTTTTTTTTAGATTAATCACTACAAGCTATTTTTTATTACAAGCTAGTCTTGTTTAATTTCTCCACCTTCTCCCTCTTTGAGCAAAACACTCGCATCGTACTTTGTTCGCTTGTAGTGTATTTTTTTATCCGCTTTGAATTCCGTTACGCTTTCATCTGAAAGTATTTAGGACTCACGAATGTCTGTCTTTTTTTACAAACGTTTGCTATCAAAAACTCTTCGTTTTCCCTGCTGCTGCTCCATTGTTTTGCACACAAATTAAACTGGCCCAAATAAAGCCATGCGAAGTTGCTCGGTGAGAGTGTGCACGGTTCCGATTCTAGGCTTGGCCTGGCTAAATATATATATATATATGGCCTTCAGCTTTTCTTTTTATAATCGCCACATAACAGACTGGAATGGTGTTCCATCGAACATCATGCATGCACCTTCTTTAAGCAGTTTTAAGTCCTATCTATTACATTAATTATTTGTGTCAATTTTAAATCAGATGTAGCTTGTGAGTGACAAGTATGTAATTTAATTAGGTTAGCTTTGGATTGTATTTCAATTTTACTTCTTTATTTTTAGTGTCAATCTCAAAGCAGGGGTGACTTGTAAGAGACAAGTATGCGATTTAATTTGATTGGGTTAGCTTTGGGCCACGTTTAAATTTCACCTCTTAGTTTTTAGAATGTGTAATACAGTAATAGCCCACTTTTTTTTGTATCAACTTAGATGTATTCGCATGAAAAGGAATTATTAAACTTAAAATTAAACATAAAGTAAGCTCTTTCTCATCAATGTACTTCTCCTGCATGCAGTCTTTCAATTAATTGTATTCATAGCTGGTCACACCAATCTTGTGGGATGTTTGAATGACATTTTGCATTAATGTTTAATGGGATTTTTGATGTTTGATGAAGTATGTTGTGCAATTTCAAATGTACATGGAGAAATGTGAGACTAGTCCTTACATTTCTTGCAAAATAGAAAATCAAGTTAAGATGGCTAACACGGATTTCCAGCACTTTTTCTTTGTTGAATCATTACCTTAAATCCTCATACTACATTGTTAATTACCTTGATAGTGATATCAACCAAATGCCCAATATTTTATTATCAAGTTGCTTAGTCTTGCACTCGGCTGGCCAGAAGAGCAGCTGGATTTCTTTTTGAAAACACTGTAGGGGCATTGATTGATGAGCTTAATGTCAGCAAGAAGTTTTTTTTGGATAGTAAGGTCAAGAAGTAACTGATCAAAAGAAATATCTTGGTCTTAATGCATATCATCTAAATATTTTTATTGATTTCCATGTATCTTTCTTTCATAATGTTTTTGAGGCATACATATATCCAGAGGATACACAATTTCTGATTTCCAACTTTCTCATTGGAGGCTTTGGATAACTGAAATTCCATTCATTATGAAATGATGATCTGAATCACTCTATATCTGATGTTGGATACTGATTCAAAATAGCATTCACCAGGCTTCTCCACCAATTTCTAGTGGCTCTATACCATAACTAAGTAGCCTACAGTTTAACGGGGAAACAGACCTGTCTTTAGGTATTGCTCTAAGATGTTAAGAAATGTTTTGTTTTAAAAATTTATAGATGCAAACTAGCGTTGTAGGCTCTTTTTTACACAAAGTATTAAAGATTATTTTTAAAAAAACCTACCTCAATATTTTTATTTTGCTTTTTAACATCTCCAAACTCAATTTGCAAAGGAATTTTTATTACCTTACTCAATAGAACGCTTGTTTTTAGGGGGGGGGGGGGGGGGTCCAAATCCGTAAAAGGGGGTTCATATCTGCTAGCAGTTCTGGACTAGGGGATCCAAATCTGATCCACATGCAGATCTGGACTGGAGGGTCCAAATCCACTGTGCCACTGGCTCAGATCACTTTTCCATACTATTCTTTACAGCATTGGGTCTGTAGCTTGAGTGAGGTCAGATGGATGATATGACAAGCAGACTATATGTAAATGCCAGTAGAAAAAGAATGCTTTTGGAGCTCCGCTTTTAGGCTTGGCTAAATATATATATTAATACCACAACTAAACTAAATTTCAGACTTCCGAGTGTCAAAAGGCAAACAACTGACTGCATTTCATGCTGTCAAGGATTTTAACTCCCTTAGCCAGGCAATCAGACAATCCATGAATGTAAATATTTTTAAGCCTAATCTTTTTAAACTTCTAATTTAAATGAATTTAGTTGATATCTTGTAAATTTTAATAGTTTTACATATATTTTAGTTTTCCACTTTTTTCTGAATTGTGTGTATTTAATCTTATCTTATGAGATCCTTTTTGAAAACCATATTTTATATGAAAACGTTATCTCAATAATAACAATAATAATAATAATAATAATAATAATAATAATAATAATAATAATAATAAAGTGCTGGTAACCGATGGTTGCACCTAAAATCAGATCAAGTTACCCAGGGACCGCTGGGTGGGAAGGGCTGTGCTGTAGCCCTGTCACTTTTGTTTTTTCTTCGATTGATCTTTTAGGGATCCAAATGGCATGGATAATGTATTAATTTTAGTGCTTGAACTTCACCAGATGTTTTGGCCATACCACTTTAAAATTGTTTCTGCGGTCCTTGTTAGTAATGCTTTCCACAGAATAATAAATCAAACGAATAAGTTATATATGCAGTTATTAGACGATGCCACATGCAGCAAGACATACAGCTGATGTCATGTAGAATAATTGGTAAACTCTGACCTAAACACCACTACGTGTTGGTAAACCCAAATTGTTACGCAGTTTTTAATTTTCAGACTGCAAAAACACATGATTGCAAAACTTATCCCTGCCAAGATTTGATTTTTAATTTTCCCTTTCAGCGAAGAAAAAAAATGAAAGACTTTAAATAGCCTTTACACTTTTCAATCTTTATGAAAATTATTAGGAGAAAAGACGCATGGACTTAATTATGTCCATGAAAGACAAAACAAATTCATACTGGTCCTTAAACCATCCATGTTAACAGAAAGAAAAACAGGCATCTAAGACTCATCTAGCTATCTGAAGTTGCCAACGAATTATATATTACTAATAACTAGATGATTTATTTCTGAGGTACTTGCCCCAGTTTCTCGTGGTTAGCTCGACCTCTTAAGCTACGTTCATCTCGAGTCGTCCTCGTTGCATCTCTGTGCAGGATATATGGGGAGTCCTAAAAATATTGTCACAGAAAAGAGATCACAATAGGTTAGAGAAAGATTTACTATTATTTTTGACGATCAAATACAACCTTTAGTGTGCTTAATCTATCAAAACAAAACAAAACAAAACATAAGTTATAAATTTGATGCAGTTTGCTGATGGAAATTAACTGCTCAGTAAAGCCATTTTGTTTGTGATCATTTTTCTTTTAACAAAAACTAAACTTGACCAAAATACAAAATATTCATTAACCAAGTTTGGATTTAATGGTTTCAATAGTGTATTCTACCAATTCACTGTTGTATAGCCAAAGCCAAAGCAATTACTCTGACCAATCACAACAGACCCAAACAACGTAACGAGCCAATCAGAATTCGAAGCAATTACATGCAGCCGACGCCAAGCGTGAAATATGCACGTGCAAACAATAATTGGTTTCAGTTTTGCCTCAAGTTGGTTGAGAAAGCGGCGCGAGTTTTGACAACCAGTCACCAAACTAAAGCATAGCCAAAGCAAATAAAAAACTAACTTTCGACACTCAGTTGAAAGCTGATCTAAGTACAGTAGACTAACAGCGATATTATTTGTGCAAGATATAAATGCACTCCCACCATTAGGAACACAGTGGTTGTTATGTCCTGGGTGGAGTGATAGCCTAACATACCCTAACTGTGTACATGATCTACTTACTTAAAAAGGCAATGACTTTATCCGAGCTACACGATCCTCAAAGGCGTCAGAAACAACCTCTTGTTGGTCTCCATACTAGAAAAAATAAACAAATGGTAAATAAATAAAACAAATAAGGAAGCAAAATAAAAGAAAGGAAAAAGCGGTTAAAGTACTCAACGTCAATGTCATATTGATTGAGCGATAGCTTAATAATGAAGTTTTTTCCTTTTATTTAATGTCTTTTTCACAAGCTTTTATTATATTACAATTTATTATTTATATACGTGTGTACTTATTAAATTACAGTGGTACTAAATGCAAATTTGTGTGTGTTCTTATTATTACTTTCAAGACAGATATTTCACAATTAAACAAAGGGAAGAGTAACTTATCGCCACTAATTTAACTACTTATAGTGTACATGCAATATTTATTGTGTGTTTATGAATTAAATTACTTACAAGTTAGTTCCATAGTTAGCTTAAGATAGCCCCTTTTAATTCAGTTTCGTATTTATTTTCAAGAATTCTCTTAAAGTGACTATACTCGACGGGTTAATATCTTTTTTGCCTACAGCTCCATAAACAGTCCTTTCCCAGAATTATTACAGTATTGACTAGATCCATCCCCTCTTTCGAGATTCCTATGATTACATCACGTAGTAAGAGACATCTGCAACTACTAATATTATTCAATATGTTCGCAGTAACATCCTCCCAAAAAGAGTACGAAAATGAACAAGTAAATAATACATGGTTTCTAATTTCTTCGGTATCTTGACAAAAGGAACGACCCTATTTATATTGAAAAGAACTTAAGTAAGGTTCACTGGAAACAAAAAGTCTTCTGAGATACAGTTATCTTCCAAATCAAATTCTTCCCTATCGGGGCCCATTTCGTCGGTCTCTTCATACTTCACACTTTATTAAAAAGCCATGATAGTCGCAACAGTTAAAGTTTTCTCGATCAAGAACGACAGTAAAAGTAGGTGGATGTGTTCTTAGATTCAGTGGCACAGCCAGGTCTTCAGTTTCAGTCCATTTTCATTTTATTTTTGCCACTTATTGTTGTTTTAAATTACAAAATAAGTATATATTAAACTACAAGAGATATCAAATAATCGATAAAAGAAAAGCGAGTGTGCCCATATAGAAACCATTAGAGCTTATTCGGGCTACAGGTACCTCAAAAAAAAAGACAACTATAAAATGATAATTTAGGCGTGTCTTAATCCTGTCCACATAAAAAAATTAGACTTTAAAAGCCTCTTTCCTTCGAAAGTGTTAAAAGAGTCAATATTTGTCCAATCATAAAGTACATCTTTTGTATACTTAATACCCTTTGCTAAATATTGTATATAAAACACACTTTTTCCGTCAATCTCTGTTGATTCGCCATCACAATCATCAAGGTCGCGTAATTCTGACCACCATAATACTACTGAACAGTTCTTAATAGAAATCAGGTAAAATATTTAATTTATCAGCAGCATAAATACAATTAAATGCGAATAATCCCCCGTGACTACCTAAGGAATCAGGAAGATAAGGTTTCCAAGAACTGCTGCAGCTATCATCAGTTATTCTTTTTAACCAACTTAACCTTAAGGCTTTAACCATGTTTTCATAATCAACAATGTTGATACTCATCAGAATCGTAAGGCGCATTAAGTAGAGCGTCTAGCGACCTCATTTTCCTTAGGAAGTGAAACACTAAAAATGAAAGTTTGATAAGAGACTACGATGTTACACTAGCTAGTCAAACTGAGAACAAAATTCTCTATTTGAGAACAATTTCAACTAAGCAAAAATGAAAACAATAATATGCTAATACACAGTCTGTGAAATCTGTTGATTAATAAAACTGCTCAAGCATTTCAAGAAATTTAACATCTCACATACTCACTCACCGTAGTCTCTGAGCACAGAGCAGATTCTGCTGGTGCACAGAAGGGTTTCCACTCAACTGTAAAATAAAGAAAGAGAGAAAGAACCAAAAGTAAGATGCAAGCCATGCAAACAAAATGTTTCATCGTAACATACTTGTCACCACTGAACGTCCCGTATGCAATGGAAGCTAAATGGAAACGGCTCACCAAATTGCGCATAATTATATCAGTCAAGGAAAATGGTACTGGATTAAACTCTCAAAAGAGACCGGTAGTATAGCGTTGTCACAATGGCTAATAAATCATTTTAACACCATCTTTCGGAGTGACACACTTGTCATTTCTTGGTCTTGTCATTTACATTTTCAGAGGCACCTTCTCATTCAGACGCAAAGCGAATAAAGTCTAAGAAGATTGATCACTCGATCACGTTAGGCTGAACTGTTTTTTAGGGGAAAATGCAACGTAATGAAGCAACGGTAATAATCTTGGCTTCCAAACAGAAAGGAGAACGGCGCCGCTTTGAAACAAGAATAGTAAGGCGAAGCTCACGAACTCAGTGTTACTCATGGGTTACTGAGTGGAATAGTACATTAGCTGTAAACTTAACGGGAAGGAATCATGAATAATTACTTCGTCTCAGTGGAAAATAAAACTGCGAATTACCAAGTTTATGATTAGCTTCAAGAGCTGTTCAGTGTGGCATAAAGCCAGTATAAATGCATGTTGTGTCATCAACTTAGTACTTACACCACTAACTTAAAACCACGGCCAACCAGTAAATGTTTGGTGACCAAACACATCCCAGCCACATCTCACAAGATTTACATTTTCACTGCTTGTTTTATTCATATATGGGTACTTGGGCCTGAGCATTAGCTATGTCATACTCATAAGCCGCCGAACAAGGCCGAAAGAGCTGTCCATGGCCCCTAATGCTTGGGCTCACTCTTTGCGGATTTGGTAGAATTTAAGGGGTAATTCCCGGTACCATGTGGCCTTAGTGCCCATAGAGTGGCTTCAGGTTACCAGGTCATATTACTTTGTGAGGTATCCATTATCATCAAACATTGTTTGGTGACCAAACATTTTACCGTTTGGCCACCTTGTTTGGCCATGTTTGATGGTGCTTGATCGTGTTTGAACTCCATCATACATTGGATCAAACAACTTCAAACATTTCCTTTGTTCTGTTTGGCAAGGCGTAGCTAGCATAGGGACAAGGGGGGCAGTTGCCCCCCCCCCCACCCCCAAAACATGTTGGAACAATTCCTTTAAGGTCCTCTCTTGCTGGAGTGTTGTACAGATAGTTGTAACTTTACTGATATCACCTTGAAAATTTTCATAGCCGATTCGCTCAGCAAATAAAAGAGAAGCAATATTCAAACACAATAGACTGTCAACATTTCCCCAGAGTTTTTTCATGTGAGCGAAAAGCGGAAAGAGTGAGGATTTAATGCCAGGCGATAATAATCTCCAAACTCACCGAACTGCCAAGGGTACAAAAAAGACAGGTGCTTTATCCACCTTTTCGCTAAAGCAATATCAAGCCAAGAGAATAGAGACGTTACATCGATGGCATTCTTCCTTTGGGATCATGAAAAACAAGACATTTCTCTGTTTATTAAACAAGCCAACAAATTTCAGCTGAAATTTCGGAACGAAATCATTAACTTTCCCACACAAAGTGGTCCTACTATAAATGAAGGAGATAGATGTGACAATGAATCTATCCTAGACGTCAAGACCCACTTTCAGCCGACTTCAATGCACACACTTCACGTCGTGTCACCCACCAGGTGCCATAGTTTTATTAAAGGTGAAGCAATGAGACTTCTTAGAACAGACCTATTCATAAACAATATTTGACTGGTGCCTTTCTAACTTCAAATC
The DNA here is from genome assembly GCA_016490735.1 of Pachyseris speciosa. Classification (NCBI taxonomy): domain Eukaryota; kingdom Metazoa; phylum Cnidaria; class Anthozoa; order Scleractinia; family Pachyseridae; genus Pachyseris; species Pachyseris speciosa. Next base: position 208,136 of record JAEMWC010000618.1, on the reverse strand, counting down.
GCGCCTAAGAACACGTGGCTATCTAAAAAATTCGTATAGAGAGATCAATAACAGGAGTGAACTTCGCCCATAGAAAGTTGGTACTCCAACAAGGCAAAAAAACTCACAAGAAAATATTGGCATGTTTGTCCCTACATACCATCCATCAGTGTGGGACCTTAAACAAGCATTAGGAAACAAGACTGGGGTTTAATACAAAAGCAGCCGTTGCCAAAACTATCTACACAGATCCTTCGATAATATCATGTAAGAAAAGTAAATTTTTCAAAGATCTCCTCATCAGAGCGAAAATTTAAATATAGGCAAAAGAGCGTCGTAACCGCAAACCATCTTAAGACACTCAATTTTCTTCCCTCGTTATTCGCTCATTGTTTCGCCCTCCCCCAAATATTTGAGGGCCTAGAACAGGCTGCCGCAAACCACGAGTGTAGTCTGTGTAGGCCTGTCATGACTGTTCTTTATGTTGGGCGATATATCAATAGCTTACAAAACGTTAAGCTATAAAATTCTCTCATTTAAAACTTGGACTAATTAACAAACATCTACTTTTGACGAATTATCTATGAAAGTAGCATTTCCGAGTCTCTAGATTTCAGATGTTCGGAGAACATTCCCCCAGTGCCCCATAATGGCTTTTGCCTCCGGCGCTTGGCTTCACTGCCTCCCCCCCCCCTCCAGACAAAAATTTCTATCTACGGCCTTGTGTTTGGTGATGTTTGGTCCGTTTGGCCAGCTACAACAAATATGTTTTGCTCACGCATGAGAGCTGCGCTATTTCATTCAGTTGCTTGTATCCAAAGATACAGCGTTTTCTTTACACGGCGTTTCATCTGACTACAGAACTTTAGCAACGACGATAACGACGGAAACGAAAACTTCATATAAAATCTAACTTCTAGTGTTTGTAACTCTTTCGCTATTATTTCAATTGAATTGGTGTAACTTAGAAAATGTTGGCCAACTAGCCATGCGTTCACGTTTTTGAGTAAAACCTTGAATTTGGTCATTTCGCGTTTTGCAGATGATGGCAAACAAATCGTGCTTAGCGATTGTTTTCGCTAATTAAACCTTTTGTTTTGTGGTGTTCTCACAGTGTTCTCATTGATTAATATATTCAGATCCAAATGGCGAACAAGGAATAAGTTTCTATTGACGTGGCTGAGCGGAAACGTTATAAAACGAAGGCAAGGAGACCGAATCTTCCTCTAACAATTCAAGGAGAATTACAGCTGCTATACACTGCCTTTGAAACATCACACATTCCGCCATATTGGAATTGTAAACAAGACTCTTGCGTAGGTTGTGGTATGCTCGGTAATTTCGTGCCCCATAACTCCTACCGAAGTTTGGTCTTTATATAACCAAACATGTTTTAACCGGCATGGCCAGGACTTCAAACATCAACATGTTCGGACACCAAACAATGTTTGATGACGTTTGGCCACCAAACATTTACCGTTCGGTCGGGGCTTTATGAAGGATTCGCCTGATATACAAAAGTACAAAGCATTGGGAGAATACCGATATGTTCGACAAATATCTTTTTAGTCAAATGGAAAACAGGATTTTTAAGCCACCAGTACTTAAGAGATCCAACTGATTTATACATTAAAGGTGTGAACATTCCGCATCGCAGCTTACAGCAAATGCAATGATTGAACGTCGGCCGTGGAATGGCTATTAAAACGTTAATCAGTCGAATGCCACCTTGTTTGCTATACTGAAGCGCTACCGTCTATGAGGGATTCTTTTATGATTCAGGATAAATGAACGCACAAACCTGCATCAAAGGACACTGATTTTCAAGGAGGAGAGACACCAATTCTGTGTACACTGGAATGTGAAAGCGAGTGAATGTTTTTAAAAACAGGAACAATAATGTCTAAAGTAGATGCAAATTCAAATCTTAAACAGGGTGCGGCTAAGCAAACATAGACTATTGCAGTCAATCAAAGAAGGGGGAGGGGGCCCACTGGAGGCGCTGGAAGCTCGGACGAATGACAACCTTATTGGTGGCAATGTCCAGAATGAGGCTTCATGATCGGCACAGTACTTTTTCAGAAAAGGAATTTTCCTTCTCTAGACTAAAGAGGCTGAACCTTTAAACTGGTGTTTTATATTTAAAAGCCGGTGTTCACTGAAACTTGTGTATAGTGATGCAGCGTTACGGTTCGAATGAACGGGCTTCAGTGAAATCTTTTTCAGTAAGGAATGGAAAGTGCAATGATGTGGGAATCTTGCCACAGGAGTCTGCTACTACACTGCGTTATAAATGGAGGAGTAAAACACTCGAGAGGAGGCAACGTTTGTTGTTAGTGTCCATGGTACGAGCCTCTGTGATCAAGACAATCTTTTTGCAGGAAACGAATTAACCTTCTTCAAACCAGAGGGCTGGAATGACAACTGCTTCCGTGTGTATAACGATGTGCCAAAAAAAAAAAAAAGAGCTCTCGTCCCGGATATATTATTTATCTCTCGTTCGCTTTAAGAACTCCCGCAGCCCGCCCGGCCACTCTCTCTCCTCCCGGTCCGCCCCCTATGTTCCAGGGCTTCCACACCCCCCCCCCCCCCCCCCGGCTGTTAACACTGCTACACTTCTCTTACCTCACATAAGCAATTGAAAGCAAGTCACGCGAATCGACACCGTTATCTTCATATTTTTAAGACAAAATGAAATACTCCTTTGGCAAAACAATAGCTCAGACTAAATATAATTCTCGATCATTACAAGATGTGTTTAACTATGGAAAGCATTTCCATTGAAGGCTAAGACCGCCATCATTGCCAAGCGTTGAAATATGCTAATCTAACGTAGTCAGTACAGACTATACTAAAGATGGAAAGTCTTTGGATAATGGTGTAAAATTACATAGTTTAAGTAGAAAATCGATCAGAATCTCTGAGATATGCTATCCCGAATTTATGAAAAATTACTAAAAATAAACTTGTGTTAGCATGGATCATTAAAAACATTTTATGCAATGTCGTAAAAGGACCGTGCCGTTGTATAACAACCCTTGATCTGCCGAAACCTTCAAAAGTGGTTAGCGAAAAACTCATTTCGAGCCGTTCGCATTTGAAAAGGAGGGCAAAACGCAGGGAAATGATTACTGCGAGTTGTTGTTTCTGAAAAACAAAGAAACAAATTAAAAATTGCGGTGTCGAAATCACGCAGCGTGTTGCCTTGGGGCTAATGATGGCACTGGCGAATCTTGATGTCGCAACAAAAAAGCTATTTTGATTTTGAAAGGCCTTTGAAGTGTTCAATTTATTTCGTTTAGTTTTAGAATCATAGTTACAGCAATAATCAATCGAAGTAATAATTCATTGGAGAATGGAGGAGGGGGCAACCATTCTCCTCGCAGATTCGCCGCTCGCATGCGCTCTCCTCAACAAAACAGGCAGCTAGGCAGGCTAAAAACGTGCGGACTTTCAAGAATTTCTCACGATACTCTGCCACTTCCCTAAATACCGGAAATGGGTCTCAAGGACAATAAAAGATGTGTTTCAACGCTTAACGGTAACTACTACGTTAATTAAAATCGGTACAAAGGACTTTAAGCAAAGCCGACGCTGATTTTCCTCTCGTCAACGGTCGATGCCGTCTTTTATGTCGATGCCATGATTGGTAACCAAGCTTTTCGAAATGGAGGAAGACATGTCCGCTCTAGTTTAGGCCTGGACTGGGTCGAAACTATGCTCAGTGATTATTGGATGAAATTATTCCTAGATAATGCGATTATTGGACCTTGGTTAGCTTCACGCTCAGGTTAGGGATAAGGACAGGATCATCGATTATAGATGTGGCAGTCAAACACCGGAAGCGAAACCACTGAAACGTCGTCGTTTCGGTGACCTCGCTTGTTTCGGTCGTTTTCGGTTTGTTCGTTTCGGCCGTTGTTTTCGCTCGTTTGTGCCATTTCGTTTACGTTTCTTTGTTTCGGGTTTTAGTACATGCCGAACAAAGCGAGTGTTGCCGGACTGAAATAATCCGGGGCAGAGCTCGGAAGATGCCAGAGCTTACCTAAAGCCTGGTTTTCACTACCGACGCAAGCACAAGCACAAGCTCAAGCATAACCGCCAGTACAAGAGCGCTTATTTCACTGTGAAAACGGGCGTAACGCAAGCATAAGCATAAGCGCATAGATCAAACGTTTTCCTTTTCCTTGAGCTTGTGCTTATAATTATGTTTGCGTTCCCTTGCGTAGTGTTCGTTTTCACTTGACATAAGCTAATTATTCTTGCGCTTATGCTTGCGCTTGTGCTTGCGTCGCCAGTGAAAACCAGGCTTAAGCGTTCACTGCCCCTCGAAACGTCGGAAAAAACACAGAGAGTCTGTTAATCAAATATCACCTCGTCTACCTATCACGAAACTTACCAAAGCCTTGTCGGTGTTGCAATGGGTCAGCTTCGTCCGGGGAGCCTTGCTAGTGCCTATAAAACGGACAAGACGAAAACGAGTACTTTACAAACTTGGCAACTAAAAAACAGTCTACGACTACAAAAAGGTAGATCTCGACTCATTAAGAAATGACTTTGCTACTGTCCCATGGAGTATCTGCAATGTCTTTGACGATCTGGACGACGCTACTTGGGCTTGGGAGTGTTTATACAAGGACATTATGAAATCTCATGTCCACGCTGGACAAGTAAAGATAAGAAGAGGAGGCCTACCCTGGATGAACTCTTCCATACGTAAAGAGCTAAACAAACGCTATAATTAAACTGCTCCTTAAAGCACAGCAAACACCGAAAGGCTCACAAGCCTGGATAGATTATAAGAAGGCAAGAAATCACTGTACCAAATTTCTTAGATCAGCGGAATCAAAATACTGGCTATCAAAATTTAACGAGACAACCTCCGCTAAAGATTTTTGGAAGACAATAAGATCCTTTGAGGGAAAGCGAATAACTACAAATATCGGCCCAATTAAAGATAGTTCTGGAGTTATTCATTCAGACGACACATCAAAGGCCAACTCTTTAAATTCCTTTTTTGTCAATGTTGGAAAATCCCTTTCGGAATCAACAAGAGACTCTTCAGCAAACTCTCCCTGTCAGTCTGCAAGAAATAACAGCGAGGTCCCTAACCCCTCTCTTTATAACATAGCTCTTAACAAGGATCTTTTGAAATCATCTCTTAAATATTTGAAACCTGGCAAGGCAAGCGGACCTGATGATATAACCAGCAGGGAGCTGCGCCTTATTGGAGATGCATTTTTAGACTGTTTTATGCCACTGGCTCAAAGAAGTATTATAGAATGCAAATTCCCAAGCCAGTGGAAACAAGCACAAGTGAAATGTCTTCATAAGAAGGGGAACACTCTCGATTGCGGTAATTACAGGCCTATTTCCCTTCTCAGCATTCCAGGCAAGCTATTAGAGAATGTTGTCAGCCAACAAGTCGACAACTTCTTATATGGCAACAATCTAATCTCTTTGAATCAATGGGGCTTCAGAAAGGGAGGCTCACCTGAGCTTCTACTACTCTCATTAACAGAACGATGGCGTTTAGCCCTGTATGAAAGAAATATTGTCGGCGTAGTCTTCATCGATTTTCAAAAAGCGTTTGATTGCGTCAACCACACAGCTCTCACGGATAAACTTCAATCTACAGGCATTACTGGCCCCTTTTTCGAGTGGCTCTTAAACTATCTTGAAAATCGTAAACAATTTGTGACTGTAGATTGTTCAAATTCAGAATTGTTGGAAATAGATACTGACGTGCCCCAAGGATCCTTACTCGGTCCCAGACTTTACAGCATTTACTCAAATGATCTACCCGGAGCCACGACGAACGCTTCCGTTGAAATGTTTGCGGACGACACCACAGCTTTCTGCATTGGAAATACTGTTGATGAAGTCTTACTTAATATACAGAAGGCGATCACCGACTTAAACAAATGGGCCAAGGATAATTTCATGACTATTCATCCTGCAAAAACTGAACTAATGTTGTTATCCAAATCAACATTTATCGGCCCCTTGCAAAAAATTTAGTTTAGGGCTTAATGAGCTGACCTTTGTTTCTAAAGCTAAATGTTTAGGAATTTACATCGACAATAAACTTTCCTGGTCACCACATGTAAAATCGTTGAGCAAACGTTTTTCAGCAAGAGTAAAGAAACTTAAGCATCTTAGAGTCAATTTATTTCAAAGGTATCATTCCAAGTATTACGTATTCAATTGCACTATGGGGATCATCAAAGTCACTTCAGACCCTCGAGGACATTCACATCGGATCAGCGAGATTTATTTTTAACATAAAGGAATCCACTCTAAGCACTGAAGTCCTGGCAGTGGCAAAATGGAAGTCATTATCGCACATTTACAAAAAGAGGATTGCAAGTATAACTTATCAAGCATTTTACAATAGAGCTCCGGCTGGTATAAACTCTCTATTTGCCAAACACTCTTCGTTGAGAAATCTCAGAGACAGTCTGAAACTGTACGTGCAACGCCCTAAAAGTGACTTTCTTCGATCTTCCTTCTCGCATCGTGCGTCTATTCTATGGAATAACTTACCCATGTACTTAAAGAGCAAACCAAACGTTGTTTCTTTTCAATCTGCTCTTAAAGCAAAATCTAACATTTTAGATAAAATAACATTTAATGGATTACAGGGAACCAACAAAGACATTGTAAATTACATATATTAATGTTAGTCTTATTATTTTATTTATTTTCTTAACACCATAGCCAATTAATTCAATCAAATTGTTAATTATCTTACCAGGTATTATATTTTTTTTCTCACTCAGTTGTATCATTGTAAATAATTCATAAGTCTGTTAACATTATTTTATTGAAATTTTTGTAGATACGCTTTAGTTTGTAGGTCCACATCAGCTTTTTAGTTGCCTTTTTTAATGACCTACATGACAAATAAAGTATGTATATGTATGTATGCATGTATGTATGTATGTATGTATGTATGTATGTATGTATGTATGTATGTATGTATGTATGTATGTATGTATGTATGTATGTATGTATACATCGAAAGCACAAACCTGTACCCACAGCGAGAATGAGTTACGACATGGGGTAATGTCACGTTTGAAAACGAAAGCTTCCGCAACAACGCGAAAGAGGAATCATTTCAGAGCTACGTACAATATTGTCCTGATCAACCTCGTTCCCAGGGTTCTGTATTTTCCTTGTGTTCCTGATAACATGAGGCATAGCAACGGTTGGCTGATAAATGACGTAATTCACCTAACAAAAGTTCAAACACTTCCCCAGACCCACTTTTTAATTTCTCCCTTAAACGAGAGTGGAGCGGAGAGGAGTGGTGCTGGGTTGAAGTTATTTTTCTGAGAATGCCAGTGTGGTTTTAGAATTATTTTAGTTTCATTTCAAACGTATTTAAAAATTCGTACAGCCTAAGCCAGTGCCCGTCGCTAGACGGCCCAAACTGATGCACGAGTTTTAGTGATTGTTAAGTTTAGCCGCTCGTAGAAAGCAAATATTTTAGAGCTTCGTCAGCTAAATATGCCATTATGTCAAGGTGGCTGGCTGCGATTGGTTTTTATTGTACATCGTTAGATGGTGAAACGTTTCCATGAAATTTTTCCTCTGAGGTCCGCCGTTACACAAACGGGAACTTGTTACCGGTCTCAGAGGACTAGTACTGAGTTATGATCTTACTTTTCAAATAAGTTCCCACATCGCGTAATATTTTAAGACTGGAAGTTCTTCCAGACCTGATGGAATTCAGATATGATGGCAGTTTAGACTTCAATTGAGTGAAAAAGATCATTAGTAATAAAAATAATAATAATAATAATAATAATAATTAAATAACAATATATAATTATAATAAGAACCTTCCCAAAATCTTTTGCAGTTGGAAAATCGTCAATCCCAAATAACTTGGTCAGTTTGAGGGCAGCAAGACCCCCACGTTGTCTAGAAACCATAAACTAATTATTGTACAAGACTAAGGACGATGACGTCATTGGTCACGTGACTATGCTCACAAGTGCGTTTTTGCTCACTGTGACGAAATTATTTTGTTATTGAAAAAGCAGTCAACGTGGTTTGAAGCACAATGGTGTGAGCCATTTCGGACTGCCCGGGTACCGAACAAAATACAAATATTAAGGGAGGTATATACAATTTTCAAAAAGTGGGAGTCTGGGTACAAGTGCTTTCTCCCGTTGCATTAAACGCGAGGAAACAAAAATTTGGATATTGGTAGATATTTTTATGAAATATACATTTTTGTCATTTTTAATGCTGTGACGTCATCGGTCACGTGACCAGAACGGACCGAAGTTTAATATTCGCTCTAAAAGTTTACCAGAACCTTTCTCCAAGAATATTTTTAAGCGAAGTTGTAGTTTAATAAATAGTGTTTTAAAAAATGGCCATGATTACTTTTTCCTAAAAAAGTGCGGTAGTAGAAAATCTAACTGAAAAGTTTGTCAGCTTCCTGCTCAACGACCATTTGAGGTAGGAATAAAAGAAAATTTTGGCTAAAGCTTGAGAGTATGCTCTTTATGATGGCGTTGTCAGTTTCTTCTAATTTCAATTGCTTTTGGCGAGGATCGATGTCTAAGATTTTTTTCAGAGGAGAGGGCCTGGAGGAAAGAACGAAAACGAGGCTATACTTTCGCGCGCTTTTTGTTCACTGCGACGCCGCGCCACAAAATGTTAGCTAGAAAAAAAAAAATTCCAAGGACTGGACAACGGACTGGACTTGCATTTTCTTTAAACGGAACTTTTGACGACTTTTTAAATTTTTTTTTTTTATGGCTGCTGTCTGCTCAGGGACAATGTATACTTGAGAAGGTAGGTTGATACAGATAGTTGTTGCTGTTTGTTAAAAAACAAAACAAAAAAAAAAGCGCGTTTGTGTTACACTTAAATGCACTTCCTACCTAAAAAGTGTTGTTTAATTCTTGAAATTATAAAACTTAAACTAGAAGTTGCAGCAATGCGAATGAAATCAAATTAATGCTAACATTAAATGAAACAATTTAAGTTGCTTAAGGCAACCGATGTAAGCTCAGTAATTTTACTAAATGCGATATTTGAAGGTTAAAAACGTATCTTAAACAGTGACGGAATAAATGATTACTTTATTTTCAATCAGAACTTAAAACGTTACCTTCATTCGCACAGACATCAAAAGTTTATTTTATACTGTCCATGAACTAAATTCCCTATTACAATTATAACAAAGTGTACAATAAAGCCATTATTCAAAGTATTGGCCTAAGAAAAATAATTGCGCATAAACAAATACTGGAACAGTTCGTACTTTCAAATGGATTACCCTAATGAATTACACGATTCCGACACATAAGTTTAATATGAGTGGCGAAACATTTTGTTGTATCTGAAAAATTACTGTACTCCAAAAAACGTTTTCAAAGAGGTTGTAATGCATGGGGGTTCAGATAATTTAATTCAATTTTATAAAGCTAAAAATTGTATGTCAAAGATTCAGCAGAAACAGAGAAAAGTTTTAAAATCACGGCTGTTTGTGCGAGTTCGTGTACGTGCGCGCTAAACGCGGAAAGTACCTAAGCTTAATAACTCTGAAGACATCAAGTACTTAAGTTTATGTCAAAACCGACCAAGAACCAGTCGAAAAAAACAAAGAAAGATTAGCAAATAATTGTTTTAATAGATTTGGCAGTTTTACAAAGTGTTACGCTTCTGGTTTGTGTCACCTATTTACAATGGTAGTCTGAGGAAAAACCTTTTTACAACAATGTTTAAATTATAAGCTTAAGCTTACGGTAAATTTCATTTGAATCTATTTTTTAAATTGAGGGGAAATTAAAATGTAATTTGCTATAAGAATGGGTCCAACACAGAAATCCTGATAACCTTCTTCACAAACAAACTGACGATAAACTTGAAAACCAAATTTGAGAGTAGGCTTAACTTCTTGCCGAGCCATACAAAAGTTGGGCACATAAACAAAGACAACGCTTATCTGGCTTATCGGTTGACCGTAAGTTTTTTGAAGAGAACGACTAAATAAAAGGTCAACGGTAAATACCTTCTCCAATGGTCGAAAAGGCTACATCGGGCCACTGCGTAAATCGCACATCCTTCGTCTTTAGTCATGCTCAAAGCACAGCGGGAAAATTTATGTGTTGTCGAATGCAGTCGCGGCGCGAATACAATCCCTTTCACAACGCTTTAGATACATCCAAAAAGCCGTCCATCAAGCCTTGATATAATTCTTCCCAGAGTGACCAGTTAAAAATATTTTCACAGTCTTAACACATCTTCAGGTGACCTAGTCGAAGTGGCGGAAGGAGAGTGGAGTCGAACGAGGTATCGCACAGCGTTGACGTGGACGTCGTTAATCCACTGACTTGATCTAAAGTTTTATGCTTCGGACTAGAAATTTTCCATTACTTAGTTGAATTTGACGGCAAATCTCCCATTTTGGCGACCTTTTCAGCTTTTCACCACAGCTCTTTCACCACACAAATCTTTTCACAGTCTAAAACATCTTCAGGTGACCTAGTCGAAGTGGCGGAACGAGAGAGTCGAACGAGGTATCGCACAGCGTTCATGTGCTCGTTAATCCACTGACTTGGTCTAAGGTTTTATGAGCCAGGATGAACCAAATTTCAAAATCATTTCACCGTTTTGAATGTAGTTAAGCTTCGGACTAGAAATTTCCCATTACTTTGTTAAACTTGACCGCAAATACCACTTTCACCACAGCTACAGCGCTGTCGCAAGCAAACCGTCGCTTCGTTTCAGAAGGTCGATTCACTTTCTGTGATTGGTTAAACAAAATGACGTGTGAGTCGCGAGCTGTGGAGAATCTACGATTCGATGACAAACATAGCGGGAAATGTCTTCCTTCGTAATTTTAATCAAAGAAAAAATTGCAAAACATTTAATTTTTGGTTTATCGTGAACTAAAAAAACTGTCAGAACAAGAGCGGATAGGCGTGTTTTCAGAGCATCTCTCTCTCTCTCTCTCTCTCTCTCTCTCTCTCTCTCTCTCTCTCTCTCTCTCTCTCTCTCTCTCTCTCTCTCTCTCTCTCTCTCTCTCTCTCTCTCTCTCTCTCTCTCTCTCTCTCTCAACTAACACTTGTGATTTCTGGTATGAATGAATTAATATGCAAAAACTAAAAAAGGTAAAAATAATAAAGAAAAATTGTCAACTATTTTCCCAAAGAAGTACAAATACACTTGCCTCGATCCAAGCCCATCATAATAAATATCCACAAAATTATTATTATTATTATTATTATTATTATTATTATTTAAGGACCATATCGTGGATAAGGGCAAGAACTTCCTTTGCTTTATTGAGATCTGCGCTGATCTGCTTAAGAGGGTCAAGAACAATCAGAAGACGTAAAATGGACCTAACTAATGCAGACATTGATATTCAAAATTCAGAGGCAGCCATTTCATAAACATTTTATCGATGATACGTTTTTGTTTATTGGGAATAGTTTTTTAGATTTGTGTTTGTTTTACATACTTATAGATAATATTTGTAAACATTTTTATTCGACTTTTTTTAGGCTATTTTTTTTTTGTCACATTTTCTGGATGCCCACCCATTACTTTTTTTCAAATATTTTAAAGCTTCATGTTAAACATGAACACAACAATTTCAAAATACGAAAATTTTAGTTTTGCTGAAAGTGTACATAAAAATTTGAGAGTGCGTTTTTTTTAAACAGCATTTATCCTTGTAAATAGTTTTGTTGTAAATATGTTCTTCATGATTTTCTTGAATAAATAATAATAATAATAATAATAATAATAATAATAATAACAATAATAATTGGAACTGCTCACCTGTTGCGGAAGGTGTTGTGTCCCTAATCTACGGGGAGTTGCTGAGACACAATCAACACTACCCAGCAGAATACCTGACAACTGGAGAGAATCGAATAACATAATAATAATAATAATAATATTCATTTTCTTTCATTATTTCACATATTTGTTTTTATAGCGGAGCTCCGGCGGAGCACCATATAGAAACCCGTCAACTGCTTTTCTCATGGTAAAAATGGCTAGCGGTATTGCTCGTGGGCGCGTACGACGACGACGACGACGACGACGACGACGACGACGGAGTCGCCCAATAATTAATAATATCCTAATAATAATCATAATAATCCAACATGGCGGCCATACTCCAGCTGATCACCTAGTTTACAGCGTATATCTTTGATATAGGGCATCCGTGTCATGGCTAATTGACACCTGTCAAAACAAGGTTTCCGCTGACCAGTATCACGTGACCACATCGCGGGCTCAAGTTAGAGCTCATCGAGGTCCGCTGTTTTTTTGAAGTTGACCGCTGATCAGGTAATGGTTTTCAATTGGATCGCAGGCTCAAGTCAAGTTAATTTAACCAAAACGAGACACCCAAGCCACAACGAGGCTTAATTTTTCGCGCGCTTTCTGCGGCTCGAGATTTCAGATTCAGTTGGTGTCTTCATTTTGAGCAAAACAACATCATCTTCGAAGTTCAGTTTCTGTCTCTTAATTCGCATAAAGACATAAAAATCAAGAACTACTTAAAAGATACTCCGGAAGGTGAATTTTCAACTGGAAAATGGAAGAGCAAAAGGTTGTTCGCAGGAAATTCTTCAATTTTTGGATCCACTTCTATGGCGCCCGGATTGTGTGGTTGAAAAACAAAATGATTTAATGCTTCAGGGCTTGTTCACTTTACCGCGACATCTTGCAGCTCACCAAGAAAGTTCTTAACAACTCACCGGCATTAATGGGAGGAACGAGTAGCTCACACTTGGTGGAAGAAGTTCTTTCTTTGAACAAACCGTTTGCTATTTTTGTAGATGCGTGTTTTTACTATAGTGGATCGATGCGTATTTTCAAGTGGTAGAAACCTCGACAACACAGGTAACTTAAATAAATTGAAGCTTAGCATTTGGTTTAATCGTTGTTAATTTTGTTCAGGAAGGAAACTTGTATTTCTGTTTCGAATGGATATAAATAACAGTCTACTCGTTTTGGACACAAAGAAGTAGCTAATTGAATTGTTTGTTTGTTGTTTTACAAGCGAACGAGTGTTTTCCTCCGCTTGGCTGACTGCACATGTTTTTCGGCGTCTGTGTTTCTGCAGTGTTAAAAACGGAAAGAAACGTTTGCCCTTATGTTATTAACATGTAATCGCAATGAATCCTCGTAAAATTAAGGATTAGTATCACTTGTGTTTTGCGCGATGAGGGCAATTTCAGAAACTTTCTGAAAACTGGCACAAGTGATATTTACTCGGCCCCATGCGATTACCTATTCAAACTATCAGGATTGTTTTCCTTTTTCTCTTTTCTAGGACATTTAAGCTATGTCAAAACTTAACGTACTATGAAATATGTTTGTTAAGTCCCGGCTAAAAGATCAAACATTTTCTTTCATTATCGTGTTTGTCAAGCATAACGTTTGGTGGCTAAACGCAAAATAATGTTTGACCAAACACGGGACCAAGTGAGTCCAAAATAAATGATTTTTGCGTATTATTGCTGAAATTTTCGACGTTACGTGGCTCATTTGGTTGCTTTTTACCGTTTGTGCACGATTTGTTTGTTGGGGTGGCTAAACGATCAAACATTTGTTCGTAATGCGAAATTTTGGATGAACATGTTTGATTTCGATCAAACATGGAAAGCCATTTAATGCACTATTGTGAGAGGTGGCTAAACCGTCAAACATGCTCGTCCAACGATGTTGGATGAAAATATTTGATCATTCTTTGATTGCTAAATTTGTTTTTGAACAAACACACGTGTCGACTGTATTGTTTTCTCGTAATGTTTTGATGTTTTTGAACCGCGGTCAATTCCCGTTGTCTGCTCTAAACATAAAATATTGGCGCAAGGAAAGCCGTGCGGTGTTCTTCAATACCAGTAAAAAAATAATAATCGTGGAGCTCCGCTTTTAGGCTTGGCTAAATCTATATATTATTCTTCCCATATTATTGCTCACTCTGTGTCTAATTTTCTTATCCACATTTTATTCTCATATTCCACCTCCTTTGACATGCATTTCTCTTATTTTCAATCTACATCCTCTTGTGGCTTTTTTCCATATTCCAAACCTCATATTGTGCTCTCAATCATCTGATATTGCTACTTCGCATTCTCATCTCTTTGCAACTCGTACTGATTTTTCATCTTCTTTTTAACTCGTGAATTGCGCATGCGCAAGAGCGAGTTGTAATGGGGAGGGCACTTACTCACTCGCTCGGTCGGTCGGTCGGTCGGTCGATTCCTGTAAACGTTTTTCGGTTTTAAGGTTTGTCCGTGTATTTGATAATCTTTGGCGAGTAATGAACAAACAAAAATGGCGACCTTTGTTACTGAGAATAGTGGACTGGTGAAAAAGAAGCAAATGGTAATCTTAAAAGTGTTAAAGGAAACGCATTTAAAGCCGTGGCCGTATTCTAAAATTGGTACTCACGCGTAGAGAAATGGCAGGTTTATTTTACGGTTGACGCAAACATGGTTTCGAAATTCAAATAGCGCATTGGTTTAACTTTCCAAAGATATAAAAATTAATGTAAAGCAATAAGTACATAGCAAGATACAAATTTTTATGCACACAACAAATTTAACTGAAAAAAAAACTCGTTTTGAATATTTAATGAGATGTTTGTCGCTAGCGTACGCTAATAAATAACCCGTTTTGAATATTTTATAAGTTGTTGTGCGGTTTAGCTACGCATGAAGGTATAAGTTAGCCAATGTTACAGCTGAAGAATATAACAAGAAAAAAAATATCTATCTGTCCAAAATGCATTCGACGGTAAAAATTATTTTTGAAGATCTTCAATATTCTTCGCGTGTTTTGGGTGTTTTGAAATCAAACATCGATTCCTATCACGAACATATAAATTACATTTGCTTATTCAATTCACGAGTTGGCTCACAGAGTCTTTGATCTTATTTCACAATCCCTCCCCTCTCGTATTCCCCTCGGCTTTATTTTCAATAGTATTCCATTTGTTCATTCTTTTTACCTCTTAATCTCATGCACCTTCTCTCTCCTATTATAGGTACATTCTTTCTCACATCCCCTTTTGTAAGCTGCTGTCACCTTATCTTCACATATCTTCTTTTTCATCTCATTAGAGTTATTCCATCCACAACGCTGCGATTTTAGCTTCCGTCAATCAGAGGAAATAACAGAAGTCTTTATTACCTAGGCTTCATGACCAGGATCATTGCTGTTCCTTGCTGCAATGACATCCCCACCTGTACTTTCTATCCTTTCCGAACCGCCACAAATAAAAAAAAATCATACATGGTATTACTTTCATATACAAAAATGGCTTTGTTTTCAATCATCATTGGAAATCATAATAAAATGTTCTCGATCACCATGGTGTGAATATGATAACAAGACGCGGGGATTAATAATCATTTCCTTCAATAGATGTCTTCTAGCGGAAATGTATTTTTTAAAGAGTGGTTTATGTTCATGTTCATTATGTAAAGCGCTTTTGGATGCTGTCAGTAAAAACCACTATAGACATACATATAAGCCCCTGGCTTTGGCTTATCATTGCAACCTCTTCTGTTTTGTGCTACTGTTGTTAATAAAGTTAATCTTAATATTATCATTATTATTATCATTATTTTTAGAACCTTAGAACTATCCATGTTAATGAGGGGATTGCCATTGCAGATTATATATCCTCAGATATACAGCTGATTCGTGAAAGGTTGTCCTAAGGAAGTCAAAAAGCGTACGCGACAATCCCGAAAGGTAATCTGGGACATTGAATATTCTTTTGAACGTCCAAAACTGGCGATGCCGCGACCATACAGTGAAGACCTGCGATAACGTGCAATATGGGTGAAAGTGTTTTTAGGATACAGTGTAGACGAAGGTAGCAGCTGCTCTGTTAAAATTCCTTGATACTGGAGAGAAGTAAACGCACAAAATTTCCGACGACCAATAAATAGTTATTAAAAAATAGTTAGTTATTATGCATCCGCATATGGAATGCATAATCATGGAAGCAGTACTACAACGTCCAGATGGAAAGCTTGCAGAGATCTCACACGAAATTCAGGAACAGACAGGATCAGAGAGTAGTATTTCTAGCGTTTTGTTATATTTCGAGTCGGAATCTTTTCAGCCGAAAAAAGGTTTGAAAAGGATATATAGGTAGCCCGTCAATTACAATTTCCCGACTGAAAATGCAAATCAGTTCAACGGATGTTTTCATTAATTTTTGAACATTTTCTTGTTTACTGCTCTGTCGTGGATACAGCCTTATCAGAATGAGTGCAGAAGTGAAGCTTCTGGTGCAGAATTTATAGGAATCACTTATAACCTTCTTTTGTTATGTTCTTTTAGAACGCGCAAACTTACATTCACACGATCTCCTTCCATCCCACTGAAACATTATAAACTCCGGGCCTAGCCCTATCCATCATGCCTTATAGATATTGTCGCGTGCGCTTTTCTATTCTTTAGGACAACCTTCCCGAAACAGCTGTATATCCCTTTGGCAGTCGTGCCAAACCTATTCCAACGGAACGATCACTATTGGCTATTGGCTAACGCAAGGCTATCAAGGGTTTTAAATGGTTAACAATAGAGACCTTAATTGGCTGTGGAGAGTTTAAAAATGGCGGAACAATATGCGTTGATATTTATGCGTGGTACGCTTGAGAGCTGCCTAAAAAGCATTTGACTAAGAAGAGCTACATGAAATTTCCTAACCTAGCCTAGCGTGACATTTTAAGCCGAAATCAGGTGAACGAGAAGGAACTACCTGCCTGATCAGTTTGGCGAGATTCATGGCAGAAATAAATCGTTTTCACCTGACGTCATCACTTTCTAAAAATCCACCAAAGTTTTCATCCTCATCAGGCATAAGCGGCGGCATATTTATATCTGTTTACAATTTCACAGCTCAATAGCGTGCTTCGTTTGGAAACCAGAGCATTGAGTGAATTTCTGGGTTATGGGCGTGCGTGACACAAGGCTACGATCGAGTTTGTTGAAAAATATATGCTAATCTCATGATTTTGAGCCCTTTTAGAAGTTAGAGCATTCGAAAAAGTGCTTATGTAAATGCTTGTTTTTTTCAGTACTGATAATCAGTCGCCTAGATAGCCAAAGTAAGTTCCAGATGTTTACACTATTTACGGGCTTCCATATTTGTGTACCAAGGGAGGTATACAAACACGGCGTTTTCATACTGGGCTTTGTAAATTTCTGCGACAAATTTCGACGAATATCTGAAGTTTGAGGAAACGCACAGGCCTAAAACTTGGAGAAGTGTCTTATTTATTTATCTTCTATAACATCACAATTTCTTAGCTTTTTTCTGCACAGGATGGCTATTCATTTATTTTTTTATTGCGTGACAGTGAAAACGATCTATAGGGATAACAGGGATAGTATATATTAAGATACTAATTGTAAAACGGTACGGTATCGTGATTCGAACTTGGGAGCTAGCATTAAGTTGTTTCTTCTTTGGAGACGACGTATAGAAGTCGTATTTATTCATTTATTTATCTATCTTATTTATTTATTTATTTATTTATTTATTTATTTATTTTTATAAGAATGTTTAATGGTCGAGCTGACCGGCTGAATGTTCTTATTTATTATTGTTTTCATCTTTTGATCCTGAAACGTTCTTACCCGTGCGGCCTTGTTCTTGTAACTTAAAAGTTACCGGTGGCATATGTAGATTTCGGAAACCGAAGCGAACATTTCAGTTTATTGACCCTTTAACTCTTTCTCTACTGGTCGATTTGGTCTCATTTTTTTTGCAATTTTCGGAGGGTAGGAGGTCAAATCGACCTGGCTACTCCATATAAGGGGTTACCACGGCGATTACGCTGGACCACAACACCGAAGGTTCTATCTTCGTTGTCACGCTTGTCACGCTAGCTGTCGTTTATTTCTAAACGAACACCGCAGCTACAATTCGTTGCTTATTTGATTTATAAGTATGTTTTTCGATCCATTTTGCACCTCAGAAGCCCCCTGCCTGGCATCATAAAGCTGGGCTGATGAGTAATGGCAATCCTTTGAAAGAAAACAGAGGTGAGAAGCAATTTCACACAAAGTGGCCCGCTCAAACTATTCGAGCGAGTGATGGCAATCCACGAAGTGAAGTTGTGTGTTTAGCCGTTTTGTGAGTGGTTTCCGGGACCTGGCACGGCGTCGACAAAACCAGGATCGGATCGGATCGGATCACGGATGGGAAAAGAGTAATAAACACATTGGAGAAATGCTGACATATTGTGACATATTGCGTGACATATTGGAGCAAGTGATTTCCCGCCATGGAAAGTGATTTCCCAACATGTAGTCTCCTTCACGGCTGTCGCCATGGACGAAGGCAAGCGGAAGGGACCCATTATTTTATCATTCAGTTATAATTTCTTTTTTTAATATCATCTCTCGTGTTTATTTACTTTTTCTATATTTGATATTATTTTAGCAAGGGCAAGAGAAGAGACGAAAAACGAGGTGGGGAGTAACGTTTTTTAGATGTGACGATTAAAGCTAGTGTAGTGTACGCGAGCGATTTATTTAGTTAAATCCATGTTGGCTTCTTCTATGAACTCGCTCAGCTCCTCTTAACCTAAATCGCAATTATTACACGCCAAACGACTTAAATTCCACGAGTATATGGAACTCAGTGATGAACAGTTAGATATCGCACAATAATTTTGGCCGTATAGTTGTGAAATCATCACGTATTTTTCGTATTGTAATGTTATAATAATCTTTACAAACCCCTTGGCTCTTTTAATTAATTCTATTCTACACACTGAGAAAACTCATTGTAATCCTCATTTTTATCCTAAAAGCTCCGCTGGCGAATTCGCGCCACTGAAAAAAATAATTGTCGCTTTCCATATAAAATAATTTATCAACGAGCATATTTTTGGTCACAGTGGTTATAGTATATAATTATGTGGTTCCTTTTTTGGAAACAAATGACCACTTTATAACCCATCATGTAATGTATTCAAAAGGAAATGAAATGAATGAGATAAAGGGCAACTTTGAAGCAGAAGGGCATCCTGGGTTTCCTGGAATCATTGGATTAATTGACGGTATACACATCAGAATCAGGGCTCCAACAAGACAACCTGATGCATATGTCAACAGGAAACAATTTCATTCTCTTGCTACCCAGGTAAATGCAATATATTTTTTTCTCATCATTTTGTAAAACAAGTAGTTTCAGGCATAACAAAATAACGAAGACAACAGAAATTTGACTGATAAGATATTGTGATAGAACATGTTATACATTAAGTTAAAGGAAATACAAATACAGCAAAACGTGTTGCAGTTATTTATTATTATATTCATAATTTTTCATGCTCTATGGCAGGTCGTATGTGATGACAACATGATCTTTCGCGACATTTTGGTCGGTTGGCCAGGGTCAGTACATGATGCAAGGGTTCTCAGAAACTCTTCCCTGTCTGCAACAGCTGCAGCAAACTTCCCTGGAAACACACATCTTCTTGGCGATGGTGGATATCCTTTAAAAAGGTTCAGCTCCCCTTCGCACAATATTTTGCATTGTTTGTTCTGTTGTTGTTGATTTTTTGAGTTCAAGGTAGCTCATGGTTGTTAATCAAGATACATACATGATTATCGAGATCAACAAACACCAACATGAATTATTATGTAACTGTTTAACTCGAGCATGATAATGTAAAATATTACATGTGTATTTATGCTTGAAGTTGACCTCATTTAGTCAAATGAAATTGACAAGTTGTTAAAAAGAGCAGCAAAAATAACTTTCAGCACTGAGCTTAAACATTTTACCTGAAGTTTTGTTTAATTTATTTTTGTTTTTAGTTGGCTGATAACCCCCTTTAGAGACAACAGGCGTTTAAACGCAAGGCAGAAACAGTTTAATACCAAACTATTTGCTCTAAGATGAGTGGTTGAAAGATCAATTTGTCTACTGAGAGCACACAGATATGGCAATGCTCGTCCACCTTATTATGTCAGCATGTGTTCTACACAATTTTTGTCTTCTCAATGATGACTATGATGAGAACTATTTCTTAGATGCTGATGATGGTGATGATGGAGCTGCAGATGATGGTCTTGCTGCAGGACATCTGGGTGGAGGTGCACTTGCTGCTGAGGCTAAGCGTGTGCACTTAATGAATATCATTTGTTAAAATAAATCTGATTTCATTTCTGGTTTGTTGTAGTTGTGGAAACAACATTGCACCAATGTGAGTAGTTAAATGATTAGGAAACTAAGACAAACAACAGTAAGAATCAATACAAACCCAACATATATTTAATTCATCTTGTCTTCCTTTATACATATATAAATGATTTAGTGTTATGGTAATGGCTACTGTTTATTGTTAGTACAAGGAAAGTCACCTCAGACAAGCTGCCTAAAGCACAAACCAAATACTTTGTACAATATTGTCCAGTTTAAAATTATTAATCAAGTGACTACATGGAACTTACTAAACAACAGAGAATAAAGATAAAGTTTTGAACAAGATGGTTCCATTCTTAAGTTTTGGTAAATTGGTTTAAATATTTTTAGCAAACGTGAAAAATGTTCAAGAGGGTGGAGATCCAACTTTCCTTTAAATCCCCTTTTCCTCACCCTTACAACTAAAGCATAACTGAAG
>JAEMWC010000618.1:167500-182500 GCA_016490735.1 Pachyseris speciosa | reverse complement strand
TATTATACCTTAAAATAAACCAGCCCTGCAATATACATCTTTTGCTATTCAAATAATAATGTTTTTTTTTTCATTTCTTTAATTGATATAAAGCCAAAAGTGGGTCAAATTAACATTAGAAAAAAATGATATATCTGAGAAATTTAGAAGATTTTTTAAGAAATTTAGACTAAATTCAAAAGAAATTTAGGAATTTTATGAGAATTTCTAGAAAGAAATTTAGAACATTTTTTGCGATATTTGTATCTAGGCCTAGTCCATTGTCGGGTCGTATACAACCCCTCTCGGCGGAAAAGGGTTAATAGTTCAAAAAGACTAGAAAACATAGCCCGAGGTTTACGAATTCTTAAATCTGTTTTGAATATGCATTTTTACAATACAAAGAAAATGTAAGAGCCCATTTTACAGTTGTCTGCTCAGTAACCTAGCCTTTGAATGAAAGCGAGGCTGGAGATGACATTGTTTCTGTCTTTCTCATGCAAATGTGAACTAGTTTGCATAAGAACAACATGATTTACATGAGAAAAGCAGTGAGGTCACCTCCAGCCTCGCTTCCACTCAAAAACCAGGTCACTGAGCACACAACTGTAAAGTGGGCTATTTCGCTTAGAAATTCAATTCATGTTGTTCATGTTTTATACATCTAGCTTGATAACTGAACTAAGTGTACAAAATTAAAATGATTTAATAAGCTATTGGGTACGTTCTAAGCATGTTCTTAAATTATAGTCAGTCTCAGCTTCAACGTTGTTATAAAAATGGCCAATATTTACTTATATATATTTATTTCTAACGAGTTTCATTAATTCTGGACTTTCCTCAGCATTGTGGAACAATCGAGATAGCAATATAACAATGGCGAGTAGCATTGGTGATCTATAGCGTAGTTAGTTTTACAGTTTTAGTTGTGTTTTAATACGTGACATTTCTTTAATTTTCAACTGATTTTCTATTGCTTTAAAGGATCATCATGATATTTTTAATCGTAAATGATTAGACATATTTCTGTTTTGAAATTTTCACGATCCCATCAGCTATAATGATTTTAATTCATGCATGAATAAACCTTTTACTTTGAGTGCAGATCCTTGTTTCTAAACACTCTGTCTCTGTAGATCAGTTAGTGTAGAGAGCCTGCTAATTGGGCACACGTCTGTACTCTATGTTGTAGACAGTCCGGATTTTGCGACTTGTGACCAGGGTCTTCCGATTTTCTTTTACTCCCTTAAGATTGAGCAAAAACTCGCTCAAAAAAGTAAAGGACTTAAAAAACTATCTTTGTTAATATTTCTGCAGTACCTCATCATTACCTCATTCATGGGTAGTTCGCCTACCCTTGATAATAAAGAAGACGTCGGATTTTTCGAGTAAGTACTAAATTAAATACGCAAGGCCGTGAGAAAAAATGGTTGGCATAGCAGGTGCTACTGCCGGGTTATTTTTAACGATAAACTGTATAAAATACAAACACTGAACAAAAGCTCAGTCGCGGCGAATTGAACAGAATGACAAGGAAGCAGTTTAGATGCCAAAACATTTCACCAAGAACTTTTTGTTTGTTAATTTTAGTCAATGAGTTTGGATTACCCGTCATGATAGCACGCGCGCAAATTGGGCTCATGCATTAAATAGCCTCGTTTCATCTTTTGTAAAGTAAAAAACCAAGATCCGGCATTATCTGTCGGTGATAAATCAACCAAATATTCCACTCGTGCTTGTTGAATGAAAAAAAAAAAAATTTAATCCGGGGAGGCTCCGCCCCATAGGTCCGACCCCTTACGCTTTTATATCTGGTATGCCTTCCATTGGAACAGTACAGTCATAAGGTATGTGTGTTCGAAATATATTAATGAAGTCCTTTAAAAATACCGAAATGACAGATTCCCCACCCTTTGATGTACTTCGACTCGTGAAATCCGTACCCATATACCTGAAGCATGAAAAAGGTACCCCTTTCGGGCGGAGCCTCCCCGGGGGGAGGGAGGGGGGGAGTTTCCGTGATCAGCACAAACATCTATAATAAGAGCTCTTCATTTTTTCCACGCATTTCTATTTGAGGCATATGATACTGTTTTACCGCGAATATGGGAAAGCAACACAATTATTGAGAGGACGAAGCCAGAAAACGTTCATTGTTTTCCGAGCGGCTTGTCCATTGAGGCTAAGAGAGTTTTTCAAACTGTTTCACGATCGCTCCAAACAAAGAGACTGAAAAAGAGCTTAATTTGCGAAGCAGTTCAAAAACACAAACAGTGCTATAGGAGCTTACTGTTCAGAAGCTTTCATTTGAATGGTCATACTTTAGGGTTTAATCCAGACGCAAACGTTAGAAGCACCTTGTACACCGACAGCATAATAAACAGCACCATAGGAAAAATACTCACGTGAGATGTCATTTTAATTTAGGATTTCATTTACAGACGCAAATTTTAGAGCCACACCTTGTACAGCATAATAAACAGCTCAACAGGAAAAGTGCTGCTCAATAGCTTTCACTTGAATGGCCTCACCTTAGAATTTCTATGGTTTATTTGCTGATAAACCACGCGGGATGTTGGATGAACACTCGAATAATTCGTAAATGACTCGCCCGCGGCTGGTGATTTACTTATTGTTCGAGTCATCTTCCAACATACCAAGTGGTTTGTCATGCCTATAAACCATAGAAAATTGTGGTATACTGCTTTTATATAATAATTCAGAAGACGCGCGAAATTGCCATGAGTTCATTGGAACAATAAACCATAGCTGATTGATCAATCAGAGCGCGCATTGATTTGGATATTACATAAAGTGATAACCACCTTGTACAGTAAATATTCAACACCTGCTTCAAATACGCATACGTGTCAATGTTTTTTTTTATGTTTTTATCACGCATTTTCAGAAAGCCTAGTTCAGTAGCAAAACTCAATCTATTTTTTCCTTCTATACCTAAAAAAGCTAAAACGAACTACACTGATATTTTCTTTGCATCATCTACCCAAATCACGTTTTGTTTACCAGTTGAAATTATTTATATGAAGACACAGATAAAAAGTGCAACTTTGATGTCGATGAAATAAGTTAAGAGGACAAGAAAAATCTTGTCAAAATAATAAAATTCTCTTACAGTTCGTTGGTTAAATAGCCGTTTTCGACTAAATACTACCAAATCATTACAATCAATGTAACACAAGAATGTTTTTATTTCAAACATTCACTGTAGCCTTTTTTTTTTTTTTTTACCGCAGTACTACAATCTTTTTATTGTCTTCTTGTTCAGGTTTAATGAACACTATTATATTTACATCTTGCTCAGTACTTAATTCAAATTAGTCAATAACTGACCCTAACATAGGTTCCTATGCGTAACCCCTCCGTTTTGAGATGTGATCCGACCATTTATATCAAGCTATACCTGGAAAAGATTTGAATTGGTTAAAAAAAATTGATTCCCTTTCCTCCTGTTTCGCGTGAAAGGCGAAAATCACTTGGAAATATCTGGATCCGACGTTTTTAAGGAGTAGATCCATGTTATATTATTAGATAGCATTAAGGATTAGCGAGCGAGATTAGATGTTAAACAAAAGGAATCCCTGAGATTTTCCAAGTTTACGTTCATGTGTATCGAAAAACTAGACAGTGTATTTTTAAGTCAAGCTGTATGTGTTTGAAAACACTACTTCTGACAAATTAGTTTGATTAAGTTTAGATTTGGAAATTTTATCGTTTAAATGAAGCTCGAGACTTATGTATACTGCGGTGACAATTTTTCTCAAAACGATCACATCAATGTCCAAAATTTTACTAGATTTTTACGAAAGTACAAAATTGCTTAAATTGGGATTAGAGTAGGGTACATTGGAGGTGGGAGGAAATATGGAAACATATCTTTTAAAATAATTAGACCCCTGGGCAGCTGCGGCGCAGGTTGAGTCAATTGAAGAGGCACTGATTGCAAAAAGGTCCAAATTCAATGTAACTAGATACATGACCAATGTGTTGGTAGGATCTTTCTGCACTCGGCCTTCATTGCATCAACCATGAAGCGCGTTGGCTTTGTTTGTTCTGCAACAAGATCGGTGGCTTTGACAAAAACAAATAAAAAATGAATACACGCGAGCGTAATTTCCAGGGCGAGTGAGTCATGGGAAGGTGAAAGCTCCAACAGTGACCTCATGAATGGAACTGAAGAATTGTATGCTTATAATTACTATGATCTCATTTCCGTACAACTGCTTATACAGAAAACATTTCCTTGAGTGGCAGGCAAATACAGTTTTGAGTAGGTGTGAGTCCAAAAGAATTGCCGTCAGTTTTTCTCTTTCTTACTTTTATTTTTCTCTTTGATCGACGAGAACTGAGATTTCAGGCTAATTATGCAATCATGAAGAAATGTCGGACTTTGTATATGTGCAGCCGTTTAGCCCAAGATCTTCAAGAAAAAATTACCGAACAAATGAAACAATTTTGTCACAGAATTTGTACGACTCTGTTAAAGTCTTATAGCTTCTGCAAAACCTGTCGGGATGACTGAGGTTCTCCCCAGCAAAAATTGAGACAAGTGTCTCCAAACAAATTAATACAGTACTTTCCTGTGATATTATGGTATTATACCTGTATAATGCTGTAGAATGTGCTTCTAACTTTTGAGTCTGTGGATGAAATCCTAGTGTGTCGCGTTCAAATGATAGTTCACATATTACAGTCCGCGGATCAAAATAAAAGACTTCTGCCACTTTATATCCCTTTTAACGGCCCGCTCTTTCTGTAAAGTGAAAATAGTAATCACCTGAACAGGTTCGAAGAGTTCTTATCTTAAATATTCTTGCTTGTCTCCTTCACTCTTTGTTTTCGCTTTAAGAGTCCTTCCTGTAATTCACAACTTGTCCTCTCTATGAACAGAAATCCTGATCAGTCATTAAAAGTTTCTCTGCTCTCAGTTCTCAGTAATGAGCCGAAGGACGCCAACTCCACTCTGAAGTCTCCTTTCCTCGTCCTTCTGTTTTTAATGTGGATACCTTCAAGTCTCGTTTAATCCAACAACCTTGATCATAGAGGGAAAGAAAATATATCGGACTCATTATTATGAATCGCATTTGATCATGTACACCATAGAAATCGCGTTATATAAGTTATTATTATTATTATTATTATTATTATTATTATCATTATTAATATTATTATTATTACTATTACTATTATTACTATTACTATTATTACTATTAATATTACTATTACTATTATTATTATTATTATTATTATTATTATTATTATTATTATTATTATTACTATCATTATTATTATTGATGCTGTTCATTTCATAACCGCGATTTTTAGTCTCATCGGTACCACACCAGTGATTGGTTGAAATTTCTTCGAAGCTAGCCTGCGTAACAGCCGCTGGAGTTAAATGGTTCGCGCGTTACAGCGTCTCCTCTCTTCAGCGCACTGCTCTAATTCGCGCCCTATTTTGGTGCAAAAATCAGGTACCAACGTTGGTGTCCCTCCATTACGATTATGATGTGTAAGTTTATATTATATAGACCCAACATACCTGATTGCCTCAGTCCTTACCTGACAGCCAAAGTGAAATTTGGGCCAATTGGCCCATGATGTCAGCCCAAGGTTAGGTCTTTTCTGCAATGGCGGCCCATATGAAGACTGCCGGACTTCGTATGGTTGAAAGCAAGCTTGCGTGTAATCAGCTCCAGTTGCCATTTCTGAAATAAGGCTGCATACAAACATGATCAAAGATCTATCATTAAAGTTTGTTTAGTTATTCCAATTATACCAAATAGTAGTAAATGTGTGACTGATATATATAAAATGAATCATATATGAACTGCGGAAATGAAATCAAATGAAGACTGATCCTCGCAGTTGTGAACGCAATTTATGCAATTGCGAAAAGAAGCCTGAAAAAATTCAGGACTTCAACGGGGTTTGAACCCGTGACCTCGCGATTACCGGTGCGATGATCTAACCAACTGAGCTATGAAGCCACTGACGTTGGGAGCAGGTCAATTATGGGTTCATATGATCCCGTGAAAGAAACGAGTGTGAATGACATATGAAATGAATCATATATGAACTACGGAAATGAAATCAAATGAAGAATGATCCCCGCAGTTGTAAACGCAATTTATGCAATTGCGAAAAGAAGCCTGAAAAAATTCAGGACTTCAACGGGGTTTGAACCCGTGACCTCGCGATTACCGGTGCGATGCTCTAACCAACTGAGCTATGAAGCCACTGACGTTGGGAGCAGGTCAATTGTGGGTTCATATGATCCCGTGAAAGAAATGAGTGTGAATGATATGTGAAATGAATCATATATGAACTGCGGAAATGAAATCAAATGATGGCTGGGTACTTTTTCTTGCACAAAGCAAAGAACATTGGGCATCAACTTCCTTGAAGAAGACATTCCTTATGGCATTTCTCAAGGATGATATTTTCATGACTGCCTCGGCAATCTGATGAGGACTGGCAAGTTGAACTGCACATGGGATGTCCCTGGTCTCTTCCGAGGACAAAACTTGTCTCCTAGTAGTAAGCTTACAGGAAACATTAATTTTATTGATGAAAATGTTCAGTAGATGATAAAAAATTGATAATTGGTATCAAGCAACAAGCATTTTAGTTGATTACAGATGAAACAAATAAAGCATGCATAGTTCAAACAATTCATTAATGTAAATTCATTAGTCTTCCTCTACTGAACAATTTATAAATTGCATTAGCTGGGAACAGTCAATACATAGGTAAGTACAATTAGTTGCTTAAGTGTTACGTACTACCAAACTGCTTTAGGACAGTACTTATCAAATGCATGGCCAATCAGTTATGACGATTTAAACTCAACAAAACAACTCAACATACTTACCAGGAAGATGATATGGTATTCACCCTAATGAGATCCATTGTCATCTGACTCACTGAATAAAAGCTCACCATACTCCTTGAGTCCATACATGTATGAGTTCCCTCTGGATCTGTAAGTCTTGGTTGTGTTCAAGTTAATCAGCAAAACAACAACGTTTATCGCTTGTTGGTATTAGAACATCAATTATACAAATATAAATTCAGACACAACTGGCAAAACAAATTCATTCGGATTTGAATGTTAAAGTAATCAATCATTACAGTAAACAAAAAATCACGCTATTATCCTTTACACCTTGTAGGGGACTCAAAATGTTCTATTGTGTTGTCACCTGCCTTGGTTGGCAAATTGATTATATAGAAATAAAAAATAATAATTTAGATAATTATAAGCTTACGTACCTCATTGTTACGAACAGGGGCACCCAACGAGCCAAAGCAGCCAAAAGCTGTAGAAAGGCATTTTTAAGTACCTTATGGTGTTTGAAGTCTGTTTAAAGTGATGTTTTGGTTAGCTAGAAAACTTTGATCTGTTCGGATTCCCTAGCTGAAATGTTAACTGCCCGAAAATTTTAGGAAACAAAATCTTTCTTTGAGAAAATACTAGCTGAAGTTAACTTTCAATTCTAGGGAACCATTTTTTCTTTCCGGAAATGCTAGCTGACGTTTTTTACTGCCAAAAACAGCAATGACAATCTTTCCGAAAACCTCAGGAGTTATGATTTCCACATTACGAATCTTTTAGGCCACGTTTTACTTACGAAAATCCGAGTGCACTCTTTAATCGACGCCGAAAGCCTTAGGCGAACTACCCTCCACCGAACAGATATCTACCGAAACTTGTCGTTGGGTGCCCCTGTTACGAAGACCAGACTTGGCCAATATTTGCATCCCTTCATCGTGTGGAGCTGAAACTGGCCGTATTGATTGTGGCAGAATTCTACCTTTGCCACCTACGTTAGACTCTTTTTCTGGAAGAGCTACTTCATTTAAGTTTTCTTTCGGATAAATTAAGGCAAACTTCAGGCTTTTCTTAGTCGAAGGTTCGGCGTGCTTGACTTGATCATCGCGTTTATCTCGTTTGGCTTCCCGTTGTTCTATTGCAGATGGACTTTCTGTCACCTTTGACCCTCGTTTTAACCAGACCAAACTTTCCTGGGCTGACCGCGACTTTAGGCACAAGGCCTTAAATTCAGCAAATTGCTTTAGATGATTGAAGCAATTTCTACAGATTTTCCGAGGAAACTCATCGCCGTCACAAAACGTTAGATCCGTTACAATCTCTATAAGACTTAATAGATTCTCACTCTGTGCTTTAATTGGCTGCAAACAGATCAATCGGGTGGTTTGCGAAAGCAGAATTACAGCACCTACAAACATACGATCGGTGTGAAGATTTGGGCAATTCTGTCCGCCATTTTGTTGTTCGTTCCCAGCCCGTCAGGGCCAAAATCGATTACGCATGCTCAGATTTTCAACCAATGGCAAAATTCTCGAAATGGATTATCCCAGAGTCTCTCGTTCCCCGCTCCGCTGAATAAGGGGAACGTGGGCTCTGGGAACGAGATTGGCAGATTACAGGGGACGTTCGCGCTGCGCATTATCGGGATAGTGTCCTTTTAATTTGCGGTGACGTACTCTTTCCAGGACTACGCATCCACGGCCGCCGTAGTAGAGGTCGCCGTAGCGATTGCTTAAAGTCAATTTCAAAGCCAGACCGTTTTATACTTCTCAATGCAAAGGTATTAATAATTCATTACGTCAACTACCAATCACCGAATGTATACTACATTACGTGCATGTGTTTGGATACCCAATGAAGAACTGTATACCATCCTCCAGTGAGAGTGGTATATACCACTACATTATGGAAATCTTGTACATCCAAACGCTGATTCATACTGGTTCAAACAAAATTAGACGGCGAAACCTCAATGCTGTTTGCATTCTTTGGATGAAGATCTCTCACTTTTTCTAATGAAGCGTCGGCGAAGAGCTCTAGAGCGCTTACCATTTGAATGGAATTTTCGGTGGATTTTTTTGAACAAATGGAACTGCACTAATTTCGCACCAAGGAAACGGAACGGATTAAACCGTATCATTTGATCCGAAGTTTCGGATGCCCCTGGGCGGGGGTCTGGGTATCAACAAAAAACAAAGGAGTTTCACCGTAAGGAGCCTGGCACTGGTAATTGTGGACAAATGGTACAGAAATTTCCGGGAATTCCGGTAGAAGCGAGAAAAAGGTAATACCTTGGAAAGTATTACCTTTGTTTCAAAAACATTCCACTGGGATGAACCGTTCCATTTGAATTCTTCCCGGAATTACCGGGTTTTCCATCCAAATGGTAAGCGCTCCTAGTTTTTGGCCTTCTCTTGACAGCGTTTTGGCCACGTTCTGTCCCTTTGGGGCAGGCTCTTTTCCCCCTCGTGCGAGCACGAGTTTCTGCCTTCAGTAAAATTGAAGCGTTCACAACTCAGTTTCCCTACCGGACCTGCACACTACCAAATTAACAAAGCCAGTCAACCCGTTTCACCGGTTTTAACGTCCAAACGCCGATTCTTACCGGCTCAAACAAAAACAAATCGAGAATTCATCAAGTTTAATAAAAAGCAATTCTTTGTTGTTAACATTCTTTTGACGAAGGTCTTTTCAAGAGCGTGAAGGGGGGAACGGAGCTCCGCTATGACGATCAAAGCGAAAATACACGATAACGTTTTCCAGTTTTAATAAAAATTGGAGTTACGACAATTTAACATGAATTTGCTGTAACAGTGGAGGTTCCGCGTAAATAGGTCGGTAAAATTTCTCGACTTTGTAAAACCATATTTTCGCTATTTTGCACGACTGATGTGACTATAATTTGGCCATTTTACCAATTTTGTGTGCTCTTTCTTATTCTAGCAGTGTCGATATATTTTCGCTACCCGGTCAAAATTAAGAGTTGAAAAAACCCGTGGAAATGTCTATTTAATCGAAGGATCTGTGAGTTTTAAAAGAGTAAAAATAAAACTACCGCAAGGCAATTAAATCAATTTTTCATAAAATTTGCATGAAAACAATCTCGGATAGCGGCTTACCACAGCAAAAAGCAAGAGTAAATCTTAAAATAAATAAACTTATGTAACGAAAACTCTCCACGCAGTGGTTACACAATTACTCATTTAATTTCTATACAAAAGAATTTGAACAGTCACACCACAAGCACTGAATTGGAAAACGTTTATCCGCCCTCAAAATTACCTGTTTTTGTTGCTTCCACAAGAAAGAAAGTTAAACTTGCCTGAAAAATTCTTCTTCGGTTAAGCGTGCCTGAAAACGTCTTTTAAAGTACCGGAAATCTGTATTCGGATGTTAACATGATGGGAATGAAGGCAAGGACGGCCACGCAATGAACTGATCTCTCCTATAAACACGTTGTCATTCGATATGATCTCATTTGATTGGCTTAAGTCCTATGATTGACAACGCTCCTTGCCTCATGCAGCGGTACGACTAAATACTTAGCTAAGGCGGGCCTCGAGATTAAATCACATTATGCTTAAGTCATAAAGTTGGCCCTTTTTGTTGCCACCAAAATGACATGCCACACAACTGTACTAGCCCAGTTTTTTTTCAAAGAACACCCTCTTTTTGAAGCATCGAGGCAAAAAATGGTTTTCGCAAATTTTATTCGTGTATGAATTGTTGCATTTTAGTACGTAGTAGCTGCTTAGTGTGTTTATTTTGCTCACGATGTTTTTTTTTCACTCTCTCCCAAACAAAAACATCTAGTTGTAGTTAATTTTAAGACAAAATTTCATGAAATGCATTATTTGAGTATTTGCTACGGCCTCTGGTTTTAGGCATGTTCTATTCATTAGAAGAAATTATAGATGTGCACCGCACCACGCTGGAAGGAATCGTTTGTGGAGCCATGATTGAAGCAGTTTTTATTCACGTGACTACGGCCCATATTGGTTTAATGAAACACAAGAAAGTATTTGCATAAAATAGAGTGCAATTCCCTGAGGTTCATTTTGGGACACAAACACGGCTGCTGTGACGTCATGTAAAAACACTTGATAAGTAATGGTAATAGGACTGAGTGGAATCCAATTCGGTCTGTGATCATACGAATGATAACAAAATCGCGGGAGTCCGATTTGTTTATCACGCGTACGATTACAGACCGTAGGAAATTTTGCATTAAAAAACTGACAAAGGAAGCGTAAATTGTTTAATATCGCTCTGAAATTGACTACAATCAAAATGCATGGTGATTGAAACCAATTTCGTGATTGGCTGATTTAAACTACAACTTTGAATGTGATTGGTTGATTTAAAATACTACTTTGAATGTAATTGGCTTATTAAACTGTCCGATAACAAACTGTCCAATAACAACTTGGAAGGTGAATTAGTGGAAAATAAGAGTTTTTAAACCAATCACAATCGAGGAATTTGTAATTTTTATGATTAAGCGTGATATTTATTTGAAGCGCTCGCCATGAAATGCTAAACAAATACAACCTACTTTTGTTCGAATAACACACATGGAATAGTTGCACTTTCCAACCAAAATATCACGGCGATTCGTTGAGAGACGATTGACAACAACTACAACAACTTTATTTGACTTTGACATTATACGGCGCTAAAAGAAAGAAGAAGGCTTACCTTGTCGCTGCTTCTTGTAAACTTGACTGCACGATGTTTTTCAATGTCATACGAACTGTTCCCGACTTTTGTTCCAGTCAGAACTGCGGTTTGACTTGACGTTTTTCATTTCCATCTTCATTTAAATTCCTGCTGTGAGAAGAAACTAAACGTCAGTATGAGAACTATAATTGATACAGTTAATGCGTCGAGCGAGAAGAAAGACAAATTTTCCGACCTTCCTCCATAAACGGCACACATACGCAGTGCAAAGTGGAAATGACAATCTTATCTGGTTTGCTGTATTTGAAATCTTGTTCGGTTTTCATACAGCTTCTTTTAATTGTTCGTGTTTCTGTAGATAGCGATACGAAGAGGACAAACTGGGAAAACTGAATTACACTCGCCATTTCTCTTTCGCATGACGTGCTTAGTGTAACAAACGGTTGAGACTCCTACTCCATGAATTTGAACATCGTCGGCATCCTCGTCTCGAGGAGGCGATGGTTAGCAGATAGGGCGTGCGGCGCAGGATCTCGCGTGGCTGTGAAGCCCGATCCTGGAGTAGCAGTCCCTCATGCAGTTTGCGCAGACGTAGGTAGATGGAGCGCGCGCGGAGGCCGCGCGCTGCTTTGTCGCCGCTCTCTTCAATGTGGTCTGGACTCTCCCGTCTTCCTCAGCTCTCGAGGCCCCTGCTTTGACACTGTGCCGCCAGGTGTTACAATCGGCAGCAGTGTCCTCCCAGCTGGTTGTGTTGATGTTGGCTGCTTTGAGGTCGAGCTTGATGGTGTCTTTGAAGCGCAGTAGAGGTCGACCGGCTCGACGGGCGCCGTCGCGCAGTTCTCCGTAGAGAATCTCTCGTGGCAAGTGCTGAGGCTCCATGCGGTGGACATGTCCAAGCCAGCGGAGGCGTCTCTGAATGAGCATAGAGGGTATGCTCAAGAGACCGGCGCGCTGAAGGACCTCAGTGTTTGGGACTTCGTCCTGCCAATTGATGTGCAGAAGGCGTCGAAGCGAGCGGAGGTGGAACCCTTTGAGGCGTCGCTCTTGTCTGGCGCAGGTCGCTGCCATAGAGGAGAGTCGACTGAACACAAGCTTGGTGGACGCATACCTTGGTCCTTTCGCTCAGCAGGCTGTTGTTCCACACTCGCTTATTGAGTTTGGCCATGACCCCTGCTGCCTTAGCGATTCTCGAGCTGATCTCGGTGTCGAGAGATGTTGGGCTTGTCACTGTGGAGCCCAGGTAGATGAAGGCGTCCACGACCTTGAGCTGAGTGTCCCCAATTGTGATGGAAGGTGGGAACTCGGCACCCTGCGCCATGATGTTGGTCTTCTTGAGGCTAATTGTCATCCCAAACTCCCTGCAGACAGCGGACAGCTTGTCGACCAGGCGCAGAAGACCTTCCTCGCTGTGAACCAAACAGTGCATAGCGCCAAACAAATAGTGCACGTGCCAACGTGAATGAAATACTCTTCCCTGATTGGCCCATTGCTCCAACAGAACGCACGCAGGAGCGTGACGACGGCGAGACCTATGAAAATCAAGCTTTGAATTAATGAACGCTTTCCATTTAACCAAGCTTTTCGAGATTTCCGGTCCGAAATTGAATGGAACGGGCAAAGTTCCGGGAGGGAAAAGTTTTTATTTAGGAATACGTCGGAGTGCACCCTCTTTGATGGAATTTCCAGCAATGTCGAAATTTTCGTGTTCCATTCGCGATAGATATCGGTTCTATTCTCCCCACCGAGCGTGAGCTCAGGTGACAAGCGTAAAAGCAATAGCACCTCCAGCATGTCAATGCTCGTGACCTCGAATTCTGGGACGTAGTCGGACGCGTTGCATTCGACCAGCGAGAATTCCGAAAATTTGTACCAGTGATTTTTGTTCAATGGAAAGCGCCCAATATCGACCGTAATGAAAAATATAAACCGAGGTCTTGATAATTGTTTTTTTGTTAATGGAAAACTTTATTTAAGAATATCATGAATAGCATATTTACAAGGATAAATACTGTTAAAAAAATGTGAAAGATAAAATTATCATTATTATTATTATTATTATTATTATTATTATTATTATTATTATTACCATTATTATTATTATACACTTTTGGTAAAAATAAAACTCTCGTATTCAAAATTCTTGCGATAAGAGGCTTAAAAAACATGTTTAACGTGAAACTTCAAAATATTTGTAAAAGTAATGGCTCAGCTTCCAGTAAATGGGACAAAAACTAGCCCAAACAAGTTGCTTTATAAATAGTCCAAACATCGTATAAAGTATAAAAAATGTGGAATATAAAACTACAAACACTTCTTGACTCAGTATTGCTGGCTTTGGCTACAGTTTACCAGAAATAGCGTTCTCAATGCCATTTCTAATATTAAAATTACTAATTTGGGTAGGCTCTAATGTTTTCGATTCGTCAATCAGAGTCAACAAAGTCTAGCTTTCGTCTTCTAGATCTTGAGCCTCTCAAGCATAGTATCGCAGAGCGCACGGTCGCGAAAGACACTTTAGCTCGTATCCAGGAAATTGCGCTCGAGTACCTTTCTCCTTTCTTATCCGCGATCAGCTCCGCAAGCCTGCTGTGGTACCTAACACATTCATCGGCCATTACGCCTGTGGTCGTGGGGAGTGAACGCTCCCTGTTCCATCTCCATCACTCTTTCCGCGTACTGCCTCTTCTTTCTCGTTCTCATCTTTCTTGTAGATCTTTTTAGGAGTCAAGTCTCTGTAAGAGTCTGCATTGGGGTGACACACCCGAACATCGAAGAATGCAGATCTCTGTCTTTCCCAAAAGCCTCGAACATGGATGTCTAAACGGGCATCAGGGGCTTTGTTAGCTCCGTGATTTAATATCTCCCCAGTGACCTCCTAAAGAATCGGTTCTGTTTCCACATCATTACAGACCATCCTTAACATCTCTGCTTTCAAGTCGCGCAGTTCGTTGTGGCGCTGGATAATGAACCCGTCGCGCTGGCACACCATTGAGTGATCCACGATAAATTGAACACCGTATGCGCAGATCGTGGGTATATCAGTTATTTCCCAGTTGTACCGTAATTTGATTGCTGAATTTGATCTCTAAATTCTTTCTTATTTAGATTGTAATCAAACTCTTTTAGGGGAATCACGGTCAGCCAATTTGATGATCCCTTCTCTGTAGCTAACTCAACTGCTCGCTTAGTTTGCGTCAGCAGGGAGTTCTTCACCTGTTCCAGCCTCTCACTTAGACAGTCATCTTTTTGTTTTCGTGCGCTCAGTTGCAGTGTTCGAATTTCTGAGGCATCTGGAGGCTGGTGCTCTTGCTCAACAATTCGCCTCACGAGCGGATTAGTGACTTTGATTGAAGCCTCGTATTCAGAGGATGAGGTCGCTACAGGATCTGTAAATCCAAGACCTCCCATGCGCACAGGGAGACCAATGAAGTCGCTCTCTAGTTTAGTGGCTGTATGGTCAGTGACAGCTGGTATGAGAACCTCATTAA
>JAEMWC010000618.1:97500-162500 GCA_016490735.1 Pachyseris speciosa | reverse complement strand
CAGAGTCTCTCTATCGACGACAAGGGAGGAAAGGAGAAGAGAACCTGGGTTCGAGGTTGGCTTCCGACCACGTCCTAGAATTCGAGGTCACGTGCATTGACATGCTGGAGGTGCTTCGTCCGTTGTTATTGGTTTTTCCGCTTGTCTACGTGAGCTCCCGCTCTGTAGGGAGACTGAAACCGACATCTATCGCGAATGGAACACGAAAATTTCGATAATTCTGGAAATTCCATCAAAGAGGGTGCACTCAAAACGTATTCCTAAATTTTTAAACTTTTTTCCGGCCGGAAAAAAATTGGAAAATTTCGGACCGGAAACCTCGAAAATTTTGGTCGAATGCAAAGCGCGGGCCTTGGTTTGAATTGACAGTAGTTCGTTATTAGGTAATGCAAGTTTCCCCTGAAACTGTTGTCTTCCCCCTGGGGTCGGCCATTATCCAAATGGTGAAGCGTTACCAGTCGACTTCACCGCCTGATAAGCACTGGCAGTCGTGATCTTTATTTCAAAATGCCCTATATTGCAAGGTAAACGATTCAAGTTGTAGTTCGAAGGCACCCTGGGCCCTATTTAGGGACACTATAAAGATATCCTGTGTTCATGAGCCCTTGCTCATTAACTGTGGCGTTCCGCGGGGAAGTATACTCTGACCACTCTTATTTAGCATATACACTAATGATCCTCCTTCAACACCACAGAAATGCAGTGTCCAGAGCGATGTAGATGACACTAAGCTAGTTATATCCTTCAAAATGAAAGATGCTGTGAACGCCTTTGCTGACTTAAGAGATGACTTGCACAGAATAAGTCAATGGTGTTCCAACAACCTTTTAATGCTGAACCCAAGGAAACTAAACTTATGGTGCAGTGTTTGGTAGCAGGCAAATGCATTCCAGATTATTCACTCCCAACCTCACTTTCATGGGAAAAGAACTCGTGCCGGAACACACCGCGAAAGACCTTAGAGTAATTTTGGGTACTAACCTATTTTTGTAACCTATGACGAACACATAACCAAAACTGTCTCCACTTGTATGTCTTGTGTCAGTCAAATAGGCCCCACAAAGCATGTTTTTGACAAACGTACTCTACTAACTATTATTAATGCTTTAGTTTTTAGCAAACTCTTTTATTGTTCAAACGTATGGGCGAGTGCATCAAAAAGTAATATAAGCAAATTACAAAGTATTCAGAAATTTGCTGCCCGAATTGTGACCAATACGCGCAAATACGACCACATCACACCAGTTTTAAAGGAGCTTAAATGGCTACCAGTAGCAACTCAGTTATACTTTAGGAACGCTATAATGGCCTTTAAATGCCAAACATCCCGCGTGCCGGAATACCTTTCCTCCCAGTTCATTAAGCGAGGACAAATAAGCGGGCGCACCACGAGAAGTTCACAGATGCTGAGCAATCCACTTTTCAAGACTGCTAGTGGTCAGAAGACGTTTTATTATAGAATAGTCAGTATTTGGAACTCCATGAATAGCTATCTTAATACCCTTGAGTCAGTATCTGCCTTTATTAAAGTTCAACCTGAAGCATAAACTCTCAAGGATTTTATTGATTCTTAACTATTTTATCATGTCGATTAAATTTTAGTGTAGGTATTTTTCTAAGCATCCCCTAGGTCAGTTTTTACAGTAGTTACTTATTATCTTTTATTGTAGTATGTAATTAGGTTTAATTATTGTCTTTGAAAAGCCTCTATGAGGAAAGTCAATAAAGGATGTATGTATGTATGTATGTTTGTTTGTTTGTTTGTTTGTTTGTTTGTTTGTATGTATGTATGTATGTATGTGTGTGTGTGTGTGTGTGTGTGTGTGTGTGTGTGTGTGTGTGTGTGTGTGTGTGTGTGTGTGTGTGTGTGTGTGTGTGTGTGTGTGTGTGTGTGTGTGTGTGTATGTATGCGATCCTGTATCCAGTTGGCCAAGCAATCGCGACTGAGTGTGTGACGAGTTCAAATGTGGTTAGAGGAATATAGTTTGAAATCCAGCAGAACGCAGGGATGTCGAAACAGCAACAAGGAGATTTATTCCACAAGGATGTAGTGATTACTGCTTACAAAACTCGCACTTTTACACAACTCGCAGCCCTTCCAGGCTTGAGAGTTAAAACACGACCTCTGTTAAACAACTCACTTGAATAAACACGGCCTCTGCCAAATATAAACGCGACCGCCGTCACACTTGAATAAACACGGCCTCGCCGCTTGCACTACTCGATCAATCGATACTCTAAATCTCTAGCTTGGTGGCTAATATACCTTTTACATAAAATTCTAGAACCTTCTAAATAGGCCAAAATTAGTAGCATTACAACGTTGACAAAAACTGCTAATTCATGCTGACGTGATGTAAAAATAAGCTGAATTATCATTCAAGAATATGCTAGACACGCAAGAATGTTCCAGACAGTCACGCAACGCCTAAAAGCAATTTTTATACATAACAGAGTGTAAAAACAAATCGTAGGCCAAAACTTGAAAATTAGGTCAAAAATTAGCTTAAAATAATCACTGATGAAAAGGTTTTTTCTATTTATTTATTTAATAAATTTCAAATTCCATTTTGTTTGTGTGTTTTGATAATTCTTAAAGAAACATTTTCACTATATAGATATTACTGAAACAAAAACGGAGTTAACACAAGCAAAAGTACCCGGGGAACTAGTAATTTAGTTCTCTTTAGAGCTGCCTCCGCCGTCTGGAATTCGAAAACATTCAGTGGTAGTAATTATTAACTTTTTTATTGAGCATAAAATTGTATGAGTGATGTAACCGTAACATGTGATGACATTGAGCATTCGAAACATAACACAACTCTCTGTTTATCAGTAAAACGTAAACTAAAGCAATGGATTTATACTAAATTAATAGCTTGTTTTCTGATGTGTCTTTAAACTGAAAGATTTCTTATATTAAGTTAAATTCCTCTTCAACTTAGTATGAACTTTAATACCACAATGATGCCAGCTGTCCGCCAAAATTTGAGCGAAGATCTGGCATAAATACAAGCACACCGTAATTAGTCTCTGCTAGCAGGTCGAAGAGCGTGTAATGATGATATTATTGCCTGGAAATATAAGCTTATGATCTACCAATGGATCAGTCGCTTTTGGAATTGACTGATACATTAACTCTACCAGGTTTGAAAAG
Source organism: Pachyseris speciosa (assembly GCA_016490735.1). Taxonomy (NCBI): domain Eukaryota; kingdom Metazoa; phylum Cnidaria; class Anthozoa; order Scleractinia; family Pachyseridae; genus Pachyseris; species Pachyseris speciosa. The sequence continues at coordinate 159,343 of JAEMWC010000618.1, read as the reverse complement.
AACCCAAGTATGTTGATGGAGTCTGTCGATGCTGTGCCTCAGTAATCAACTTTTCGGTGGAATTTTCAAGCTTGTGTTTTAAACCTGCGTTCTAAAGCATTTTCATTTTTTCTAACTTGATAATTATTAAAAATAAATAACACAATTGAATACAACTGAGCTCACCTTGCTGATGCACTAATGTTTTCGCCTGAGCTCGTGTTCCAAGTATCTTCCCAAGGATACTTTGCGCACCTAGAAAGTTTAACCAAGACCACATGGCGTGCCTAGCTGTCCAGTATCATCTTCATATTTACGCAGGGACTACTTAAATGCCTCCTCGGGCCAAACTCCTGCGGGGTTCTGCACTTCTGTTCATTCCGCTCAGCCATCCATTCGGTTGCTCAACCATTCATCCAGTTTGCACTCGTTCGTGTAGTCAGTTTCTCGTTCGTTCCGATGAGAGATCGGTGGACAGCTTGGCCGTTGACGCTGTCTCACGGCTATTCGTGTGTACGTTCGTTCGTTCGATTTTCTTTCTTTCTTTCCTTTTTTATTTTTTTAATTTTTTTTACAAACAAACAAACCAAACGAAATTACCCACTTTTTGCCGGTTTGTTTTGCGACTCAAGTTGATAAACCAAAAGCCAAAAGCTGTCTTAAAACAGTACAAAGAAAAATCTTCATCGTTTAATACTTTGGCTAGATGGCTATAGAGAAAGACTTCATCTTTCCAGAACTGCTGTCATAACACTTAAGTTTTCTGATGTTGCGAGACATAAGGTCATTTCTCTCTGATCTCCAATGGGAGGTTTGCATTCAGCTTCCGAAGAATCGGAAAGTTCTTCAGTGCTTTGACAAGTCAGTTATTCCCAAAGCCAATTCTTGAACTCGATAAAACTGAGCAAACGCAACGAAATATTCGGGTCCTTCTCTTTTAAAACCGTTTATTTCAACAAAATACAATCGTACGCCATACGCGATCTAAAAAAATTAATCATTTAACAAAATGTCAGGAAAATGATCATTTAATGTAACATCAAGGCCATTTCTTCAGCCTCAGTCTTAAGATAATCACTAGTACTTGCACATAATTTTAAATCATCAATTGTTAGAGTAAGTATAATTTGCAGATAAAAAAAAAAAAAAAAAAAAACACCCCTTGTTTATTTTTAACAGTCTGGCCTCACTAAGCGAACACCCTGTTCACTTTTACGTGCACCCAGTTTGCTTTAAACTTTCGTTTCCCTAAGTGTCGAAAACAAACAGCATGTCTTGTAACAACTTCCAGATAGCGTTTAGACGTACCAACTTCGATTTTCAGAAAAAAAAATGAGTAAAACGTGCGTAGAGACACCTTTGATGAGTTTTTATAAACAACACCACAAGAAAGTACTATGCTAGAGCTTGTATCTGTATAGAATGATAAAGCCCTAAATTTAGAACTATAGTATAGAGTTGCTTTAGAAGCATCATGGTGTCGCTTAAGAGAGATAAGACTGTATCCACGTTTAAGCTTACGCTACTAGGAAGGTGACTATTTATCGTTTTTTTTTTTTTTTTTGAATTACGGAGGGGCCAGGAAAGGAAAGATCAAACCTAATTTCAAATCAGCCAGGTGGAGTTTACCGTGGAAACCAACTATAATAAATGCAAGCGAGTACTGGAAAGGGAATTAGCCTGACTTCGATATTGAAATTTAATATTGTTGCTAAGCAAATACAAATTAGTCAGAGTGGTGTTTACTTTGAGAGCCTGCGAAAGGGAATTAGCACCCTCAGCACCAATACTGTTCCCACACAAATTCACATCACTCAGGGTGGTGTTTACCGTGAGAGTCTGGAAAGGGAATTAGCACCCTCATCACCAATAATGTTAAAACTCAAATCCAAATTAGTCAGGGTGGTGTTTACTGTGAGAGCCTTGGAAAGGGAATTAGCATCCTTAGTACCAATCCTGTTGCTATTCAAATTTAAATTAGTTAGGGTGGTGTTTACAGTGAGAGCCTTGGAAAGGGAATTAGCACCCTCAGCACCAATACTGTTCTCATACAAATTCAAATTAGTCAGAGTGGTGTTTACTGTGAGAGTGTGGGAAAGGGAATTAGCACCCTCAACACCAATACTGTTCCCAGCCAATCTCAAATTAGTCAGGGTGGTGTTTACTGTGAGAGCCTGGGAAAAGAAATTAGCACCCTCATCACCAATACTGTTCCAACTCAAATCCAAATTAGTCAGGGTGGAGTTTACTGTGAGAACCTGGGAAAGGGAATTAACACCCTCAGCACCAATGCTGTTCCTACACAAATTTTTTAAATTAGTCAAGGTGGTGTTTACTGCGAGAGCCTGGGAAAGGGAATTAGCACCCTCAGCACCAATACTGTTCTCAGCCAAATCCAAATTAGTCAGGGTGGAGTTTACTGTGAGAACCTGGGAAAGGGAATTAGCACCCTCAGCACCAATACTGTTCGCAGCCAAATCCAAATTAGTCAGGGTGGAGTTTACTGCGAGAACCTGGAAAAGGGAATTAGCATCCTCAGCACCAATACCGTTCGCAGCCAAATTTAAATTAGTCCAACACGTTCTCAGGCTTGAATTCAGGATTATCCTGAATTGTCAATTGATCATGAATTCGCTGATATCATGAATTCAATCCGCCAGTCGAGTTGAAAAAAGAGTCCTGGGAACCTTAGTTATCTGTAGAAAATAAAAATTATAACCACTGGATAGGATTTGAACCAAGAGGTTCTGATACTAGGAGCGGCTTCTTACCACTAGACCACTGAAGAACGAGATACCAGCTGAATTTACAATTAGATATTTATAAGCGTATCATGTAGAGTATCACCGACCTACAGTGATTAGGCCTAAGCGCTGATTTTGGAAGGGTTGGCTTTGTGTTGATGTTTGATGAAAAACCTTTTCTATCGACTGTCTAAAATTGTTTCTTAGCGAGCCATTATATAGATTTACAGCACGATTTGGGACAAGCGCATTAATTCTATTATGTTTAAGAACTGAAGTTTCTGCAACCAGTAGCGTAGTGGTCGAGTGGTTAAGGGAGGGATTAATAAGCGAGCAGTCGCAGGTTCGAGTCCTGTCCGAGGTCACCTTTTAAAAAAAACATGTCCGTTTCCCAGAATTCTGAGCGACCTGATAAGTCTTGAAATTCAGGATAATAGTGAATTCAGAGCGATTTGACAATTCAGGATAATAGCGAATTCCAGTGTGAGAACGGGTTGTTTGGCAATATTTGCTAGGCGGTCTCTCGCCCACTCCTTCCCAGACTTCGCGCGGACAAGTGGGGCAAGAGAGAACGCCTAGGGAGTAGGCTGAGGTTATTCAACTCTCCCCTGAAACTGTTCTCTTCCTCTAGTGTCCGCCGTTATCCAAATGGTGAAGCTTACCAGTCGACTTCACCGCCTGATAAGGACTGGCCGTCGTGATCTTTATTTCAAAATGCCCTATATTCCAAGAGCGCCCATCCTTCCCCCCCCCCCCCCCCCCCAAATTTGTTTGATCAAATGCCCCGGTGTGTTTCCAGTTTAGATGGCCAAATGCCCCACTGTCAGGGCCTCAAAAAGGGCAAATCAAGTGTAAATTTATAGCAAATCACTCGTTGCATGAAGCATTTTGGCACGCTTCCCGCTCATAATGAATATTTTAATTTATTCTCAAATCGCTTACTTTTAACAAACCAAATCCGAACAATTGTGCTCCAAAACTCTTTTCCGATCTCTTTTGTCGGCACTCCAAACTTTGAATAAAGAAATATCAAACTGTATATTTAGTAAACAACGGAAAACCTACGCGGAATATTGAAGTCAAGGCAGCGACGCGGCTCCCGTTGTGAATGAATGAATATTTGCGCGCGAAAGACGCGCGAAACCCTTTAGCTGGCGATCGCCGACCAATGTCTAGCCGATTGTCAAATGCCCCACCGTGCGGGACAAATTTCGGATCAAATACCCGGGGTACGCCGCGGGGTGGGGGGGGGGGGGGTGCGCATTTGGAATTGACTGATACATAAGCTCTACCAGGTTTGAAAACAACCCAAGTATGTTGATCGAGTCTGTCGATTCTGTGCCTCCGTAATCAACTTTTCGGTGGAATATTTCAAGCCTGTGTTTCAAACCTGTGTTCTAAAGCATTTTCATTTTTTAACTTGATCATTACTCGAAATAAATAACACAATTGAATACAACTGAGCTCACCCTGCCAATGCACCGATTTTTTCGTCTGAGCTCGTGTTCGAAGTACTTTCCCAAGGATACCTTGCTCATCTAGAAAGTTTTATCTGAGACCACATTGCATGCCTAGCTTTCCAAATCATCTTCATATTTACGCAGGGACTCCTAAAATGCCTCCTCAGGCCAAAATCCTGCTGGGTCTGCACTTCTGTTCATTCCGCTCAGACATCTGTTCGGTCGCTCAGCCATTCATCCAGTTTGCGCTCGTTCGTGTGCTCGGTTTCTCGTTCTTTCGTTCATTCCGGTGAGAGATCGGTGGACGGCTCGGCCGTTGACTCGGTCACACGGCTATTCGTTCGGTCAACCGTGTGTACGTTCGTTATTGTTTTTTTTTTTCCACAAACAAACAAACAAACAAACAAAAAAAGAAATTAAATTACTCACTTTCTGCTGGTTTGTTTTGCGACTCAAGTTGATAACAACTTTTAAACCAAAAGCTGTCTTAAAACAATACAAAAAAAAAAGTCTTCATCGTTTCATACTTCGGCTGGAAGGCTATAGAGAAAGACTTCATCTTTCCAGAACTGCTCTCATGCCACTTAAGTTTTCTTATATTGCGAGACGTAAGGTCATTTTCTCTCTGTTCTCCAATGGGAGATCTTCATTCAGCTTCCGAAAAATCGGAAAGTTCGTCAGTGCTTTGACAAGTCAGTTATTCCCAAAGCCAATTCTTGAACTCAATAAAACTGAGCAAACGCAAGGAAATATTCGGGTCCTTCTCTATTAAAACCGTTTATTTCAACAAAATACTGTCGTGCGCCAAACGCGATCTTAAAGAATTGATCATATAACAAAATGTCAGATAGATGATCATTTAATGTAACATAAAGGCCATTACTTCAGCCTCAGTCTCAATATAATCACTAGTACTTGAACATAATTTGAAATCATCAATTGTTAGAGTAAGTATAATTTATAATTTTTTTAAAAAGACACCCCTTGTTTATTTTTAACTGTCCGGCCTCACTAAGCGAACACCTCTCAAAATCAGTCCACTTTTACGTGCACCCAGTTTGCTTTAAACTTTCGTTTCCCAAAGCGTTTCAGCATGTCTTGTAACTACTTCTCGATAGCGTTTACACTACCAACTCCAATTTTCAGAAAACCAAATGACGAAAACATGCCTAGAGACACCTTTGATGAGTTTTTATAAACAAAACCACGAGAAAGCACTTTCCTAGAGCTTGTATCTGTATAGAATGATAAAGCCCTAAATTTAGAACTATACTTTAGAGTTGCTTTGGAATCATCATGGTGTCGCTTAAGAGAGATAAGACTTTATCCACGTTTAAGCTTACGCTACTAAAAAGGTGAATATTTACTGTATTATTTAATTTACTTACGGAGGGGCCAGGAAAGGAAAGTTCAAACCTAATTTCAAATCAGCCAGGTGGAGATTACTGTGGGAACCAACTATAATAAATGTAAGCGAGTGCTGGAAAGGGAATAAGCCTGACTTCGATATTCAAATCTATTATTGTTTTGACGCAAATTCAAATTAGTCAGTGTGGTGTTTACTGTCAGAGCCAGGGAAAGGGAATTAACACCATCATCACCAATACTGTTGCGACCCAAATCCAAATTAGTCAGGGTGCAGTTTATTGTGAGAGCCTTGGAAAGGGAATTAGCACCATCATCACCAATACTGTTTCCAAACAAATTCAAATTAGTCAGGGTGGTGTTTACCGTGAGAGCCTTGGAAAGGGAATTAGCACCCTCATCACCAATACTGTTCATAACCAAATTCAAATTAGTCAGGGTGGTGTTTACTACGAGAGCCTTGGAGAGATGATTAGCACCCTCATCACCAATACTGTTATTAACTAATTTCAAATTAGTCAGGGTGCTGTTTACCGTGAGAGCCTGGGAAAGGTAATTAGCACCCTCAGCACCAATACGGTTCCAACCCAAATCCAAATTAGTTAGGCTGCTGTTTACCGTGAGAGCCTTGAAAAGGGAATTAGCACCCTCATCACCAATACTGTTCATAACCAAATTCAAATTAGTCAGGGTGGTGTTTACTACGAGAGCCTTGGAGAGATGATTAGCACCCTCATCACCAATACTGTTCTTAACCAATTTCAAATTAGTCAGGGTGCTGTTTACCGTGAGAGCCTGGGAAAGGTAATTAGCACCCTCAGCACCAATACGGTTCCAACCCAAATCCAAATTAGTTAGGCTGCTGTTTGCCGCGAGAGCCTGGGAAAGAGAATTAGCACCCTCAGCACCAATACTGTTCTCATTCAAATTCAAATTAGTCAGCGTGCTGTTTACCGTGAAAGCCTGGGAAAGGGAATTAGCACCCTCAGCACCAATAGGGTTCCAACACAAATCCAAATTAGTCAGGGTGCTGTTTACCGTGAGAACCTTGGAAAGGTAATTAGCACCCTCAACACCAATACTGTTCCCAGCCAATCTCAAATTAGTCAGGGTGGTGTTTACTGTGAGAGCCTGGGAAAAGAAATTAGCACCCTCATCACCAATACTGTTCCAACTCAAATCCAAATTAGTCAGGGTGGAGTTTACTGTGAGAACCTGGGAAAGGGAATTAACACCCTCAGCACCAATACGGTTCCAACACAAATTCAAATTAGTCAGGGTGCTGTTTACCGTGAGAGCCTGGGAAAGGGAATGAGCACCCTCAGCACCAATACTGTTTCCATACAAACCCAAATTAGTCAGGGTACTGTTTACCTTGAGAGCCTGGGAAAGGGAATTAGCACCCTCAACACCAATACTGTTCTCAGCCAAATCCAAATTAGTCAGGGTGCTGTTTACCGTGAGAGCCTTGGAAAGGTAATTAGCACCCTCTGCACCAATATTGTTCTCACCCAAATGCAAATTAGTCAGAGTGGTGTTTACTTTCAGGGCAAGATGAAGTGTGCGTGTGCCTGTGAATACACCATTATAGGAATATACAGCTACATTTAAACTAGTTAGAGAAAGGGTTCTACCTAAATTATAAGCTAGTTGGGTATAAATTTCCTCGTTACACTTTGCACATTCTGATATACCATGGCAAACCAATCCCAGGTATTGATCAGATTTAAGGCCAATGGAATTGACTTGTGCTACAATGCTATTTACAAGACACAATACTTTTTCCTTGCATTGGGAGGCTATGATTCCAGCCAAGAAAACAAAAACTTGATTCAGTTCATTCAAATACCTTTCATCAGTCACTACAGAGTCAAAGTCGATTTTTCCGTCGAGAATCTCAAACGCGAGATAAAGGCCAGAGAAGAATTCCTGAAACGTCTTGTGAGGAAATCCGTAACGGGTACAAGGTGCCTTCTTAGTACCGCCAGGCTCGATTGACAGAAATCCAAACTTGATTAAAGCACATCCTGACAAAACTCTTACCTTTTCTTCAAATTGGAACTCTCCTTTACGCAGAGATTGTAGCGCCAAGCATCCCAGCTGCGTCAGTTCTTTCTTGTAAACAGCAACCAGGTTTTCACTGTTGCTGGACAAGCCATACTTTTTTTCATATCGTCTTAAAATACAATTGACAATCTCAATGAATAGTTGAGTTCTGCTGTTTGGCAGAATGCCACTGAAATCTTCAAAAATAATGCAAAGTAAAGCCAGATGAAGAGGATTTTGCGTAAGGTTCCTTAAGTCACATAATAGATCATCATCATCATCATCATCATCATCATCATCATCATCCTCATCATCATCACCATCATCCTCATCATCATAATCATCATCGTCAGCATCAGCATCAGCATCAGCATCAGCATCATCATCATCATCATCATCATCGCCGTCGTCGTCGTCGTCGTCGTCGTTGTCGTCGTCATCATCGTCATCTTTGCTCTCCCAGGGCCAAAGTTTTTCAATAAGGTCTTTTCCCAAATGTTCCTTGTTTTGGAAATGTTTTCGTATGAAACGTTTGGCATGTTCTTTTGTAAATCCTACAATCTCCCACAGGGTATCACAGTACCGCCTTACTTTCTTTCCAGCTTCATGACGAGACGTAAGGACAACGCGGCAACCAGGAAGAAGCCTTCTTTCAATTAGATTAACGTACATCGCTAGTTTGTTAGGCTCCACCTCATCCAATCCATCAAGCATTAAGAGTACTTTAGATGGCTGTTCTCGGATGAATTGAAAAAACGTTTCTTTAGCTTCTTCATCAACTTCTTTGGGCAGAATTTGCTCCTCAATGGCTTCCCAGATGTTAGATTTAATATCGCGACATCTTAGGAGCAGACACACTTCAATCTTTGGGAAAGACTCGTCCCATTGATGATCTTGTTTAGTCGCCCAATCATATGCCAGCTTTTGACAGTAGGTTGTCTTTCCCATCCCTGGTTCGGCTTCAATAAGGACAATCTGTGGGTTTTGACAATCGTTGTGTGCTCTAAAGATACTTGTCATGTTAGTGATCTCATCAGTCAGCTGTCCTCGTGTCTTTTCTTTTCCAACGATGCGGAGCGTGGTGAAGATGTTTTTCAGATGGAAGCTGAATTCTTCACACCAAGGAACTGGCAAAACCTGGCCCTCACGTTTTTCGTAGATTTGACGGATCCTTTGTATAATATGGGTTGGATGTGACGCACCTACTGAAACCAAAAGGGTTATTAATCAAATACGTTCTGTGTTTTAATGAAGAATCACTAAAGGTTGACATCACAGCTGCTGAAGAATGTGAATTGCGCTAATTTCAGCTTTTGCTCTTTGATCTGGTTTTGGTAGGAATATAGCATATAATTATTGATATTAGACAGCCTTTTATACTAGTTTAGCAAATTGTTTAACGCTTGATAACGGCCATGCAAAAAACCTGAGATTTCCCGTTTTCTCGTATATTCTAATTTACAATGTATTATTTTTTCTTTATACAAGGGGATTGGTCTGACCAAGTGTTTTCCTTGATTATACGTAATGGTACTGCGTGCGTGTTAATTGTAACTCTTTTGGGTTTTATGAAGGGAATCAAATTCAGAATTGCTCGTTCTTTCGGAGTGTTCATTATCTTGTGGTAAAGTTAAAAATCCTTACGAGTCTCTCCACAAATTATTATTTCAGGGTACCTGTAAGGCGCTCAGTTGGGATCATGACTTTTTCTCTCTTTGGGTTGGTACCATGGTGAGAAGATAAAATTGGGTGGGGGTGTGCGGCCCGCTTCCTAAAACCCTTACCCTACTTCATACCAAAATCTGCGATTTTCCCTATCCTATTTCAGACTTAACCAAAAATTTGATACCCTATTTCAGAATAAAAACTTGAAAAACTTCAAAAATCGTGAACGAAGATCCTGCTTGCTTGTACGTTGGATCCCAGCGCCATAGGAGATCTAATCAACCAAACTTGAAAACACCCTATTTCAGACCTATTTAATTTCACGTACACGGTTGTCGTAAACACAAGTAAAAGACAACAAAGAAGGGCTTTTGTTGATGGTCTTATTGCCTAATAATGAGGAAGTAGCTTCTTCGGAAAAAGATACCAAATTCAAGACTGGAGTGCGCAAATCATACCCTATTTCAGAGCAAAATGGTCAAAATCGATACCCTATTTCAGACAAGAACGGCTAAAAAACCATACTCTTTGGGGCCGCACATACCTATATAGCCCGTATAAGGGACTACCTCCCCCCCCCCCCCCCCGGGAGTTCAACCGCATCATTTACATTAAGGGACAATACCCCGAGTTAAACGCGATCGCGAGTGCATTGCATTTTCTGTAAACTGCCAACTGGCGGTAACCATTGACCCAATCTTCAAGTCTGTGATGTAACCAAAAGCAAAATTTCAGAAATCATTTGCGATATACTTCGATTTGAAGAGGGTAAACTGCAATATCAGTTGCTCTATGGCATGTGATAAAACGCTCTACTTAGTCTCTGCTAACTCTTTTAAGACATTCGGAGTCAATGAAATGATTGATCAAATTAGGGTTTCAACGGTTTTTCATGATCTATCCAAATAATGATTTTAAGAATCATCGAGAGACTGGAAAACCACAGAAAGCTGCAATATCCGCCCAGTTCAATGGCTTTAGTGTTCTGGGACCTCTCACCAAATAATAAGTGTCACAACATTTAATTGTGAGGTTCAAGAACGCATATTCGTTCGCACCGGCAAACAAGTTAACGAAAATAACAAACGTTTTTTGAATACCTTCACAGTGATAATTTGGCCACCTATGGAAAACATCTGGATTACTGAGAAGATGTTGAACTACAGAAACAGCCATCAGACTGGCAAAAGGACTCCAACTCTCTGTAGTAAGCCCATCATCATCTGCATAATCTGCTATTCCTTTGACAATGAGCCATTCAATCTGATCATCAAATGCTGCCGTAAAAACGCCTGAAATACGACAAAGAGTATGAGAAAAATTGAAAGGCCAAGTGCTGTCTTCAGCCTTCAAAAGCGGTGTCGGATAGATTGGAAATGCCTCCACTCATGTCCAATACTGTCGCACTGATACGGATCGTCAATAGCATTTGTCGATTCCTACGCTGCGTACGAATCGACAACCTTGCTTACGTTACGTATGCTGAACTCATTACACCAGGAGTGCATCTCAATGCGTGTATCAAAAATACTAGTGGGGTAAACAAGCCGTCAGAAAGAATGTATACTAGGGCCGTTTATACGAGAGGAAATATGTTGCTGCTTACTCTAGCCACGGCTTACATAATACGCGAAAGGAACTATTTATACGAGTAAAATCTCTAAGACCAGCATAATCCGCAGCTTGAGAAAGCCGTGAACGTAGATTTTGTACCATACGGGTTGTTCGCGTCTTATGTAAGCCGTAGCTAGAGTAAGCCTCGGCTTATTTTCTCTCGTATAAACGGCCCTATTGTCTACCTCGTTCTTTAAGTGTGAAACCGAAAATCAAGCGTTTTTAAAATCGGCATCATGCACTATCGTCATACGCCACATCAACAAGAGAAAATAATGTGAGTATCAACAACACTCTTGCCATAAACAAGCGGCAGAAAGAATGTATATTGTATACCTCGTTCTTTAAGCGTGAGACCAAAAATCAGGCGTTTTCACAAACCGCATGACCACCGACTCCGTCATATCCATGAAAAGTCCCACTGATGAGATGAATTACTCGATGTGAGGCTACACTCTACGGATCGACTGCTACAATCATCGACAAAAGTAGTTGAGACACTCCCCTTAAAAAACCTTGTTCTTTAATCGCGTTAGTTTTCCAATCTCCAATTCTCACACTTCGAACCCCCCCCCCCCCCCCCCCCCCCCTCCATTTTCAATGTTGTGACCACGTGCCAGTATCCACAGAGCGTATTTCAACATTGAAAAGGGGGAGAGGGGGGCTTGGCTGCCGACAAAAAAGAGGTTTTCTCAATTACGGAAGGACGCTGATAGACCGTATCGCCACCCACACCGACGAGGAATATCCATGAAAACATCTTAAGTCCAACTTATGATATGCAATACTCGAAGCATATGCTGTTCTTTACGGATCGACTGTTACGTTTATGCTCCGTACATTCCGTAGGGATCGACACAGCGCTTATAGGATCGATACAGTGCGTGTATATTGGACAAACCTCACACTAAGTAGGTAAAGGGTGAAATACGAGTCCCTCACGCCTGCGTGGGAGACTAAATAGGCCCTTAATATCGGCATAGCTGCAAAGAGGCAAGATTTTTGCGCCCTGTCCTCACACGTCCGCAGAATATGCCAAAATGTTTGAATTATAGCCGGTCTTACTCTGTTTTCTTCCATGTGCCATATTTCTCATGCGAAAAGCAAAAACAAAACAAAACAAAACAAAAAAAAATATGTACTGAGCGGAAAATGTTTGCAGTCTACAAAACAATTAAAGTCAATAAACAAATTTAAACGACGGTGGGGGAAGGACGCTATCCTATATGGCGTTAAATTTCCGCCAAAAATCAAGTTTTATTTTTAACATCCAAGTTTTAATTTTTAAACGTCATGTTTACGATTTAGACATGAACTTTTAAAATCGAAACTCTTTCTTTCATTCAACATCATACCATATTGTCATTAATACAACTTTAAAGATGCTAAATAAGATTCAAGATTGAAGTTTTCTATTCAACAATCAACTGTTCACTTCAACAATTTAGTCTTCGTTTCAACATTCAAGCCAAGAAGACTAAATTGTTGAAGCGAATAGTTGATTGTTGAAAAGAAAACATCAATCTTGAATATCTTGTTTAGCATCTTTGAACTTAAATTGATGACAGTATGGTATGATGTTGAACGCAAAGAAAGTAAGTTTTGTTCTTAAAAGTTCGTATCTAAATCGTAAACATAACGTTTAAAATGAAAACTGGGATGTTAAAAATAAAACTTGATTTTTGGCGGAGATTTAACGCCATACTGCTATGACTGTAAAGGATGCGTACTAAGATGTCATCTAAGGAGTCATAACTTGGTAAAGCACTATCGTTTGTGTGAATTTTTTCCGAGAAGGACTGAATGATGTCTCGACAACCTGAGCGGTTACAGTCATAAAAGTCGTCAGTCGATAGTATAACCTCTTAAGCTTTTGACCTGATTGGTCCCTGACATTGCAAAGTTATGGGTTGTTTAAATAGTGATTGGTACATTGCCATCCATTTTTATTCGGTGTATTGTTAGAAATACTAGTCGGTTTGTCTCAGTATTGTTTCTGTGTTTTTAATGTCGTTAAAGAAAGTTGTTGGTAAAGCTACGGTTCAGTGGCGTCGGTTGGGTGGAGATATGTTAGTCACGTTAAAAGTGGTTAAGGAACTACTGTAGTGCAGTCACTGTTAAGGCACGTTTCGAGTTAGTGTTAGTGACGTTAGGTTCTGTGTTGTAAGTTGTGCCTCCATCAAAGTCTCGGTTGTAGTTATTCTTCCTGCAAACGTTGTCTTAATATTTACGTTCGTCTGCAAAACTGTTAGGTGAGTGAAAAAATTAGTTGCGCTCGTCCTATCAACGAGCTATTTCTAAAGAAGCAAAGACTCATCCAGACAATTGTGCTTTAACAAGTCCTAAAGAAGAGCCTACCGGCAGAAAGTTCTAAATAGAGGAGGTGTATGTAAAGGAATTAGCACCACTTTGAGTGCAAACAAGCAAGTCAATCATTCAGTTCACGATTTAATACCAGAGTTATGATGAAGTTCTTCCTGCCAATAGCTGTTGTGTTAGGTAGCACACAAACACAAACTCACCTTCGCCTTCCATCTCAATGGCTATGGCTTGAGTATGGCGTTCGGCCAACTCTCTGCGCTTCCACTCTGCACATACTAACTCCGGCCCACTCAAGAACTCACCATCACAATGAACTTGAAATTTGTGAGCTTGTGGGTCTTGCAGAGGGGCCTTATAGCCGTAAGCTGAATGCTTGATGATGTTAAGAAATCGTCTGCTCACATAACTCCTCACGCCAGCTGACTGTTCTTGATTGGCTGTCACCACTTTAGAAGCATACGTTGTCAGTTTCGATGACACTACAACGTCACCCAGTTTGGCCCTCTGTGGGTTAAGGCTACTACATGCTCCCACTGCAATGACTGCCTTTGGTCTTAGTTCAGCTGCAGCATTCTTCACTGTCACTAGAGAGCCACCAGGAACACAGGATCCTTCATAGCATGTTACTAATGCCACTTTCACCTTCTCCTCATCTACGTCCTCAAAATATACGTAGCCAATATTATCAAACAAGCATCTAAAGGGCCGGACCAACTGACTGTAACACGCCAAGAACTCGCAGCGCTTGACTGTCAGTAAGACAACATCAACAGGCAGGGGAGCATCATCTCGCTTTCTTGTCTCTGTCGTAACATCTTCAGTGGATGGTAGTTTCACTGTCAGTTGAGGTGGGTCACCATGAATGCAAGCCTCGTGTCCACTGCTACCAGTGTTTTCTGGAGCTCTTGACATGTTGATCAACCAAATGTTACTGATAGACAAAAAGAATAACTGATCAATGGACGGTTAATTAGACGAGTCTGCAAACTCGAGAGTTAGCTAACCTATCCACGAAGGTAATTACAAAGATGATGGAAGGTTTCCTTACGATATCAGCACATTAATGCATGAAAGTTAAAAGTACAAAAGGAACGATCATGAAACTGAGGAGTGGTAGGTTTAACTTTGCAACTGTAAAATAATTCAACAAGAAATCGGGACCGGATGGTATTGGATATTGGAGTATTTAAGCCAAAGGCGCCTGCTTACAAAACTGAAACTAACGCATTGATTATATTTAGGCAAGTAAGGTTAGAAGAGGGGAGGGGTGGGGACAGAGTGCCTCCACTGACACTTCTCCTTTCTCTCTGCAAATTTATTTCATTATCATCATAGAGATTCTTATTGCGGACGAAGTCGTAGGTGGTTGGCTCAACCGAGTGGTTTAAAGAAGGCCAGGTAAATGGCTTAGATACCAATCTAGTCATTAAGTCTTTCTGATCTCAAGCTTTTAATGCAATCAAGTGCTTTAATTGATTACTTGGTGGCTTGCTATGAATTTAGTGATAATAACTTGATAATCAGTCACGGTAATCTATTTGTAATTGTTTACATTCTTTTTATTTACTTTAATTCAACCAAGCTTTCTACATTCCCCTGACCTAACACTTCGGGAAAATACCTAATGGTAATGTGATATAACTAATTAATAAAGGCCGATTCCTCTGTGAGGCCGCTATCTTCCAATCCACCATTCTCCCACCACCATGGGTTTCTCCATTCGTCCAAAAACCTCTATAGACAGTCTAAATAGACTAAAAATTAACAACGAAATATAAAGGCGTAAAAATATCACTCTCATTGCGATAAGGGTGATATTTAAGTAAAAAGGACACCAAATCAAAATTGTGCAAAATATTGTTTGAAATTTACTACTTAACGTGGTATCCCTACCTCAGCAATTTCTTGAAAGAGCGTTAGATGCATCACTGGCAAGACACCTCCACTCATCCCACACATTGAGTAAAACATATTGTCTTGGATGAAACAAAATGCAAACGTTATAACAACATTTCTTTTGCTTTGCAATATTGGAGGGCATTTGCTATCGCTACTACTCAGCTACTGATGAGTCTTTCCGGATACCTCTTGTTAATTAACAGACGACTGCGATCGTATACAATATTATATATTTTTTCTTATCTTCCTTGTATGAAAAGGAAATATCATTATCTGATGTCCAACAAGTACCCAAGAAAAACTTAACTATCAGGTCAAAAATTGATGCCTCTTAATTGCCATAATAACCGTCACAGGAATGGTATCTCGTGATTGTACGTTTTTAAAAATGTTTGCTTATATCGGTGTTTCCAACGTCTCTGAATTATTCCTTTAAAAAAAAAAGTTGTAATCACTGAAAGCCGCTTCCCACAAGAAGATCCAAACAACCTTAAAGTTACATTTTTGAAACAAATTAGCCATGCACTTTTAATAAAAAAGTGTGAGAAAATCGGATCGTTCTATCCTGCTTGGGTAGAGAAGACTTACTGTAAATCTTAGTTCTTAGCTTCATTTCTTTTTTATGGTCCTTTGAAGGCAACACCATTTTATCCCTGCAAAAAAAAAAAATTATATATATATATATATATTTTTTTTTTGTGCAGGGATAAAATGGTGTTGTCTTCAAAGGACCATGAAAAAGAAATGGGCCATGTCCGTGTTTACAATTATATATACATATATATATATATATATATATATATATATATATATATATATATATATATATATATATATATATAATAAAGTAAGGTAGGGAGGGGATATATTAGGAACTGATTGCCTTAATTACTTAGGATCACCAGCCTATTCCCGTTTGGATGGCGATTCATTAGGGATTTCTGAGAAATACAAGCAGACAAGGTTAATTTGGGAACAGAAATCAACAACTAAGTAATTAAGTGAAAATGTGGCTCAGCCAGGAATCGAACCTGGGTCTCCAGATTACCACTTAATTACTTAGTTGTTGATTTCTGTTCCCAAATTAACCTTGTCTGTTTGTATTTCTCAGAAATCCCTAATGAATCGCCATCCAAACAGGAATAGGCTGGTGATCCTAAGTAATTAAGGCAATCAGTTGCTAATATATCCCCTCCCTACCTTACTGTACTTAATTAATTTCCAGGGGGATTTGGCCGTGCATCGCCGATCTACCGGGGAGTAGTGACGTGATCCTGATTACAGAAAATGTGTGAAATTGTCTCCTCGGATCTTACCCTAAAAATAAGGCCACACTGTGTATGTGTTGTACAGTAAAAATATGTGTTCCCAGTGTGGTTGGTTCAGTGGCCTAGTGGTTAAGGCATCTGACCGGTAATCTGGAGACCCAGGTGCGATTCCTGGCTGAGCCACATTTTCACTTAATTACTTAGTTGTGCTGATTTCTGTTCCCAAATTAACCTTGTCTATATATATATATATATATATATATATATATATATATATATATATATATATATATATATATAAACACGGACTTAAAAATATATTAGTTTATTCTTCCGTGCATGCATCCATGCATGCATGTATACATCCATCAATCCATTCAGTCCGTCAAGTCATCCGTCAGTCAGTCAGTCGGTTCGTCAGTTAGTGGGCCGGTACGTGCATGGGTCGGTCGGTGGGTCGGTCAGCCAGCCAGCCAGCCAGTCAGTCAGTCAGTAAGCCAGGCAGCCAGTCAGCCAGCCAGTTAGCCAACAAGTCAGTCGGTCGGTCGGACAATCGCAATCAGTTTTATTTTAGATAAACTTACAATAAATCTATATACTCTCCGAGCTAACAAACAAATTAATGGAGAACGCATTGGATCCTTTCATTAAACAGTTAATGCAGGTTATAGAGACCAGTCGTCTTATTAATTCAGGGTTTTCTTAATGCTTACCGATATACCTCAGCGGAACTGCGTTCCCTTCGTTCACGTCATCGTTCGAGTATTTTTGTTCGACTTTCACTTCTGATGTTGATAAATTCTGCGAAAAAATACAGTTAACATCAGTTAGCATCCAATGTTTTTCACGCATGGTCAATTTGTTAAATTATCAGCGGGAATTCAATCAGTGAAGGGTCTTGGTATTTAAAAACTGCCGTTCACAATTCGACATTTTTCCTGGTTGTTAATGTAAATTTGTCCATAATTAACATGAAAAGTTCTTACACAAGTGGTTTGTTTTTAATTGCCATTAATAGAGCTGAATTTTGCTCAACACGGGCGATGGAAACTTGCGCACGAAAATAAAATATTCACGAGTCTCACTTCACACTACATTAACCATGTCTAGAAAGACGCGATTTTGATTTATGACTGCATGGAACCGTTAAGCAAAACAATTACTCTGGCCAATCCCAACAGACGTAAACAGTGGAATCAGCCAATCAGAATCCGAAGCAATTTAATGCTGAAACGAGGATGAAAGAAATGATTGGGTTTGGTTTTCCTTCTGATTGGTTGAGAAAGTGGCGCTAGTTTTACAAACTAATCGGAAAGCGAAGTAAGCAAAATTAAAATAAACAAAAATTACTTTCGAAACTCAACTGAAAACCACTCTATTGAACTTTTCTTATGTGAAGCTAGAATTTAATTAATTTTCATCTACATGTCTGCATGATTTCAGCACATGATTTCATGTAGATGTAGATATAGCTGCAACTTGCGGATTAAAACAGCAATATAAAATCAAACTGTAACATTATTTTGCGTACAACCCAGCATCCACTGTACGAAAAATTATTTCGTTGCGCCTTGAACACGAGCAAAAGGAGAGGAAGAGAATAACATTTCATTGAGGCTGGGAGTTGGGGTAACTGGTTAACTGTGAGCATGATGGTCCGACATTTTGCTTTTTTTTTTCCCTTTTGATTCTCTGTTCACAAAAAAGACCTTGAAAATGTTCTTCATTTATTCAAAGATTGTTTTCTCATGGATAAATCTAAACTATGCAATTTGGTTAATTTATTCCCCAATGTTTCATTTATAGAAGTGTATCTTACGGCAAAACTGGAAATTTCTAAAGAGTGGTGCTGGAAGAATACTTTTTCTGCTGAGGAAAGCTGAGTTACAAGTGTGCCGTTTGATAAACTGACCAGAATGCATTGGGCACAAATATCTCGAAAAGCGAGAAATATTGGTAAACACAGACAGAAGCGGAAACAGTAAACCTTTGGAATCGACTGATGAAGACATTATTTCGAGGTCATTTTACAGGAATTTCTAACACAGTTCATTTCTGAGAAATGACGTTCAATACTGACAGTTTTTATTTGTGTTGTGACAGCAAAAGACGTACTTCTAATAATCTAGTCAAAAGACTGATGAATAATGCTGCTTGAACTGTTGAGTAAGTTTGTTGACAAACAACTCAATAAATCGAATAAAATAAAAATAGAAAGATTTATTTAAGAATACCATGAAGAAAATATTTACAACAAACTATTTACAAGGATAGTGTTTAAAAAAACGCACTCTTAATATTTTATGGACACTTTCAGCAAAACTAGTATTTTCGTATTTCGAAATTGTTGTGATAAGAGGCCTAAAAAGATATAAAAAATAGTAATAATAATGATGATGATGATGATAACAATCCCAATGCAGAGAAGGCAATGCAAGCCTGAAAAGGTCTATAGTAAAAGTTTGTTTCTCCGAACAAGAGCCAAAGTGATTTGAAAGAAAGATTACGTAGGGGTGAAACAGCAACCGACTATGACTTATTTTGCGCGACATCAACTTGAAATGTTGTCTCTACATGTATATTGAGAGCTTTACAGACTGTATTTGGAAAAGAGAAAAAATGGTCATGTATTCCTCGAATGCAAAATTTGCGTTAATTGTTAGCGGGTAGTCAAGCCTTAGTGATCATTAACATTTGTTAATTGGTAAATGAAGAGCCACTATGTAGAGATGTTGCCAATAATACAATAAAGCCAATATCAGCTAAGGAGCTGTTTCAAATAATTTGCATTTTTCGGTATTTCTTTTGCTGATCGCAATAAGCGACGAGGAGATGGATAACAGTTTGTTTTGTCATCGATACAACAAAACTCTGCACAACGCTCGGCCAATTTGAATATTCACGACTCAGACGTCACGCTACAGTAAGCATGTGGAGTTTGTTTTCATAAAAGAACATCTTTCGGCGATACTGTAGAACTTTATTTGGCATTGGTAAAAGATGTGATACATGTAGTCCCTCGATCGTTGCATTAGTATTCTTTAGATGACGAAAGCTGAAGAATTCTACATCACTCGAAGAGGTCTCTATCGTAGACATAATGTAATTTGTGTTCATTCAAGTAGTTTTCGCTTCTGTAACGAAGTCAGATTGTCTCAAAAAAAATATAGAATAATACTTCTTTCAACAGAGAAATAGTGGGATTTGGTGTAATCAAGTATTTTTGAAAAACCTTTCTTCCCGGCCTCGTAGAAGAAACTAAATTTCAGTGTGGATCAAAACTTAACTCAGTACATAATTAATCACCGGATTGTTTTTCATTTGAGCATCGATGACCACAAATAAGCCACAACAGTCCACTCAGGTTAATTCAGGCAATGCGAGAGCCGCAGCTGCAGTGTGTGCTATTCTAACGATTTTCGTGTTAATCAAGCACAACTCTAAGAATGACTTAAGCTTTAAGAACGAGGTTGATATATACTACAGAGTGGTTCGGTGGCTCGCCGGCTCGACAGTCGCTTTACTGCTTTAAAATAACGAGTTAGATGTAAGTAGTCTAGTGAACAGAGTGGTTCGGTGGCTCGCCGGCACGACAGTCGCTTTACTGCTTTAAAATAACGAGGTAGATGTAACTAGTCTAGTGAACAGAGTGGCTCGGTGGCTCGCGGGCTCCGCAGTAGAATAAGTCCTATAGAACGAGGTAGATATATTAGCGAGTGTCTTGGTGGCTCGACGGCTCGGCAGTCGCATTAGTGCTTTAAGAACGAGGTAGATATACCAAAGAGTGGCTCTGTGGCTCTCCGGCTGGGCAGTGGCTAATTGAATAGAGAGTCCCCAAGCTACCGAGCCATTCAAGTTGTCTGACGAGCCATCGAGCCAGGAAAAAATGAAACTCTGTAGTTTAGCGGAGCAAGAAAACGACAAAGTGAAAGCAAGAGTAATCTGAGCTTGTTATATCTCAGATACAAAAATGATATGAATTGGTGTTCGCGTTTACAAAGTAGCAAGTTGTAACTTAAGTTCAGATATTTTTTGGCCAACACAGCTACGAAACGATAAGAAGAAAGCGGAACGTACTAAAACCCGAAACAACGAAAGGAAACCACCTAGTACTGAAACAAAACGAGCGAAACCACCGAAAAACTACCGGAAGCGAAACCACTGAAACGTCGTCGTTTCGGTGTCCTCGCTTGTTTCGGTCGTTTTCGGTTTGGTCGTTTTCGGCCGTTGGTTTCGCTCGTTTGTGCCATTTCGTTTCGATGGTTACGTTTGTTTGTTTCGGGTTTTAGTACATGCCTAAAAAAGCGTACTGAAATAATCCAAGGCAGAGCTCGGAAGATGGCAGAGCTTACCTAAAGCCTGGTTTTCACTACCGACGCAGGCACAAACACAAGCAGAAGCGCACAAGGATCAAAATATTTCCTTTTCCTCGTGCTTGCGCTTATGCTTGCGTTCTTACGCGGTCGCTTGAGTAGTGTTCTTAAAATGCGCAGTATTCTTGCGCTTGTGCTTGCGTCGCTAGTGAAAACCAGGCTTAAGCGTTCACTAGCTCTCGAAACGTCGGAAAAAACACAGAGAGTCTTTTAATCAAATATCACCTCGTCTACCTATTGCGAAACTTACCAAAGCCTTGTCGGTGTTTCAATTTGTCAGCTTCGGCCGGGGAGCCTTGCTAGTGCCTATTCAACGGACAAGACGAAAACGCTATGTTAGGAGTACTTTACAAACTTAGCAACTAAGTCATAATATGCATCAAAAGCACAAACCTTTATCCACAGCGAGAATGAGTTACGACATGGGGTAATGTTACGTGTCAGAGCTTCGTACAGTGTTGTCGTGATCAACCTCGTTCCCAGGGCTCTCTCTCTTCCTTGTAGTCATAGCAATGGTTGGCGAATAGATGACGTAATTCACCTAAAAAAAAGTTCAAACACTTCCCCAGACCCCATTTCTACGAGAGTGGAGGGGAGAGTAGTGGTGCTGGGTTGAAGTTATTTTTCTGCGAATGCCAGTGTGGTTTAGTTTCATTGCAAACTTAATTATTTTAGAATTCGTACAGCCTTAGCCAGTGCCCGTCGCTAGACGGTCCAAACTGATGCACGAGTTTAGTGATTCAAGCAAGAGTTACAAAAGCCCGTTCTTTTGTTTTGACTCAAGAAGGGTAATTTGATAAAATAAGTATCTTTATGACAGCTGCAATCCTTGAAAGTAAAGTTAACCTTACACAAAATACCAGCCAAAAGAAAACCCACTCCCTCGATTCCCATTTTTTCCCACCCTAAAATTGTTCCAAAGCTCCACAATGTTAGCTCAAAAGTGCATTTGGAGCATTTTGCACTCAGCTGCAGTGGCTTGAATACTTGCGATTTCTTTCGGCTTGAGATCAACTTAAACGGTCAACTTGGTTTAAGTTCAGCCGCTCGTAAAAAGCAAACATTTTAGAGCTTTGTGAGCTGAATATGCCATTGTATCAAGGTGGCTGGCTGCAATTAGTTCTTATTGTTCATCGTTAGATGCTGAAACGTTTCCATGAAATTGTTCCATCTGAGGTCCGCCGTTATACAAATGAGAACTTGTTACCGGTCTTGAGGACTGGAACTGAGTTATGATCTTACTTTTTTAATTCTCACATCGCGAGAAAAAGGACAATGCATTTTATTTTAAATGTCAAGCTGTAGCTCAGGTAATGTTGTAGTGCTGTTACCAATTGTAAAATGAGTCCTTTTAAAGTGGAAGTGGGGGATAACTTTAACGGTTGACGGTTCAATTTTAACGATTTAGACAGTTGACGGTTTCATTTCAGGGCGTTTTACGGTTGACGGTTAGCAAGGGGACATTTCTTCCAAGATGTGACGAAGTTGATATTAGATTTTCTGTTTTTTAATATTAACTATTATGTTCTAGAGGGTGTTTTGGTTTTTCAGATAATGAGGTGGTCTGAAACACGGTAATAATATAGTAAATCATTAATATTTTAAGGCCGGAAGTTCTTCCAGATGTAATGGAATTCAGTTGTGATGGCAGTTTAGACTTAAACTGAGTGAAAAAGATCATTAGTGAGTATATTTGGGAATGTGGACACTAGTTTACCAGTTAAAACTATTCTTTTAGAGCCAGAAATCCGAGTTGACCAGCTAAAATAGTGATATTTGAAAGATCTTGAATCAGTTTGATGCCTAATAATAACTCCCTTTTTTGACGGTTACATTTTCGGTCGTTTGATAGCTGACGGTTGACGCTGTTAAGACCAAAAATTGGAAAATAAGATCAAAATTATGCATCATGAGAATGTTTCCGATTAATTTACTTAATAACTTTCAAATTCTTTTTGCTTTCTGTATTTTGATAAGACAATCTCACGAAAACAATCTCACGAAAACGAAAACTTGAAGTTACCGAGCAAAAGTACCTGCCATCCACTCGGTCGCTCAGCCATTCATCTAGTTTGCGCTGGTTCGTGCATTTGTTTGTTCCGGTGAGAGTTCGGTGGACTCGGCTGTTCGTCCACCCAGCGGGGTTAGTGTTCGTTCGTCGATTCGTTTGCCTTAAACTAATAAAAGCTGTATTAAAACAACACTCTTCAAGGTTTAACACTTTTAAAGGCTAGAAAGTGCACGGCTCTTTAGAAGACCACTTTTTAGTGATAAGGATCCCGTGTTTAAATAAAGTTATCATCATCATCATCATCATCATCATCATCATCATCATCATCATTATTATTATTATTATTATTATTATTATTATTATTATTATCATTATTAGGAAAAACTTGACGAGGTGAAGGGCGCGATTTCTAAAAAAACTTTGAGAGCTGTGGGCCTCGCCACTCAGAAGGTGCTTCTAGTTGGCTTACTGTTTTGCCAATAGGCGATTTGCATGATGGCGTCATTTTACTACAACTACCACAATTCATGTCGTTTTTCCTTTATTATTCAAATTTTTAAACCACTGTGGGGTTTAAACACAATTGCCAGAATTAACAAGACAAAAAAAGAAACTGAAGGATTCTGGTAGTTGTAGTAAAATGACGCCATCATGCAAATCGCCTATTAAAGATATGAATTTTGATTTAAACAAGAGTGAGTTTGGAGACGCTTTGAAACTCAGGTACGACTGGGAAGTTCCAGATACACCCTCTGTCTGTATTTGCGGGGACATCTTCAATGTGGACCATGCTATGATATGCAAACAGGGCGGATTTATCATCCAACGCCATAATGAACTGAGGGATTTGGAAGCGGAACCAGTTTTGCAAGACATCACAGGAGAAGAGTTGAATAGGGGAGCCAACACCGCCCCTGATGCACGACTGGATATAGTTGCTAGGGGATTCTGGGAGAGGCAGAGGTCGGCTTTTTTATGTGAGAGTTTGCCACCCAAATGCAGATTCCTATAGAGATATGGATCCAGATCAGATATTCAGGCAGCAGGAAACAGAGGAGAAGCGCCAGTACGCTAGCGGTGCGTTAGAAGTAGAGCAAGATACATTCACGCCATTAGTTTTCAGCACGACAAGTGGAATGGCGGTGGAATGTGAACGATACCATAGTAGGCTTGCTGAGCTAGTTGCTACAAAGAAGGGCGAAAGCTATGCGACTACCATGTCATGGATCAGGGCTGAGAGTGTCTAGTTTGCGCGCTGCTGAGATCAGCATTACTTTGCTTAGGAGGCTTGCGAGTTTCTAAGAGAGTTTATTTAGAGTTGTCGGACATTGACTTGGATATTGAAAAAGGACATGCTAATATTTGTTAAGTTATCGAGAACGCTATTTCTGGGGAACTCTAGCCAAAGCCAGGAATACTGAGCCAAGAAGTGTTTAGCAGTTTTGTAGTCGTCATTTTTAGTCGTGGATACGCGAAACGTAGGAACGAGTATTGTTAGGGGGGCAGATTATGCAAATTTGTCACTCACTCAGATGTAAAAGAGGTCGATATGTCAACGCCATACCAATAGATATCGATTTTCCGAAGTATTGCCGGAACACCTCTATCGGCTTTCCGGAGTAATGTCTAAGGAGCAACAGTCGAACCGATGAACGGAATGAAAAAAGTAAAGTAAAGTAACTTTATTTCAGCTCGGAGCGAACGAATAAACGGCAATAGGAAAGTCCGATCAAACAGCCGAACGGCGAAAGAAATTATAATCAATATTCCGTCACAAGCGCAGCTTCTCCTACGTTCATCCAATTCACGATCTGTGGAAAAAATATATGAGCCATTCAACCCAACATATTCCAAGTGTGCACAGGAATTGACGACGGAAACTTTTCACACTAATATAGCTGCATTCGCGAAACCATTTTCAGTGTTGGAAATAATATTCTAACGAAAACAATACAATCAGTAGTAGGGGTTGAGCATTTTACTCCTCCTTTTGGATTTCCCTTGGATTTCCCTTGGATTTCCCACATACCAATTTGGATTTCCCGCATACTAATTTGGTTTTCTGCATACTAATGAAGTGTCTAGCTAGCTAGGTAAAAATGGGTTCCTCCATACTAATGAGCGTCACTCTAGTACAATAAAAACAGTAGACCTGCCCAAACTTGCCCGAGCTCTTTTTAACCCTGATTGGTTCATGTAGAATCTATTATGTGTTTAAAATAAAAACGCGCTTTTCGTTGGTAGCGTCAACCTTGCTTTCCGCTCCGTTAGTCACTAATTATTCAAAACTAGTGATCCAAACTACCCTATATTTGCATACAAACTCTAAAGTAAAAAAGCCCATGGGACATCCTTGAAACCACTGCCATTCAACAACGACAATAGACGGCTTAAGTTGTTTGGAACGATCAATATAAACACGCGACTAATATGAATTACACGTTTCTTGAGAGACAAACATAAACTTTATTGCCTTTTCTCAGGGAATACAGAAACAATACAGAAAGTGATTTGAAATGAATAAACGTCAGTCATCCTCTTGAACTTCGTGTGGAGGAAAAATCAATAGTCTTCATCTTCGCTTGGAAGATAATGATTCTTCTTAAAAGTTTCTGAATCAATGTGTTTCACTGCGTGACAATCAGCGCAGCAAATAAATACATCCGTCGAGTGTTTACGATCAACAGGAATTTTGTATGCGCAAATCGGACAAGTCTTATAACCATCATGCCAGTGGCATCTTGGGCATTTCACTACTGCAGTTTGGTAGATGTTTCCTCCGTTACAATGGTAGCAAGAGCCTTTTCCTTGACGCAAAGTCTCTGGACTTGCGCTCTCTTCAGAACATTCAACGTCTGAATTTCCTTCATGTTCCAGATTTGCAGGGTTTTCGGTTTCTCTGCCATCTTCAACATCACTGCTTTCGGAAACCATTTCTTCATCACCAGCCTCACCGTCTTCATCTCGATAGGCTCGTTCTTTTTCCATTAGCTCAGCCAAAGTTTTCTTATTCTTTATATACCGTTTATTAATTCCTAACTCTGCCAACTCGTCTATAAATGTTTTGAGGGCGCGGGGTTTGGCAACATCGTCGTTATAAGGGAGTAACACATATTCAACCAGTTCTGAGATGTTGGTCACCGGTATTATTCGCTGGTTTCGAAGTAACTGTCCACGAGGTGTCCAAAACAAGATATCCTTGGAAGCCGCCATGCTGTGTAATAAATCGGAGGCCTGTTGTCTTGAAACAGCTTGGGAAAGTCCTTCTAAAACATCTTTAATTCGAGGTTCTTCGTCATCACTTTCCTCTTCACCTGTGTTAGTGTCATCATAATCACTCTCTTCCTCTTTATCCCAATCGACTTTTCTCTTCATATTGACCAGCACTCGCTAACGACAAGAACCAACTGAACACACTACAGAGTAGTTCTCGATTTTTTATAGATTAGGGGCCCCAAGCTAGTTACAACTGGTATCAACAAATCTTGAATAAAGCCTCCACCCTCTTGAGCAAGGGTTTGCTTCTTTGTCTTGTAAGGAATACTTGGCTCAGCAAGATTAAGAATGGCATCCTTGAATGGAATCATTTTACGCTTATCTTCTTCAGAGACTGGAATATTTCCACGAAGCACATTATAAATAATTTGCACTAATGCGTGCATCTGTTGTAGAGTGGCTGTCTCTAGGAGAAGCTGACGCTGATGTTCAGGGCAACAAGTTAAGAGTTCAAGGAAACCGTGATTGTTCTTTACTACTCGAGACATGATCATAGAATAAATTAAGGATAGTAGGCGCCAGTATTTTATAGAGAGCCCAGCTCAATTTACGACCAAGGTTCAAAGTCGTCTTGGTCTTGATCCAACACAACTGTTTTACGTTTCTTCCCTGGAGGTAAACCACGAAACTGCACTTTTCTGTAGAACTCTGACCACTCCCAGCCTAAGATACTAGATCACCAATAGCTTCCCTACTTCGCTTTGCAAGCGCTGTGTTAACATGATCTCCATCCAGAAAATCTTGAGCGACTTGAGCACCTGTTTGTAGTGCCTTTTTGCCGAGTACCTTAGCACCTTGTTGTAAATGAGGCATTGCCCAGCGAAACAAACCTTTAAATATGGAACCTAAGCCATATCCCTGCTGAAATCGGGATCCGTGGAAAGCCGGTAAATTACCTCCTTTTTGCTTAGCTTGGTTTAGATAATAATCTTCATACAACTTGGTATCTGGAATGTAAAGTTTCTTCATTTCTACTCTGACGAAAATGAAGTGTAAGCAACACTTTCCCAAACTCGAATGACATACTTTCTCCAGTGTCTCGCTTTATATTGATTTCAATATAGTGATAGAGCAAAAGAATTGAGGAGGAGGGAAAACAAAAGAATTGAGGAGGAGGAGGAGGAGGAGGAGGAGGAGGAGGAGGAGGAGGAGGGAAAACAATAGGAGGAGGAAGAGGAGGAGGAGTAGGAGGGAAAACAATAAAATTGAGGAGGAGGAGGAGGAGGAGGAGGGAAAACAATAGAATTGAGGAGGAGGAGGAGGAGGGAAAACAATAGAATTGAGAAGGAGGAGGAGGAAAGAAAAGAATAGAATTGAGGAGGAGGAGGAGGAGGAGGAGGAGGAGGAGGAGGAGGGAAGATAATAGAATTGAGGAGGAGGAGGAGGAGGGAAAACAATAGAATTTAGGAGGAGGAGGAGGGAAAACAATAGAATTGAGGAGGAGGAGGAGGAGGAAAAATAATGGAATTGAGGAGGAGGAGGAGGGAAAACAATAGAATTGAGGAGGAGGAGGAGGAGGAGGAGGAGGAGGAGGAGGGAAGATAATAGAATTGAGGAGGAGGAGGAGGGAAAACAATAGAATTGAGGAGGAGGAGGAGGGAAAACAATAGAATTGAGGAGGAGGAGGAGGAGGAAGAGGAGGAGGAGGAGGAGGAAAAATAATGGAATTGAGGAGGAGGAGGGAAAACAGTAGAATTGAGGAGGAGGAGGAGGAGGAGGAGGAGGAGGAGGAGGAGGAGGAGGAGGAGGAGGAGGAGGAAAAATAATGGAATTGAGGAGGAGGAGGAGGGAAAACAATAGAATTGAGGAGGAGGAGGGAAGATAATAGAATTGAGGAGGAGGAGGAGGAGGAAAAATAATGGAATTGAGGAGGAGGAGGAGGGAAAACAATAGAATTGAGGAGGAGGAGGAGGGAAAACAATAGAATTGAGGAGGAGGAGGAGGGAAAACAATAGAATTCTGGTGGCTGAAACCTATATCATTGTGAAACATTACACATTTTGTCAGTTGAAGTTAAGCTTCGATTCAGTTGACATGAGTTGGTCCTGTCCTGTTTGTGAAAAGGATTTTTCCAGGAAAGATAACATGCAAAGACACATGAACAGTAAACACAATAATTATTCCGGTTCCGCTCCAGTTATACCTTTTTGCTCAGAGCTACTCTAATTACAACCTGAGAAACTCTGAGGGAAATCTGGCATTGCCGAAACCAAGAACCAACTATTTAAAACGTAGCGTCTCCTATAGCGGGGCCAAGTTATGGAATAACTTGCCCGATAGATCTGTTGATCAATTTAAGCGAAATCTGAAGAAGGTATCCAACATATCGGATTCCCACACGGCAATCATGTAAAGCAGTTAGTTGTAAATAGTCTTAGTTTTTAACTTGTAATACTTAACTGATGATTTTCCGTGTTTAAATAAAGTCTTACATACATACACCGATGTCTCAAGAAAAGTGTCGGCGGTTTCAAATGCTTCACCCATTAACCTGCATGTTTGCAGGGATGACTGGCTCGGGAAAAACGTTCTGGGTGCAATCACTCTTGCAACAAGCTCAAACCGTGATCGATCAGCCACCGGAGAGAATAATCTGGTGTTATTCACAGTGGCAACCCGCTTACACCCAGTTATTGATGATGATGCCGACAATCGAATTTGTCAAGGGGATTCCGCCATCTCTAGACAATGATTCCTATTTGGATGTCAACATACGCAACTTGCATGATTGTCATCGACGACCAAATGATTGAAGCAGGAAGTGATAATCGGATCGTTTATCTGTTTACAAAAGGATCCCATCATCGAAACCTGAGCGTTATTTACATTGTACAAAATCTGTTTCACCAAGGCAAAGGCAACCGAAGCATCAGCTTAAACAGTCATTACTTGGTCCTTTTAAAGAATCCTCGGGATAAACTGCAGATTTTGACTTTAGCCAAACAAATGTACCCAAGACTAACTGCTTTGTTTTTAAAAGAGTACGAAGAAGCGGTGAGAAGACCATTTGGGTATCTTTTTGTTGATCTCAAGCCAACGACTCCAGATAGTTGCAGATTGCGAACAAATGTATTACCCGGCGAAGAAAGATTCGACAAAGGGTTCGAAGAGAGTAACATTTCCTTGGAACTGCTCCAATATCTCAAGCAGCAAACCCAGATGGTTCCCCCGGTAATTCCGGAGATGCAGCGCATTCAGAATAATATGGATAACCTTCTGTATCGTAAAAACCTTGGAGACGACCAAAGAGCGAGGTAGTACATGCAGTTGTAAAAATTGTTTTTAACATATAAACACCAGTTCAATTCCTTAACACCTGAAGCAACAATTCTGCCTCAACCTCAAGGGCGGGAACACATTTCTAACGAGGCTATGGTAAACGATTTGCCAACAGTGCCACCAACTCCAGGTCAAGCGCCAGCACTTAAACCAACGGTAAAGGAACCAGCCCCACATCCCTTATCTACCATAGCAACCTCCACGCCCGCACCTCCCTCCCTCCCTCCGTAGATCTTGACACCCCCTCCCACAGTCGAAACGCTGTTTAATTTGTAAATTACATGGACGATGAACCGAAGAAGCTTTCAAGACGATCTCGACGTTTACACAGGAAGCCACCTTCCAATTATTCCAAATATCAAAAGGACGACTGATTTTTCCTCCACACGAAGTTCAAGAGGATGACTGACGTTTATTCATTTCAAATCACTTTCTGTATTGTTTCTGTATTCCCTGAGAAAAGGCAATAAAGTTTATGTTTGTCTCTCAAGAAACGTGTAATTCATATTAGTCGCGTGTTTATATTGATCGTTCCAAACAACTTAAGCCGTCTATTGTCGTTGTTGAATGGCAGTGGTTTCAAGGATGTCCCATGGGCTTTTTTACTTTAGAGTTTGTATGCAAATATAGGGTAGTTTGGATCACTAGTTTTGAATAATTAGTGACTAACGGAGCGGAAAGCAAGGTTGACGCTACCAACGAAAAGCGCGTTTTTATTTTAAACACATAATAGATTCTACATGAACAAATCAGGGTTAAAAAGAGCCCGGGCAAGTTTGGGCAGGTCTATTGTTTTTATTGTACTAGAGTGACGCCCATTAGTATGGAGGAACCCATTTTTACCTAGCTAGCTAGACACTTCATTAGTATGCAGGAAATCCGAATTAGTATGCGGGAAATCCAAATTGGTATGCGGGAAATCCAAGGGAAATCCAAAAGGAGGAGTAAAATGCTCAACCCCCACTACTACAATCTAAAATTAAATTATTTTTAGGTAGCGCCATCGCGTCTAGCCAAAATGTAAACACAAGTTTGCTTTGAGAAATACTCTTCTTTTTAACTAAACCCGCCATTTTTTCAGTAAAATTTTTAATGAAACTTGTTTATTTTTATATGCAAAAGCATGGCGTCGATGGTTGTTTATGGAAACGACGGCAAATGTTGTATTTCCGACCGGCAGTAAAAAGTATAATTTGCATATGTCAAATTTCGATTGCGTTCGACAGCTTTGTGTAACATTCACGAAACACTGCAGTGTTTGGCTGGCTTCGTTTTGGCGAAATCGTCCTTTCGCCTGATTTTTATCCGACCATACGGACAAGACAGAAACCTTTCAAAAGGAGCACATTTTTTTAAACTCCCACGATATCTCCCTTCCTTGCCCAGGAACGCGTGACGAGCCCAAAGACGTCTGCGAAGGAGGCTACCTGCCTCGATAAGTTATTCAAACGCGAATATGTAAATCTGCACGCTGAGGTTAAATTGTGTTAAAGTGCATCTAACCCCCAAAACTTGTTTTCGCTTAAATAAATCTTTGCACCTGTACGAAACGTATCGCGCCGTTTTGCGCCTTTTAAAACCAAATATTGACTTTTTATAGGCTGCAAAAGTTACAAAATTTAGCCATCATCTGTCCCACGACCGAGCTAGTAAGGGGCGTGGGTCTATTCCTTACATGACGTCAGAAACCGATTTCCATCGCATTAAGTCTTTGTAAACATGCATGCAAAGCAGTTTGTGACGACATGTAAGGAATAGACCCATGCCCCTTACTAGCTCGGTCGTGGGACAGATGAATCGTAACTTTTACAGCCTAAAAAAAGACAAGATTTGGTTTAAAAAGGCGCAAAAAGGCGCAGTGTGTTTCGAACAGGTGTAAAAATTTATTTAAGCGAAAAAAATATTTTGGGGTTAGGTGCACTTTAAGCTCATGAACAATAAACTTGATGCTCAAAAGAGCTGGACGTTTCGGAACGCATTAAAAAGTTGTTGAAACACTTTCCAGAAAGAGTTGTCACGTGTTAAAACTAGTTAAAACGCCGTTTTCTCGAGTCACCGTGGCTTAATCCCCCTTATCGCAAATACGGTCACATATCCACGACTTCATCACAGTTGTACTTTGATTTATACCTAATACGATGTTTTAGACCTTTTATAAAGCAAGTTTTTAGCCTAGTTTTTTGTCACATTTTTTGGAATCTGAGATGGCCTGTTTCCTTTTTATGTATTTTATCTATTTTCAATCCACGAAATTAATAGCAAATTAAAGTTATTAGATAAATCTTTCAAAAAAATTTTAATGTTATTAATTAATGTTGTCGATATGTAAATGAAGTACTCTTTTTATTGTTATTAATAGAGTTGTGCACAATCTCGTACCCAGAATCCTCGGGCTGTTTGGTCAGCGGGTGGACGCCCGGAGAGACTCTGGAACAATGGACCGCATTTTCCCAGAAAATCTGGGGTAAAACAATGGAGGCCGTTACGGGCCAGCCAATCAAAATATTTGATTTTTTTCCATTATCCCAGTCTCTCTCCTGGCAACTAACCGCTGGCCAAAGAGCCTGAGGACTGTGGGTACGAGATTGAGTTGTGCATTATTAAAATTAAAAAAAAATTATTATCATTTATGAAAGTTAGACCTCATTTTTCTTAGACCATTTGTCATACCATTGAAGTTTCTTAAATATCAGGAGACGTGAGGTCATTTTCTCCTATTCTTAAATGCAAGGTCTACAATTAGCTTTTGAACTCGGAATGTTCGCTAGTGCTTTTACAAAGAAGTCATTCATTCTCAAAGACAGTTCTTGAGTCAATAACCAGAAAAGCAACAACATATTCAAGCTCTTCCCTGTTAAACTTTATTTCTACAAACTATGATACAGAATTTACACCAACACGGTATAAAAAATAATCATAGAAAAAAAAAATCATAGAAAAATGATCATTTAATGTAACATCAATGCTTTTCTTCTGCCCCAGCCTAGGTAATCACTAATACTTGCACATAATGGGAAATCGTTAATACTTAAGGAAAGTATAATGTGTTAAATTTATCAAAAATATGGCTTATTGATTCATTTATAAAATGGAAAAAGTGTCATAATTACAAAACATGTAAGTTTATGTTTGCTGTCAGATAACTACACTGTACATAACTCTATCAGCTGTCAAGCTGTCTTGTTTTGGTATTGAGTACTTTTTTACTACAAAAATTATCTAGTTTATTTTCCTAAAATATGCTAATTATACTTCTAGCAACATTTTTTGGATAGTATTACTAAATAAAAATTTAAGAACATTTTAAGAAAATTTTGAGGCTGATTTGTCACTAAGCACCCGATAAATAAGAACTCAATCAGCCTGACCCCCGAAATCATGTGTTCTTATATGCGGGTGTTTACTGTAGCACCAGTGTAGCCTTAACTGCTAGGCGTTTGCCATGATGGCCTTGCAAATAACTTGAAATATTACGTTCGTTTCGTTGTTTTCCCGCTTTCTTTTATATTCTAATTTACAATTTGTTCATTTTCTCTTATATACAAAGCGATTAGTCTGACCATGTTTTATCCTTACTTATACGTAACGGAACTGAGTGCTTTTAAATTGAGACACTTTTTGGTTTTATGAAGCTAATGAAATTCAAAAAAGCTTCAGTGTTCTTTCGGACCGAGTGTTCATTATCTTGCAACAAGGTAAAAGATCCTACAG
This sequence comes from Pachyseris speciosa, assembly GCA_016490735.1. Classification (NCBI taxonomy): domain Eukaryota; kingdom Metazoa; phylum Cnidaria; class Anthozoa; order Scleractinia; family Pachyseridae; genus Pachyseris; species Pachyseris speciosa. Next base: position 126,331 of record JAEMWC010000618.1, on the reverse strand, counting down.
CCTCTCTGCACAAATTATTAGAGAGCTTAAGCAACGACGACGGCAACGGCAACGCAAACGTCATTTCAAAATGTAACTTCTCTTTATTGTAACTCTTTCGTGATTATTCCAAGTTTTTTAACTTGTAAAATGCTGGCGAACTATCCTGGAGTTAAATTAGTAAAAACGGTATTGGAGTCGGGAAAAAGAAAGAAGAGTTCACCGTTATACGCTCACGTTCTCCACAAAACCTAAAATTTGGTTATTTTACGTTGTTGTTTTGCTGAAGACGGCCATGAAATGTACCAAAATATAAAACGCACGTGCAGGGCGATTGTTTTTGCTCATTAAGCCTATTGTTTTGTGGCGTTCTCGTTGCCGTTGCCGTTGTCGTTACTTAAGCTCTCTAATATTCCAGCGTACCTGTAAGGTGTTCAGTTTGGTTCACGGGACGGGAGCATTGTTTCTTTTGCTCTCGTTGGCTTGCTATCATGGTGACTGTTGAAGTAAGAAACGGCAAATCTTACATTTAGTCATAGTTAGCAACATTTGTATAACCAGTTGTATTGCTTTCTGCGTGGATTGATTACTTGCTTCGTTAGGCGGATACCTTTACTGATTAACATCATCATATGGCTACTGTTTGTAGCCGATATAACGCGCGTTCTGATTGGCTTAGTGCAGCTAAGCGCAGCAAAGCGCCAGGACATTATTCTCCCGTAATGCCCACGGGCTGATTACGGATTATATAAACTAGAAAGAAAAAACCCAAAGGTCATCCGAAGGCCACATTTGTTTTGTCACATTGAAAACTGTTGCGACTAGAGCAAAAACGTAATATCACGACCAGGAAAACTGTCAGTGAAAATTTTGGACTGGGTTTAAAACGATGAATAAACAGATAAGCGCTCGAATTACTGGATGTGAAGTGACGAATTGCGTTCGAACTAGGGCTTTTATTTTCTTTAGAACCGTTTTATTAGCCATATAATGAACAACTTAATAACCTCGACCGTTCGGTCGTTATGGGAAAATCTCAAACCTCGGCCTAGCTGTACGCCAAAGCCTGAGTTTGACATTTTCCCGTAACGACCTCATTCTCGGTTATTAAGTAGTTGTTAGTACTGACATATCTTTAACGTCTGGTCCCGAAAGAATATGCCTAATCCCTGAGGATCATAAGGGCAAGACGAAAGGCTACAGAAGTATTGACAGTCTAGGATAAAGAAATCCATCTAGTTTTGATAGTTTCCCAAATGATCGGTCTTTAAGCACATTGCATATGTAGTTGGAATTTGGTGCCTTATTTTTCAGTTAGCTCGGTTTCCTTTGTTCTTTTCAAATATAACCCCTCATTGTTATTCACTGTCTGAAAAGTTGATGGCGGCTTTGATTGTGACAGGGGAGTGCGGGGCTGAAACAATAGCTGATAAAAATAGCAAAACAATGCAATATATATTTCCCCTGCTCATATTCCCCTCGACTTAGTCCCCTGGTCATATTCTCCTCGACAAATCCATCTTCACCATCGCTCATCGTTGTTTACAAACAGTGCTAAGCGAGAGCTTACTTTTCTCAAAATTTAACGACAGTCGTTCAACTACGTGACTCTTGTGTACTGAATGCATTGTTTATGCAAAAGTAACAAACGTGTTTACCACCCATACCAGCAGACAAAAGAAAACGTCTATACATATTGTTGTGTAAATAATACAGAACTAAATTTAATCCCACTGTGTACCAGTATAACAAAACACGTTGTCTACGCATTGTTGTAAAAACAAAAACGAAAATCAAGAAAAACATGTTTACAGTCGAGACCTCACCTCTTACAATCTACCATCAAAAGTATTTTTAAAATAAAACACAACCAAGTAGAAACTAAGTTTTTTTGTTATTTATTATATAATGGCCTTCTATTTCTTTTAGAAAACCTCACCAACTGACAAATAAGCATGTTATTTAACTGTCCCTCGGGGACATAAATCACATACCCCCGAGGGACAGGTCAATAACCCTGACTTATTCATCCCGCAACTTCAAAAATACAGAGGGAGGTTGGAGGAAGGGGCGGGGGTTGGATGGCTAACGGCGGTTTCATTCGCTTTATGACACATTCTACACTTAGGATTTTCTTGGGTCTTGTCTATTTTTGCTTTTATCTGGTTTTTTCGTATGGCCTCTTCTGGTTTTTCGTATTGCCACTTCAACTCTCTTTCGGTCTTTAAAGCCTTCAGCCGACTCTAGGTTGTGCAATTGTTTTCTATCATTATCATTATCATTATCATTATCATTATCATTATTATGGAAAAAACATTTAAAATTCATCGAATATTTACAAAACAACAAAAATATTTTGTTGATTGTTGATTCATACGTCGCTCTTGTGCCGCACTTAATTCATACTACAAATTATACCTCTTTTGTCTCGAGAAAATGCAACAAAAGTTTACCGATCCTGCCTAAGGCCCGGTATGTAAATCAACATGGCAGAAATTCGACGTTTGAATCAGTGCCGCATTTCTGCCAGATACGCGATAATGCAAAAGCAGTCGAACGTGCGGCAGAAATTCGGCAGCTGATTCAGCCGTTGACTTCAGATGTCGAATTTAATTAGATTAATTGAATTCGACACGGCAGAAATGCGACGTATGAACCGGGCCTTAGTAAATTTGAAAAGAGCATACAAATTATAGGCGTCACAACGATATTCACATCCACTGCACCAACGATTGGTAGCTGACGAGGCTGGCAAGTTGGAAAAATTTAATATAGTGTCACCATAACAATACAAGAAAGCTAACCATTTCGAGTCAGCGCTTAGGCCTAATCACTAGAGATCAGTGCTTCTCTGCCTTTAAAAAAAGTGATGTTTCGGGTTAACACTGAGGTTGTCGACGTCACCAAATGTTCCACGATAATTTTGAGATACATTGTATATATTGAATATGTATCACGAAATGTCTCACCTAATTTTGGAGTATCCATTCCAGTGATAACCGTTTTTTCTCGCCTATCTCCAGCCTCTCTCTCTTCGCGCTATTGAATTGATATGCGCTTCGACTATCCAAACAAGGACAGCCAACAGTCTCGCGCTTTCCGTTCAACTAAAATTTTCGAGAAATGAATGGAACGGACAAAGTTCCAAGTAAAGTTTTCGAACATTTAGGGATAAGTTTTGAGTGCACTCTTTGACGGAACCTCCAGAATTATTGAAACTTTCTTGTGATTTGCGAGAGATGTCTCCCTACCGAGCGTGAGCTCACGTGATCAAGCGAAAAAGCAATAATTGCGGACGAAACACCTCCAGCATGTTTATGAACGTGTCCTCGCATCCCGGGAAGTGAAAGTCCCGAAAATTTTTCCCGTGATTTTTGTTGAATCGAAAGCGACGAAAGATTCCCTTTGGGGACTCAGTATCCTCTTGTTGTAGCAAATATTAGGGTTCTCCTTTTTCAAGTTTTCAACGCGATCAAGTGCAAATTGATTACTTGGTGACAAAGAATTTAGTGCTAGTCACATGGTAATCTCAAATAGCCTACGCGCCATGCGACATCAAGACGATCTTGGAGTTTTTCCTTTCCTCCCAACGCTCTTATTTTTCGGAAATTTCTATTTTTGTATGAATAAAATACACGCTGCTGTGACAAACATGCCGTAAAAATAACGCACGTTGCACAACATTTGATTTTAAAACCTTGACGTTTCGTATGCCTCAGCATACGTCTTCAGAGAGGACCTCATTGGACTAAATTACAAATAGATTTAAATTTTAAGAAGAACGATCGAATGAAAACCCTGAAGCTATTTGAGTTGCATGGATACAAAGATCCAAGTAGACGACAAAGTGAACACAAAATGTTATTTAGAAAGCATCTTATATCCCAGATATACAAATAATAAACAATTATTGCGCGATGTTGAGCAAAATATCGTGATTTGTCAGTAGCGAGCAGTTCAATTATCTGTCGAAGCCGAAGGCTGAGGCAAGTAATTGATCTACGAGACACTGGCAAATCATTCGAACACCGAACTTTTTTTTCATATTTATTTTCGGGAAGCGAGAAACTATCTGCCATTATCGAATGATAATATGATTTAACATTCACGTTTGTAAAGGGGCAATTAAGTTATAATCAGATACTTTGTGTCCATCACAGCCACGGAAAGTTAAGAACAAAGCGAATGTTAGACTGAGATCCTCTGTGGCAGACCTCGGAAGATGCCAGCAAAGTTAAATAAACGTTGATACTAGTACTTCGGAGTTGTGATTTACAAACGTCGCAAATACGAAAGAGAGTATTGATTAGCTTCTATCCAAAGATCACTTCTGTCATGCTCTGAATCAGAAGAACATTCTAATAGATTTTTATAATGAAAACTCACCTACGATTCCCTAGCTAACGTTGCTCTGCGTCACTGGCCTTCGGCCGGCAAGCCTTGCTAGTCCCTATACAACGGATAAGACTATAATATCAAGCCATACCAAGAGTTTTGTTAATAACCTGGTATCAAAAACGTAGAAATTATAATTTGAGTCACATAATACGTATCATAAAGCACAAACCTGTATTCACAGTTAGAAGAAAGAACTTAGAAACTTTTGACGACGAAAGCGTCTGGCGGGACTGAAACTGGAACAGGAAAATTAGACCAGAAGTGCAATTTATAGGTGCGGCATATATATAGCAACGGCTTGCAAGTAATTTTTAGCGAGTTATTAAACTCCAAAAATGGAGATAAAATATTAGGTTTAAAATAACTCCCTTTTTTAGAGTGACTTGAGTTCCCAAATTTCCCTCCAATCTGGACTGAGATTACTTCAAAACTCGGGTTAATTTAACTCCTCACATGGGTTGCTTTTAACTCCTCGCGGATTTTAACCCAAAATAGAGTCAAACTTTTATATTTAAATACTGCTCCTCTTTGGGGGAGACTTTAAGGCCTGGGTTAAACGCCGTACTTCACATGAGCCGACTTAAATACAATTTAGGTTGACCCAAATTCGTTAAGTTAGCCTATTGAGTCAAACGTCGAACTTAATTCAGCCGAACTTAACTATAGATCGTGATGGTTTTGATTATGTATTTGGTTCGATTCACGTGAAGATCAGCGTTTGACCCGGGCCTAACTCCTCAGTATAACCCCAAACTACGGTTAATACAACTCCCAAATCAAGTTTCTATTGTTGCAAAATGGATTAAAATTTTTTTATTCAGAAGAACCCCTTTTGGCCGTTTTGGGTAACTTCAACTCCTCAATTTTTGACCAAAACTGGGGGTGAAATTACTCCTAATTAGTAACGTTTTTCATCTTCTAAAATGGGTTAAAAATCTTCTGTTCACAATAACTTATTCCATGAGTCATTTCAACTCCTCCTGCAACGTATATAAAAGAGCATAAAGCCTCTGCCGTAGGAAAACACATGAAAACAGATCACGGTACGATGACTAGACCTGGCTGAAACATGTTTTCAGTCGTGTATGAGAAATGCCAGAGAAAACTGGATTACCCGATTCACGAAATGTTCTATATTTGCGCCACTGCCGGAAAGCTGAAACAGTTAATATACAGTCAGACTCAGTTCGTACCAAACGGTATTTATTAAACATTTTCAAGCACACGTATTGACACCTACGAACACAGTCATTAAGAAATTTAACTCTGATATATTCTCGCACAATGACAGTATACTGAAATACCACCATCTAACCGCTATTTTTTTTACTGAATTTGAAATTGAAGCCAAGATGGCTTCAAAACGTCGTTTATTTTCGCTGATTTATTATTAAATGTTTACTAAATTTTATCTTATTAGAATAACATTTAAACTTTTAAAAAAGAATACCGATACTGATAAAATATGATATGTTTCTTCTCTTGTTGTCAACAGTTTGTTACGTGGAGTTTGTTATGTTGTTTTTCAAAAGCGCTATTTGGGGAGACCGGGACAAAACTACTCTTATGGCCGAGTTACAGGTTTTACGCAATAAGGCGGCTGCGCGACTCATTTTAGATCTCCACGTACCCGCACACTTCCGTGTCTGCAAGCGACACATTTGCGACGCTCCACTGAAACGAAAGCCTTGGATGGCGAAGACAGGCTGAGGATTGCGCTATTTTTACTGAGAAGTTTTTAACACCAATTTTAATAATTGCAACGTTAGATATATTTAAGCTTGATATCCATAAATCTTTTGCTTCTAGAACATGAGGACATTGTACGCTAAACTTCGATGCTGATGTACGTATCGAATGCCCTAGACATTAGAGACACCCACCAAAGCTGCATTTAAGCGTGGCTTGTCCAAAGCCAAATTTTAATCAGTAGTTCTATTTCGGTATGTATTCAGCATGTACTTTAGCATGTAATTAATCTAATTTTAACTCTTTCCCTTACTTTATTAATGGTAGGTCTGGATGCTAGCAGACATGTTATAATTTTAAAATACACGACTATTTCGACTTTTAAAGAAAAAAAAACATATTTCGACAGTTCTCGTTATGTCATCTTCAGTTTAATTTACACAAATTAAAGTACACAATTGAATTTATAGTGTAAGGAATTAATTTAACTTTATACTTTGTTTAATTTATGCTGAAGATGGCAAAACAACTGTAGAAATATGTCGTGTATTTCAGTCTTAAAATTATTGATAGTAATTTTAGTGTTTGTCATATTTCTTGTTATAAATTTGCGAGTAAGTGCTAATGGCTCCTGTACCGCGAAGAGGTAGATTTCAAATTACTTTTTGGAAGGAAATGAACAGAGGTTACCAGATTTCGTTTATTTGTCTTTCTCCTGGCCCACCGTATAGCTTTCACTACGTGCGGTGCTAGGTCTTTTATTATTTTCATTATGTGGAAAATATAATAAGGTTGTCTTGTCTTGTCTAGGAAAAGAAACGAATTAGCTCAGTTGGTAGAGCAACGGACTACCGTGCTGGAGGTCGCTGGTTGAAACCCAGGCCTGAAACATACTTAGGGTCTTTAAATAATTGAGGAGAAAGTGCTGCCTTTGTAATCACATCTACCAACGGTAATACTTTCTAGTCTTCTCGGATAAGAACGAAAAACCGTAGGCCCGTCTGACACTACTTTCACGTAATCTGACTCTATGAAACGTAAAAGAACTCGCACTAGGGACGTAACAAATCTTTGGTAGTGACCACGCTAGTGTCTATCTCAATTCGATATTCACATTACGTTGGTTACTTCATTTATTCCCTGAATAACACTAGTCCATTTTACTACTGCATGCTCAGTGACCTGGCCTTTGAGTGGAAACGAGGCTAGTGATGACCTTGTTTTGATACAGTCCTCACTACTTTTCTCATGTAAATCATGTTGCTTTTATGCTAACTAGTCCAAATTTACATGAGAAAGACAGAGAGGTTTGTATCAAAACAAGGTCACCTCCAGCCTCGCTTCCTCTCAAAGGCCAGGTCACTGAGTACTCAACTGTAAAATGGGATATTAAGGATAATTAAGTATGTACCTGTATCTGTATAGGTCGTCATAACGTAAACGTTGTTATTTTGCCGTCAGAGGGTAGAAATTGTAAAACGGACGCGAAGAGTGATTGTGTTTGCTTGTTAAACCAACAGTTTTGTGGCGATTTTTCTTCAGTTTCCCATTGGCTTCGACGTTGCTTAAGCTCCCCAATGTGACACCGATAAGTTTATCAATAATAATAATAATAATAATATTTATTTATATGCGCAAATTCAATTATACAATTTTCAAATGCGCCTCACATATATGAAATCGAATCAACTCTAAATAAATCAAATCAAATCAAATCAAATGAAATCAAATGTTAGTTTTTGTGGAGAGGGGAAAATCGGAGTACCCGGAGAAAAACCTCTCGGAGCAGAGTAGAGAACCAACAAACTCAGCCCACTTATGACGCCGAGTCCGGGAATCGAACTCGGGCCACATTGGTGGAAGGCGAGCGCTCTCACCACTGCGCCAACCCTGCTCCCTAGAATTACAATTATTTGCAGTAAATTACTTTGTTCCATTCACCATTTGTTTTTTACACAAAGCTTGTAATGCATCTGTTAAATCGTTGCACACTGGACACCGTTTCGACCAGGTTTCTTGGATACCTCTGACTTTTTCGGTGAAATCCGCTGTTGTACATATCTCAAGGTAGTTTCTCTTTTTGCAGAGGCGAGGCAACTCTACAGACGATGCTTTTACACATCAAGTTTTCACTCATCTGCACTATCCTACCTATTTGTGTAAAAGGCTAGAGTGTATCACGTTTTCACAACGCTTCAGCAATTCTATAACATTGTGTAATCTTTATTTTTTTAAACGTCGAGAGAGCGAAGTTCTCAAGGAAGCGAGCGGAGAACTACCTACAGCAAGCTCGCCGCAAATGGAAAACTGAGAATAAATCGGAGAAAAATGCCTTCGGTTGGATTACCTAGTTTTTGTACAAAACTTAAACACTTGCAAGAATAGCAAACAGTATTATGTGTTTGAGTGCGTATTTGTTTTAAAACAAACTAACGTACTGGGCTGCATGAAGTGGATTTCGCAACAGGGAATAGGGGGACTAATTACAAAACGGGGGACTTATTAGAGGAGGGTTGGTGGGGGAGGAGGGGGTAAAAAGACGGGGGGGGGGGGGGAGGAGTAATGGAGCTTTTACGATAAGTGGAAATTTTGGGCCACCAGCTGAGGTTGTGGTCGATAGATTGTATTCAGTGAGCACGCGCGCATTGTTTAGCAAATAGATTCCATTAGCCCGTGCCTGTGTACTCTGACAGCGCACGGTGGACGTTGAGAACAAAGCAGTACGCTAGGCCCATGGACCGCAGAGGGTGCGGGGGTGGTAGGGCTATAGTCCCATACCACTTTGTTTTCCGGCTTTATTTTTTAGGGCTCAAGTTTACATGAATAATGTATGGTTTAACCACTTGAACATTACTGGATATTCGAGCCCTATCACTTATTTAGTGGTCTCCACGGTCCCTGCTACGACCCGCAGGCAAGTAGCGTGTATGTTCGTATCACGTTTCGACGTCTTCCACGCGTTATCTTCCTCAAACCTAATCAATCGCGAGTTTTACACTGTCCACTGAATAATTTGTTCCGCCTCGAAGACGTTCATAAAATGAGATAATACTCTGAGGCTTTCAACGAAACACAATGAAACGATAACAGAACCCTCGATTTTACTGAGAAGTATTAGTATTACGTATTACAAATGTAATGGATGGAAATGATATGAATATGAATAGAAAATTGGCAGAATTAGATTTGGGTACAGTACATTTCTGACACTTTGACGCCGTTATCTTTTAACCATGTTAAGCCCCCTCCCCCCTAGTTTTTGTATAGAGCCTGTTTCAATTGATTGTCGTCAAACCAAAGCCAAAGTATCTACCCTGACCAATCACAAAAGACGCGAACAGCACAATCAACCTATTAGAATACGAAGTAATTACATGCAGCCGGCGTCAAGCGCGGGAAAATGCGCGCGCGCGAGTCGCGATTGGTTATTATTTTACTTCTCATTGGTTGAGAAAATGGCGCGAGCTTTGTTAAACAATAACAGGGCGAAGCAATGCAAAACTAAACCAAACGCAATTTACCCCCGACACTCAATTGAAAACCGCTCTATGCAAACAGCGAGATGAACCAATCAGAATTTGAGGCAATTACATGTGGCGGGCGCCAACCAAGGAAAAATAAACGGGTGCAAGACACAATTGGTTTTCCGTTTGTTGAAAGAGTGGCGCGAGTTTTGCCAAGAATATCACTCAACAAAATAAAATGAAAACCACTGTATGTTGAATTAAATGTTTCCGCTTCGTCTCAATTTTTTTTTTCAGCACCCCGCGAGTGGTCTAAGACAGACAGTTCTAACTACCTTTTGCGTTAGTGGATAAGATCTTGAATTCTGATCTCTTAATTATGAGTATGGAGCAATGCTTTCACGTAAATTTCAACTCGAATTCAACCATTCTCCTTTATCAAGGAGTTTGAAATTATCGACCAAGTGAAGTGACGTAAATCTACACCGCTAAAAAGAGCACTTTAAAATTAGCAAAAACAAAACAAACAAACAAAGTTCTTGTCGTTTACGTGTACTACTATAGCACTAACGAGCCTCAATCAACTGAGATTACATGAAGGTACCTGCTTAAATACCTCGTGACGCTTGTTTCGAAACGGGCAAAAAATGCTGTTGCAAAAATATATTACTCTAGAACTTTGGTAACTTCAAGGTCAGTGCTCTTTCAAGCGGTGTCAAAGGATTTTCAAGCACTGACATGCGGTGACACAGTTGAGTTCCGAAAGTAACGTTGATTTTCGGACCTTTCCACTAATTCGCGAAAAGGAACGGTTCCCCGAAAGTAACAGTCTCGCGCAAAATATCATAGTGACTAGCGGTTCCCTCTATGTACGATGTAACTGTGAAGAAAGAACTGAAAGAGCTTTCGAAATCATTGAGAGAGAAACAGCTTAATGTTTTACGGTGCAAAAATGCCGAGGATTGGGATCAATCGGAAAGAGTGACATTATGTTATTCCATTTATTGTAGTTACCATATTTTTTCTTTAATTACCAGCGTATTTTAACCACTCGACTGAAGTCATGCCGGCTACTCTAAAGCAACGGCTACCCGAAAGTCAAACCCGTAATAAAGGATCCATTTAGCCCAGTCTTCCTCCTTGGGGAGTGAAATGGTTCAGTAACAGCCTGTTCGTCATTGCACGTCAGCTACACCAACGGAATCGATAACGCCTTCGTCAAAATCCACGGTAGAGTCCGAAGGCAAAGTAACATCCGAAGGGGCCTTGATGCACGTCGACGAAAATGCGATGGAGGTCTCGTGAAACGATGTGTTTCCGGACAACTCGGACATAGATGACAGACTTGTATCAGAACCTAGCACGCTTGTATCGTTAAGCATAGCGTCGTTCAGACTCGACCTCTCATTGGCTGCGACAACTGTCTTAGGTGTGTTCGCGGTATCTGTTTCAGTACTGGAGGTGCTGCCGTGCTCCGTGGGACTGTCTTCCATGGCCACCACGTCGTGTTTCTCAAGGCTTTCTTCCACCTCTCCGTTGTCGGAATGTTTGGAGGATTCACCTGCAGTGAGAATTGCATTTGGCCTTCAAATTTATTTGAGAATAAATACTTTTTGTCGGCGCCAGCTGTTGTACATTTACCCTAGGTGCCAGAGGTTTTATTTTTCTTTAGCGAGGAGCGGTTAACCCGCTAAACGCAAAGCGAACGGCTAACGGAGACGCGAAAAAAGAAGAACAATAATGTAATAAAAATAACCTCTGGCACCCAGGGTAGTGTACGTTAGCTGCTGGTAACAACTGCTATGTACTTCACTTGCAAGTCATGTTATTTATTGTCTATCTGGAACTGTGCATTGGCGTGGAGCCCTTGATGTTATTCCGCCCCTAAGCCAGTAGCAGGGTAAAAAATTGATAAGCTATTGAGCACAGGGTGCCCATGTTGAAGACAGCTCCGTTCATTTAATGATTGATGAATTGTGTGTGTAGAGTAATAACATGGCTACCATCAACTCAGTTGAAAATCGTTACCATCAATCCAGTTAGTGGACAGGATTCATGGCATAAGAAGTATATGTAGTCCAAACACAAGTGCATGTAGCGAAAATTATGTTGTACGTGGTGATTTTCGATGCACAGTTTCGGTGACATCATTTCTATGGCGCTGACCGGGAGCAGTCGCTTAAAAACAAATAGAATATTATGGGCTCTAAAAAATATCAATAATAATAATAATAATAATAATAATAATAATAATAATAATAACAAATCATGGTCTTACTCGGAAAAGAAAAAAAAAATTCGAGTTCTCAATGGGAATCGAACCCACGATTTCACCGAATAACTGCTGGATTGCTCTAACCATTATTATTTATTATTGATATTTCCACTCACACACTGTTTTCCCTACAAAATATGCCCGAGAAAGTGAAATCCTACTGAAATATAATCATCTTACAAAATTATTAGAAAACCTACGAGGCATACCATTCATACTGCTATACTCCAAAGAAGACACTTTACTAGCGGCTCGTTCCTTGCTGTTTGTGTTTGACAAATCGGTAGCGCCGGGTATTTCGGAGTCCGTCAGTGAAGATGTTGTTCTCGTCCGTTCGGTTGAGGTGACTGTACGCTGCCAAGATGGTATGCTGGGCGCTCCAGGTGTAGATCCCACCATGGGCGAAGGAAATTGCCTCCTAAACAAGCCACAAGGACAAAGAATAGGTTAGCTAGCATGTCTGGCAGTAGACTGGAGGATGGATTAGACTGCGAGTGATGGATCAGGGCGGGTGAAACACACGCGCGCGCGCGAAATGCCGTGGAGACGCGACGCGAGGGGAGTGCCGAAAATTAGCGCGCGCGCGCGCAATCCATCGCCGAAATTAGAGACTACTCGCAGTCTTGGGAGGATAGAAAGAGGAGTACCTAATGCGCGAGCGAGGCGAGGGAAGCTTGCGGATTCTGCTTACTTCTTTCACGCGCTTGAGCGAGCCAGATTGGCTCCTCTCTCTTCCTTCCGTCTTCCATGCAGGCTAAGATTTATTAAGTACTTATCCAAACTAACGGATTCTGACGAAATGCCAAAGAAATCCGCGCACCGATCGACCAACCAATCACTAACTTTTATTGGTCCACAAAGTTTGTTTACTGACAATAATTACCATGCTTCTTTGAGGAAAAGACAACAGACTTGCCAGCTAACTATATAAAATAATATGATTCGGTTGTTATCAAATCCAAAATCATAACTGAGACGTATAATAAGGTTAGGCCCGGTTCAAACGTCGCATTTCTGCCGTGTCGAATTCAATTAAACTAATTAAATTCGACAGAAATTCGACGTCTGAATCATGATCAGCTGCCGAATATCTGCCGCACGTTCGACTGGTCTTGTCGCATTATCCAGCAGAAATGCGGCACCGATTCAAACGTCGAATTTCTGCGGTGTTGAATCTAATACATAGATTTACATACCGAAGGGTTCTAAGGAAGGAACGGTAAACTTTTGTTGCATTTTCTCGAGACAAAAGAAGCACAGACAGAAGTATAATGTGTAGTATGAATTAAGTGCGGCACAACAGCGACATATGAATCAACAGTCGCATTTCTGCCGCACTTAGTTGAATTGAATTCGACACGGTAGAAATGCGACGTATGAACCGGGATTTAGTAGATACAAACAAATGCATGCTGAAAATTTTACCTGTTTAGCAGAAGACCTTTAAGTGATAGTATTTCGCCCTTCAAATCACCAACAGTGTAACTTTCAGAAGGTAACAAGGCAACCTTGGACTGAAGAATACACATAATAAGCCATTTGTATCTGAACAACCCCCCCCCCCCCCCCTACCCTCCCAGACAATTAGCCTCGGACTACTCGCCCCGATCTTTATGTGTTACGTGCATGATCGTTGGGTATCCGGTCGTTTCGTTCCAACTCAAACTAGTTTCGGTCCATAAAAAAGTTGCTTCGTCCCATTAAAATGTTCTTTCGTTCCACAACGGACTTGGTCTTAAAAATGGTTTAGATCGATCATATACAGTGTAAGCGTAAGTTTTGGTCTCGTGTGTACTTGAAACAGAACTTTCTTATTCTTCATTAATTTTTCCAACATAACATACCTGTTTTCATTTTGGGCACTACACTGTAGAAGATCGGGGACATCGCAGAATTTCGTTGTAAAAACTGTAAAATCTGCTTCGACTTATTACATCCTTTGATAAATTACAGCTTCCGCTTTCTTCCACCTATCATTAGAGAGCTTAAGCAACGAGGACGGCGACGGAAACGAGAACGCCACAAAACAATAGGCTTAATGAGCAAAAATAATCGCCCTGCAAGTGCGTTTTACATTTTGGTACATTTCTTTGCCGTCCTCAGCAAAACAGCAACGTGAAATGACCAAATTTTAGGTTTTGTGGAGAACGTGAGCGTATGACGGTGAACTCTTCTTTCTTTTCCCAACTTCAATGCCGTTTATACTAGTTTAGCTCCAGGATAGTTCGCCAGCATTTTGCAAGGTAAACAAGTTGGAAAAATCGCGAAAGAGTAACAATAACGAGAAGTTACGTTTTGAAATGACGTTTCCGTCGTCGTTGCTTAAGCTCTCTATTTGCAGAATACCGTAATGTGAAACCTATTCAAATTACATGCAAGGCATGATTCACAACATTAACAAAACAGTGACCCTGTTCACCTGCGTGGATTTTAAGTCCAAAGCCAAACTGTGAAGTTTAGTTTGTTGCTGTTCCAATAAACCCTACAGCAAACAAGCGTAACTTTATTAGGAAGCTTCAAAACTGTGCCTCATGTCACAAGATATGATGCCACTTTGATGTGGATTATCAATCAATTATTGATACTTTAGCTGTTTACTGTTGGTCCTCACTAAAGGGTGGGTTGACTATCCAATGCCCTGCATTCTGGAATATTCAGTGAGCTGGCCCATTCACAGCAGCAAGTGGTCAAAAAGGGACAATCCAGAACTCTCATTTGAAATGGTACAAGGCCATCATCATCATCATCATCATCATCATCATCAGTCCTCACCGCCAAGGGATGCATATTAATAAGCCTCGTTAAGCCTGGTTCTCATATGCCACCGACCTACCTGCGATGACTTGCGGTTTAATCGCCGGTTGATTTGATTTTTCTTCCAAATTGCATAGCAGTGGTGCCCCAGGTGTACCTGCGACGTGTCCCCGGTGAACGTAAAATAGCGCTCCAAATCAGTATCGTTTCGCGCTCTTTCTTCACAAGCTAACTATCCTTGAAGCATGGATAAAACACTGACAGCTTTCGCTAGTTTGAGTTGCTTGTAAGGAGATATATACAAAGAAAGCGTCAAGACAAACGGGAAAGCCGTAAGTGAAAGTTTTGAGCTCTCTGCCCTATGCTCAAAGAAAGGAGCCAACACGGACAGCAAGATTTGTAGTAAATGGCCCTATAATTCCTTAAACATCAATTAAGGCTGTTATTTGGGTAAGACCGGGCTTGTTCAGCGCTGGGTTCTACCATCCGATATTTTGGATGTAGCAAATTGTGGGATATATTTGCCGGTTGCCGACTACGTTCTCATAAAATATTTCTACTGCCGGCGTTCCGGAAGAACCGCCGACGTACCTGCGAAGTTGAACTCAAGTCAACTTCGTAGGCATGCCGGCGGTAAGGACCTGCGATAGTTCTTGTTACCGGCGGCGTATGTTCTCATATGTCTGAACAGTATCCCAGGCATTACCTGCGTCTATGTCGCAGGTTGGTCGGCGGCATGTGAGAACCAGGCTTTACAAAGATTCCATGATCAACAGGATCTAGAGAAAAGGTGGCCAGTCCATTGCTAAAGCGAAGAGAAATGCTAATTTAAAAATAATTTTTTGAAGAACCAGGAGCTACCATTCCAGGTTTTTATCTGTTTGTTTGCTTGTATCTTTTTTCTTTTCTCACAGCAAATGGGATACACTTGAAAAAAAAGTTAGTCCAGATGATACTGTACAACCTTAAATGTTTTCCAGAACTGGTACAAGCCCTTTCAATCTTGAAAATAACCACTTTACTGTCACTTGTTGATCAAAGTACTTTAAGGTCCTACATATATGACTTACCTGAACAGAATCCAAACTTTTCTTAACTAAAATGAAAGAAGAACTTCAATTCAATGATAGTGTGTGTGTGTTAACATACAAATAATAAAAATAATTATAATAATTATAATAATTATAATAATAATATAATAATAATTTTTATTATTATTTTATAATAGAAAGCTACTGTGAAGTCAAACTAAAATTTTACCATGAAAGCCATACAGTCAAACTTCCTGTAAGCAGACACCCTAGAAACAAGCATAGCTGTCTGCTATGGGTGGTGCCCACTTACAGGTGGTTCTAAACATGGAGTTTCAGTGAAGAAATCATCAGAACTGTGGTTTTCTGATGTCTGTAATGAGAAGTGTCTGCTTATGGAAGATGTCTATAGGTCCAGAGGTTTGACTATATATGTAACTTGTGCCAGTTGTTATGATGTGTAAATTATATAATATTATTATTACCTGACTCTTGCATGTTTTCTTTAAGTTCAGTTACACTTGTTTCTATGGCATCCAATTTTTCTTCCTCTTTGCTCTTCTTGTGATAAATGTATGGCAGTATAAATGTCTGGAGATAAAGAAAGAGTTACACACAAAATTAACCCATTGGCACCCGTGCCGGCCAAAACTGGCCGTAAAAAACTCCCATGCTTCAAAACATTGCAACTTTCTCAATCGCACGAATATTGCCTTAACTGTTAGTTGTGAGCACGAAATGGAATGCCCTTTAAATTTGGATATCCAATAAATGCAAGAAACATAGCGATTTTTACCAAATATGGCCTTTTGAGTTTGGACAAGAACGAAACTGGCCGTTTTTAACGTCAAAGAGATGCCCCTTTTTGCCTTCATGTTTTTTAGGGAAATCATCGTCGAAAACCAAAATTCAACCATCATAACGAAATTCAGTCCTTTTTCTAGCTTAGAAATGACTTTTTTGGTTCATATTCTTCTCCGAGCGTAGATACAGCCTTTTGTTCCAGTGCATTCGGGCCTTCCTGAAATTTTCAACATCTTGAGCGCATTGCATGCTGGGAACTAACGAGAATTTTTGACAGCGCCGGTTCCTTCCCCAATTCTTTCACATACAGCCACTCCGACCTACCGCCAAAATTTCCTGCTCGTGGTCATCTTCAGTACACAGAAATCCCAAAATATGTGGCGGTAGGTCGAGAAATTCATCAATAGTCAAGTCCCAAAGGTACTAAGTGTTCGACCGGCCAAATTCCCAGTTCGTCGAGTAACAAGCCAAATTCAACAACAAAGTACATCACCTTGCTCGATTCTTTGAGAAAGTGGACTCTTAGCTACCGTCACGCTTAATGATGCTCATCAGGCAGCCGCTAAAGATGAAAAAATGGCTGTAGATTTAGCAGAAATCGCAAGCAAACCGAACTTGGGCCATTGTTGTCGCTTCACGGATAAAAAATAGCTACGTCAAAATGACGTTTTCAGAAACCTTGAGCCTCCAGTGGCTTAGGACAGCACCACTTTTCCCTGGTAGTTCAAATAAAGAGTCACAAATTGCTATTCATCGTTTATAGGTGGAAAATCACTCCGAAAATGTAAAAACCTGCGGTAGTCAATGGGTTAAAGCGCTCCTATGAGCCAACTCATGAATTTTAAGCTGCAAAGAATAACATTAGACAGTGATTATGAAAGTAAGTATGGAAACAGTTTTGTTTGTCTAAAACTGTAACATAAATAAAAAAATTGTTTAAAATTTAGCTTTGTTGGAGCTGTGATATTCAGCATGAGTTTTCTTTGATTAATTTCCTTTAAAGTCATTAACAGGTGTATACAATTTTATGACACACATGGGAAATGACTCTCAAATGGTAGAAACTCAAACACACCTGATGTCTTGCAAACAGCTGACATGAAATTGGCCATGACTTTTAGCTCTCAATAATAAATTATTATTACATGAAAGTTGAAAAAGTTGAAAGAGTTGATTTTTAAACAGAACAAATACTCCAATTTCTTTTAAATGAGTAGTTGCCATGGTGACATCAATGTCAACGAAGATGACCCAACATACCAAATTATCTTCTGCTACCTTTCTGGAAAGATTGCAAAGTTTGACAGTGCCTGGCTTGCATGATTTTATAACAAAAAGGCTGTGCAGATAAAATCCCTCGTTCTAGATATCATGGGAGCAATGGGATTTAAAGTTACATTTATTTACTAGGTAAACACATATAAACAGTTAAGCAGTAACTACGAGCATACCTTGAAAAGATGAGCCACAGTATACCCAATCCCTCCACCTAAGATAGCAGCTCCCACATAACTTCTCCAAGGCACTGGGAGTGGTGCTTGCAGCATGTGGCTGACATAAAAAGTTGGAAATAAACAGTCAAATGAAGTGAGAAATAATGTAACTTAGAAACTGACAAATGAATTCTTTTCAACTTGAAAAAAAATAAGGACATCCAGTTTGAACAAGAAAAACTTGCCTGAAAGCCACACATAGTATGATACTCACTGATCAGACACACACCTTGTCAGTGCCTTCAAATTCAGTCTCAACATGTACTAACAGTTAACTTAAATGGGTGTGGCAGAGAAGATGCCCACTAATATATTCTCTTGCAATGGAGAGAGCTTGCATGTGTATAATTAGTTAATTGGTACGTACATGTATCAAGTTTGTATCTCTTCTTTTGTGTCTCTGTTACTGTCACTTAGTCTCATTGATCTAAAGACTGTGTGAAATATTATATAATTACATTCATACATGAACCACGGCAACATTTTTTGAAACCATTTTTACCACATCAACAATAAGCTTTCTTTCTTATTACTAACCTTGAAGTTGGCCCAGTTGCACCCCTCTGAGGGGGTGCAGGGGAAGGAGAAGCTGCTGGATGCTATTAAAATACAATCATAGGAATCCAAAATCATCTAATACTGAAAATGATGAATACCTCCACACCTAAAAGCCTCTCAATTTTTTGTCTTTGGGATTTTTTTTTCTCATAGCACTCTAACTTAATAAGATTTAACCTTAAGTATAAAAGTTTTTAAGTTACTCCTCCACAGTACTCACATAATCCTTCAGCCTACCCTGCAAGCAGAGGTCTTTCCCCTCCTGACTTATCTAGGATGATTGAAGGGCCTTTGCTCACAGGGTACAATACGCTGAGCATGACTCAGAAAAATCGTTCACTGTATTGATAAACTTGCAAAGTGCTCTTATTTGTTTTAAGCTGCATGTTTATATATAATTTACAGATTTAATAATGTCACTACAATGGAACCCCACTCTACAGACACCCACTTAATATGGAGACCTGCTTATTATGAACACCCGCTTATTACGGACACCTGCTTATTGCGGAAACCCACTTATTACGGACACATGCTTTCAGCAACAGACAGTTTTCTTTATCCCGGGTGAGACAACTAAAAAGGTATTAATAGTTATATTTTCTCTTAAATTAGTCCACTTAATACAGACATCTGGATAATGCAGACACTTTGGCATGTCCCTTTGGCATCCATAAAAGCTGGGTTCCATTGCATTCTGTAATTAAAGTTTCTTTGCAGAGGTTGTAGACCCTAATCCTAAACAAGTAATAGTGTACTGCAATGCAATCCGACGTGATGTGATGTGATGCAATGCAAGCCATGCATTGTAATGCACTGTAATGGTACTTGGAACCTGAAACCTGTAGAATTTATCACCATGCAAAGATCCTTAGTGCCTGAAATTATAGAAATCCTAAACACATAATAAGAACTTGTAAGTCAGTCATTTAGGATCCTGAAATTTTGAAACATTTCAACAACCTGTATTTATACCAATTCCAGAACTACTGTATCAGGTCATTGTGCTAAAAAGATCATTTCTTCACTTCCGACATAAAAAAAGTATAAAAAAAGTTAATGACCTCATCTAGCGGTGTTCCTGATATCTTAATGGCCTCTTCAATTTCATCTTTCTTGAGACCTGTAGTGAAATAAAAAAAAAAAAAAAAAAAAAAAAAAGAAGAAGAAGATTAAACAGGTGCAGCTGGTCCTTTGCAATTATAATCTCTCTCATACAAGTATACAATTTCATCATGGGGAGTCATAGGATTTACTCAAGTTTCCTTTAAAAAAAAAAAAACATGAGACAACACATCAGCCCTTAGATTTCTCTTTTGCCTCAGCAAAGCCATCTCAACTGAAATGGAACAAGGCTTTAAGAATTACCTATAAGATGTCCAAATCCATGTGACTCTTATTAGGAAGGTGTGCACAGGTTTCAAACTGCAGTCTTCAGCCAAATACATAAAAAAGGTGGTAACTGCTCTTTCATATACAGCGTACATGCAAAAACTTAGTCAAACTTACATGGCAAAAGAGATCAAAAGCAGTGAGTGTTATAATAATTCTCATTCCTGCAGACCCCTTTGCAGAGGCCTGTATAGTGTGGCTCATCTATTTTGAGTTTTTTTTCTCCGTTTCTCAATTCTGAGTCAGTGTACACTGTAGGGTAGGAGAGTCATTCACATCAAAATATTTATGGTCCTGTATGGGTAATGTACAATTGCGTACCAACTTCTGTACCAACAAATCTTTACAATTAACAATACCAATTCATCTGTCAATTTACTTACAATACAGTGCAATGCAATGCACTGCATCATAACTGCCTTATATTGAATTTTAGGCCAATTTTCATTTTGCTGAAAAGTGCCTGAATTTTTATTCACTTGATTAGTTGTGTTTTTAGCAGCAATCAGATTAGTTGCTTTTTTTGTTCTCACAGTCCATTCCTAAAAAAGTAAAAGCTCTTATCGATTTGTATGAAACTGTATCTTCGTATAAAAGCAATAGTAATCTCTCAAAAGACCGGCCAAGGTTCCATGATCAAAACATATACATGCCACAACCTGCATGTCAATCAGCTTATTTGATAAGCTCACCTCATGAAGTTGACCTTAAATATAAGCCAAAATGCAAAGACTTGACAGTTTAAATTAAGGTACATGTAAGCTTATAAGCTAATTAACAATTATTATTAACACTAGCAATTATTATTAATAAATCAAAATAATTTGAAATTCTACCTTTTTTCTCCAGGAATGCTTTTTTTCGAGATAATGGTGTCTGAACAACTTTTGGATTTTGTAAAAACTTTACAGCAGTGTCGATCTAGATAGAAAGAATGGAAATTAATGCTCAAAGGTTAAAATTTCGCAAGATGTATACATGTAAGCCTAACAAGTTCTTTCTTCATTTGACACGAACTTGTAAACGCACCCTTTTTTGACGAAGTTCTCTCTCTTTCTCGGTGGCAGCATCGTCCAGCTTAAAAAGAAACGATCTCAGGTTCAGAATTTGAAATCACCTCACTAAAACTGTAAACACAATATGAAGAGCTTGCAAATCCAAACCTCTTTGGACGCCATTTTGTTTCCCCTCTATGAAAACCCCCTGACCAATCAAAACACTTGTAATATAATGACATCTTCAGTCCTGCGGACAGCATCGCGGGCAATGGGGTTTCCACGTGTTGGATAATTCAAGATGGCGGACACCAAGTCCAAAAGGTAAACTATGAGGTTTTGATTTTATTTTGAATGAAAACTGCTCAATAGATCTTGGTTTCTCACTCACAGAAGATTGTGCGACATGGGTGCCGATGAGTTTATGATGCATGGTTTCGATTCAGACGTTTCTGATGATGGCGTGGAGCCCGAGAAGGCAGGGAAAGTTTCTTTGAATGAAGTTTCTCGAGGCCCTTCTCAGAAACATAAAAAGTATGAGTTATGAATGATGTTATCAATGCCTTCGCGGTTAAACCTTGAATGTCTTTTACAGTAGGGTTATTCTAGTTTGTTTTAAGTAGCATGGCGTCGCAATAAGAAAAAGAATCTTGCAAGACGGCAGTGTCTAAAAGTGGCACGGGGACTTGGGGACGGGGACGCAGGGGCTCGTGTTCGGGGACGTGGGACACGGGAACGTGAGATGTGGGATGCGGGAACTCGAGATGTGGGGCGTGGGGACGTCATATGTATTGGGGACATGACATTGGGGACGCAGGGACGTGACATTGGGGACGAGGGAACGTAAAGAAAATATCTTCACTCTAACTGCCTTGGAAATTCACTGATGCGAAATTTTGCAAGTTGACCATTGAAAACGAGGCTTAGGGTTTATAATAGGTAGTCTGAGGTAAATATGGTTAGGGGCTGTTAACTTTTTCACTTTCAGGATTATTTTTCGTTCATTTCATTGCTCGGATCAGTGAAAATTGAAAATTGCTTTTATCCGCTACCCCACTCCCCTACTTTGGCCAAGTATGCTCCAGTGAGTTGTCAGTGATTTCCATGGTAAGTGCTACTGAGATAGTTTTCAGTAATAACTGCAATCCTTGTACATCCCAGCTCAAATCTCATAAATTTTGATGTTGGAAAGTATTTCAGGAAACTGTTTGTATGAAAAATTTTCCTTGCCAGATTGTTCAGGGAATAAAAATGAAAAAATATATTTTTAGAGAAAACAAAAATTGAAGCTGTGATTGATTATCGCAGTTATGAAGACTACTTAAGCAGTAGTGAAAATAAAGCATGAAGAAAATATTCAGGCTTGTACAGCTCTAACACTATTTTTTTCAGGCTTTATTTTTACTACTGCTTGACCCATTGTAACCTGCGCCAGCCGAAACCGGCTGCACAAGACTCCCATGCTTCAAAACATTGCAACTTTCTCAATCGCACGAATATTGCCTTAACTGTCAGTTGTGAGCACGAAATGGAATGTCCTTTAAATTTGGATATCCAATAAATGCAAGAAACATAGCAATTTTTACCAAAATTTATTAATATGGTCTTTTGAGTTTGGACAAGAATGAAACTGACCGTTTTTAACGTCAAAGACAAATGACGAAAATGCCCCTTTTTGCCTTTATCTTTTTTAAAGAAATCATGGTCGAAAAACCAAACTTCAACCATTATAACAAAATTCAGTCCTTGTTCTAGCTTAGAAATGACTTTTTTGGTTCGTGTTCTTCTCCCGAGCATAGATATACAGCCTTTTGTCCCAGTGCATTCAGGCCTTTCTGCCATTTTCAACATCTCGACCGCATTGCATGCTGGAAAATAACGAGAATTTTTGACAGCGCCCGTTCCTTTCCCCATTTCATTCACATACAAACTAAGTCTACAGCCACTCCGACCTACCGCCAAAAATTCCTGCTTGTGGTCATCGTCAGTGCTCACAAATTCCAAAATATGCGGCGGTACATGTAGGTCGAGAAGTTCATCAATAGTTGAGTCCCAAAAATATTAAGTGTCCGATCGGCCAAATTCCCAGTTCATCAAGTAACAAGCCAAATTTGACAACAAAGTACATCACCTTGCTCGATTCTTTGAGAAAGTGGACTCTTAGCTACCGTCACGCTTAATGATGCTCATCAGGTAGCCACTAAAGATGAAAAATGGCTGTGAACTTAGCAAAAATTGCAAGCAAACCGAACTTGGGCCGTTGTTGTAGCTCCATGGTTGAAAAATATCTACGTCAGAATGATGTTTTCAGAAACCTTGAGCCTCCAGTGCCTTCGGACAGCATCATTTTCCATGGTAGTTAAAATAAAGAGTCGCAAAATGCTATGGATCATTTTTAGGTGGAAAATGACTCCAAAAACATAAAACCGGCTGGTAGTCGATGCCATTAAGTAGTGTTCATAACTGCGATGATCATTCACAGCTTCATTCTTTAATCTGTAGTTCAAATATTTGATTTTCATATATTCATTCTCAAAACGAAAATGGTTGAAACTTGATTTGAAATTCTATTTTGAGTTAGTATTTGTAGGGATTACAATCTTGGTAATACCTACCATGAAAATCATCCATGATCGCCCATGAAGTGAAGAACCACGGCGTTGATACAAGGAAGCTGCTCTCCAGAGTCACTGGCAACTCACTGGCGCATACTCAGCCACAGCAGGGGAATGGGGTCGCAGATAAAAGGAATTTTTAATTTTCACTGATCTGAGCAATGAAATGAAGGAAAAACAAATCCTAAAAGTGAAAAACTTAACAGCCCCTAACCATATTTACCTCAGACTTATGTCCTCATGCCTCCAATAAATGTCACGTCCCCGCGTCCCCAATGTCATGTCCCCGCATCTCTGATGTCACAGCCCTGCGTCCCCGATATTACATCCCCATGTCCCATATTGATCTCGCGTCCCTGCGTCCCACGTCCCCAAGTCCTCATATGCATCCCACTTTTATACAGAGCCATGCAAGGCGAAACTTGTCCCCTGGGTGAGGTGTCTTTCAGCAGAAAATCTCCCTGAAATCCTTTACAAACTTGAGAATTCCCCCACCCCCTAATCTTTGATTCTAATACAATGTCTAGATATTCCCCTACTCTCAGGCAAAGAATCGCATCCATCCAGTCCCTCAGATGCAAACTGAAACACAATTTTTTAGCCCGTTCTCATACAGTAAGGACTCAAATTTGTCATTAAACACTGTTTACTGGAACAGTTTTGGGGCAAATTGAATTGAATTTTTGTTGTTAATGTGTTAAAGAAAGTGTCATCTGGATTTGTGAGTCAGGTATGAGAAATTGACCTTGATGCATGAGATCGGTGTCTTTGTTCCATAACAGGTGTGGGTGTGAGACTCATGCATAATGTGTGAGAGTTTTCAGTTATAGTAGCATTTCAGAGGATTCATGTTCTACATGTACAGTACATGTAGGTCTTCCTATCAGTGTTGTGTGAAAGATTACATGTTAATTGCAAGGGAACTTTTCATACATGTACAGCATAAAGTTGTAGTGCGATAAACAGTTGATAAACAGTTGTCATTGATGATTGTAGCAAATCTGGTTTTTGTTAAATTGGTCTGTAATTGATTGTACATTGTATGAGGTTAAAGTGAAGACTACTCTTTCCCTTTTTTTTGCTTGCCATTATTTTCATAAGCCTTCCATAAACCACTTTAATATTGTTTTTTATGATGTAGGCTAATCCTCATTAGAGATGTTTTTATTATTATTTGTAAAAAAAAGAGACCAGTTTGGTAGCATTATTATTTTGTGCTTCATTCTGCAGTCTACAATAATACTTTCAAACAAAATAATGTTCAGTATTATCTGCAGTTGTATTATTTTTTAGAGTATCCCTTGTATAGTGCTTGGGCACTTTTTGGATGCTTTCATCTCCACAATTTTATTAAAGTGCACCTAACCCCAAAATATTTTTTTTGCTCACATAAATCTTTGCACCTGTTCTAATCTTGACTTTTTATAGGCAGGCTGCAAAAATTATGAATCATCTGTCCCAAACCCGAGCTAGTGAGGGACATGGGTCTATTCCTTACATGATGTCACAAATGGCTTTGTATGCATGTTTACAAAGATTTACTGCAATGCAAATCAGTTTGTGATGTCATGTAAGGAATAGATCCATGCCCCTTACTAGCTCAGTCATGGGACAGACGATGGCTAGCCTATATATACCAAATACTTGGTTTGAAACTTAAGCCGCAAAACGACGCAATACGTTTCGAACAGGTACAAACTTAAGATTTCTTGAAACGAAAAAAAATATTTTGGAGTTAGGTGCACAAGCTTTGTTTTGAAAATTTGGATTTACATGTTCAAGTGGAAAAAAAACTTAATATAAATAAATGAACTCATTCCTGACCGTGACCTCCTGAAATTCTTTTGTGTTTTTTAGGAAATCAAAAAGTGCAGATCACAAGGATCAGCTGGCCAGATTGCAAGAAAAAGATCCTGAATTTTACAAGTTCTTGAAGGAAAATGACAAGGAGCTGCTTGATTTCAATGACTCTGACACTGGCTCAGAGATGGATGATGAACAGGATGAAAACAAAAGCGATGGTAGCGGCACTGATGATGAAATCAATAACAAAGACAGTAAGGGTGGTACAAAGGAGAAAATAGTAAGGAGTTTTTCTATTAAAATACTAATGTACTTGTTAAACAATGCTTTTTAATTACATGTACCATGGAATATCGCACTTGTAGACTTTCGAAAAAATCCTTTGTCCTATTTAGTGTGGTGCGGGACGAAGTACTTATTTCATACTCTTCCAAATGTGAGTCATGCCACTCCCCACTTTTAGTGAGAAACGCAAATGAAAACCCTTCAAGTGAGACAAGCCGACCTCTTGAGACTTCATTGCTCACTCAGCCATTTCGCAGCCTACAAAGCTCGCTCCTCTCGGCTGTTCTGCTGCACATGAGACTCAAGAGGTTGACTTGTGGCAAGTCTAATCCCACTTGCTAAAGGTGTACTTGCATTATTTTTCTTTGCACACATACAATGTCCTTTTCTTAGCTTGATCAGTCTGCATTTTGGTAACTAAATAGGTCTTTCTTTCATCTGGTACACTGTTTCTTTCATGCTTTCATGTATCTTAGAATGCTGTTGAATAATTTCCACATACACACTGTACATGTAAAAACTATGTGAACCATGACTAAATCGTTGGAGGGCAGTATGTCCTTTATCCTGAGCCATTAAGTGATTTGAGAGCTTCTGAGATATGGTCAATTGAAGGCCTCGGAGCATAACCATCCTATGTCGAATTTTGGGTTGTTTTTCGATTTTGCCTGGATTTGCCCGAATTGTTGCATGTAAACTGCAATTCGATTGAAAGAAGATGTAATGCAACTTGCAAACCACTACCATGGAAGGTTGGTTTCTTGGTGTACGTAAGAAAAAATGCGTTTCTGGATTCTGGATGAATCAGTCAAAAAAATACCATACAATGTGTTTCCATCGAATTGCAGTTCACATGCAGAAATTCAGACAAATCCAAGCAAAATCGAAAAACGACTCAAAATTCGACATAGGATGGTTATGCTCCGAGGCCTTCAATTACTTTCTAAAATACATGTAAATCCGTAATGATCCTGCAAGCATACATGTAATTCTCGACTAATCAGAGCTTTCTGATCATTGTTCTCTTTTAAGCTTTACTGGTACAGTATACAGTACAATGTAATTTGCTCACAACAGTGGAACAATAAAATAATGTACAGAAAACAAAAGCATTGTATTTATTAGTTTACTCTTACAGACATATTTCAGACACTGCCATACATGTAGCGTTTTTGGAATGTGCATCCTTGCCTCCATCACTTTATTATATTATTTCTTTGGGGACTCTGATTGGCTATTTGTTCACCTTGTACAGTGTATATTTTTTATCAGTTTTTCTCTGTGACAATTTTCTTGGTTTTAGGGTTTGGCAAAAACAGATAAAGAAGGTGAAGATGATAGTGATGATGATGACAATGATGGTGATAATGATGACAACAATGATGATGATGATGGTTTGCATGCGCAACATACCGAGCATATAAAGGAGGGCAAACCAGTGACTCAAGAGATGATAAAAGAATGGAAATCAGGACTTGAGGTACTGTCTGTGTGATGTAAATCTTAGGTAAAACATGATTCCAACTAGCTTCCTCCTCTGTGAGTTATTACCTTTTGGCAATAAACTAAGGTACAGTATGTATTGTACACTGGCTGTAGCAAGGTACATGTATATTGTAACCAGAAGTACATGTAAAAGACTATGTTAGAGTATTTTGTGCTTGGCTGTGTTAAGGGTCCAATTGTTTAGCTCACAACATGGTTTGCTTTTTGCCATTCAGTAGTTATGCTGTGCATGGTTACAGTCATCTGAAAAGTGTCAAGAAAATCACTGCTTGTAGTAATGTATGGCACAATTATCAGCCAAACTATGTGACAAATAATATAATTGATGAAAATAATGCCTAGAAATACTCTTGGAGTTCACTCTACAAAGATTGAAGTTTTGAAAGGCCTTTTTTTTTTTAAATAATTTTCGAGTAATGGGTTGTTCCAGAAAAAATCCACACCCCCCCCCTCCCCCCGACGGATGGGATTCTGGAAATTCTCATGGGAGGGGGGGTCAAAGACCCTGGAAATCCAGGCGGGAGGGGGGCTTGAACTCGAAAAAGTCTTCCGCAGGGGTCATTTCAACCGATAGTTCACGTGATTCGAACGTTTAGTTCGGTGACACTTTAGCGCTCTCAGACCCTGAAAATAGTAGAAATATTTTATTCACATATTTCTCACCTGACATAAATGATAATCTAAGTTCCTTCGCAGGTCCTTTTATAGCAGAAAACGCGAACAAGATACTAAGGAAAGAGCCATCGCAACGATATTGCAACGAAGAGTTTGAAACGCCTGACACATTTTTACTCATACCCTGACCCAGCATGCCACCATTGAGTAATTTCACGTTCTCGGTTGTTTCATGTAATGATATTAGTAAAGAAAGTAAACAACTGATTTACTTTCACACCTTTGCACTTTGCATTCTTTAGGTTTTTTTTTTTAGTTTTTCATCTAGGTCTACAATTATCAGCCCAGTCTGCCTGCTTCTCAGGTTTTTTTAAACTTCAGCCGGATTCCCCTCTTAGTCGTAAAAGGAGGAACGTCAAATTCTAGCGTCTTTGTAACAAGGTTTGAGAAACGTAAAGAGAATGATTTTTTTTGCACTAGGTAATTGCTCTCAAGTTTGCTTTGTCCCCTCTGCAGCCGCAGTAGCTTCTGCTTTAACATTTGCTTATTACTTACAGTCACAGTTTATTAAGTTGTTACCTTAACCAAAAAAAACAGTACACATTTAACAACAAAGATGTGTTTATTTGCAAATCAGATATGGTGCAACAAACATGTACATAGTGTAAAAATAAAGAAAAACCTGTTACTTATTTTTACCACCGTGACTATGTTCCCAATAATCTTTGTGGGTACGAAAATACCTTGAAAACTTATTCAATTTTGAACTGTAAACAGTTTTGAATGATAACTCTTAAACATAAAGTGGACGAGACTGATGTCATGTCTCCAAAAGGAATGACTGTTGAACTCTTTTGTCATGTTCTCTACTAATTGTATTTACTTTTGGACCATATTTAGCGCAAAGAAAGAACAACTAGGGCAACTGATTTTTATGAGCTAAGAATGTAAACACTCGTTCGCATTTTAGCATTTTTGCTCCTTTCTTTTCTTAGTTCCACACAACAGAATTTTTGATATAATTTAGCCAAAGCTTTAGAAATTAAAAAAGAACATCTTCTATACGTGATTTAAGCCTAATATTTTTTTCACGGAAATTTATCCAGGCAGGAGGGGGGGTCTTTTGTCTTGGAAATCCAGACAGGTGGGGGGTCTTGGGCTTCAGGAAATCCAGG
>JAEMWC010000618.1:0-92500 GCA_016490735.1 Pachyseris speciosa | reverse complement strand
TGTACATGTACCAATCCTTTTCATAACAAAGTACATTTACATGTACATGTGTATAATTATTGTTCATCATACAATCATGCTTCTTTCAAATTTGACTTAACTGAAAATGGCTTTCTTTAGCAATGCATGAACATGACTTTCTCTAGTAATGCAGGTAATGACAAGGTGTGCTCACTTCTATTCAGTCAGTCGGTGGGTCGGTCATTTGGTCATTTTGTTGCCTTTCAGCGATCTGTGAGGATGTGGAGCAGAGGAGATGAGCATGTTAGAGTGCTGGCTTTTCTTGGGATTAGAAACGTTGCTACAATGATGCCATCTTCATTGCTAGAGTTTTCTGTCAAGGTTTGTTGTTAATCCAGTTTGTGTCAAGTTATGTCCATGTAGATGGCCCAACATGCTTTAGCTACACTGAAAGAACATTGTAGTCAGCCCAAAATGCAATGATAGTAGGAGACTGTTGGATCCAAATAGACTGGCGGCAGACCCTTTTTAGATAGTCAAAGCAGAATCCATCAGTAGCATGGTGAGGAACAGTTGGGTTCAGGTTTTGCCAGTCTTGCCTTGCTATTGGTGTGTTTTTCCCCCTACAATGTGCCAATTCATTGGCTAGTTCATGGTCACATAACATCTAACAATGAGCGGGCAACATTGCGAAAACTATAATGTCAAACAGGAAACAGTTAACTGTTACCCTCGAATTGCTGGCCTCTGATGCACCTCGACTTCGTCTCAGGAAACAAAATTCACTGTTCCCCAAGGGACCAGTCATTAAGTGATTTGTTATATACATGTAGCAAAATAAATGGGTCAAACTGGTGGAAAATAAAAACAAAAGCAAATTTTGAAAAACACGCTGAGTTTCCAGTGACAACATCAGGCCATCTTCAACTACACACTTTGATCATGTGAAACAGCTATATAACAAGACATCAAGTACTATTCCACTCGGGACGAGTCATTAAGTGTTAAAAGTACATTTTGGACCTTTTTGCAATGAGACTAAAGGCCTGCATCAGAGAACACGTCGAACTGAAGAAGAAACAGTATTCCCTGCAATCTTAAGGTGATTCCTCACATTTTTTAATATTGCGCCTCTGTTGTTAGCTGAGTTTCATTAACCAGCAGAGAAATGATGCAATGTACATTGAATTTGTTCTGTGGCATGCTTTTGTTTGTATTCTTTCAGCAACTGTACATGAATTTTGTCAAGAACTGCAAGTTCATGTCTCCCAAGACAAAGCCCATCATTGCCTTCATGCAGAACTCATTGGTGGAAATATTCAGTTTGGATCCTCATCTAACATACCAGCATGGATTTGTGTACATCAGGCAGCTTGCGATTCATCTCAGAAATGCTATTGTACAGCAGAAAAAGGTAATTATACAGCTGAATTTTGTCAATAAAACAAGCTTTCTTTGGTTTATTTTGGGGAAAGGGGGCCAAAAAGTTTAAAATTATTTTGTTACAACTAGATTATGCTTTACAGCCAAATTTGGTGTATCATGCTGCATGTTTTGCAAAGTTCGAAGGGATTTGGGGTTTTCTGTTCTGGCAATCATCAGATTGGGGGCGGGGTTATGCAAATAGCCCAATCAGATCGCATTCGCGTTGTGATTTGCATAAACCCGCCCCCACTCAGATGATTGGCGAAAAAACGCGCAGCGCGGTACAACGAATTTGGCTGTAATTCTATTGTCATTATTTGGCACTATTGTGTTCTTTGCAAACGATGGCCAATTACATGTAGCTGCTATAGTTTAGAATTAGACTTATTAGTTAGTGGTAATATGCACTGTAAACTTGGACCTGTGAACTGCTTAGCAGTCGGTCAGTAAAGCTCGTGAGGAAAGCGACCCATGGAAGTTCTTGGACTGCTTCTTCTGCTCACCTATTTTTCTTGCAACGTGTTCTTCACAAAGAAGACTGGCCCTAAGATAATTGTATGTTAATTCTTGTCAGGAGTTGTAAAATGTCAGAGCTACACTGCAAACCTTCCTGGTCATGGTAATTTTACAGCAGGTAGCCAGTCTAATTTATCGACACTGCTGAAAAGAGTACATAAAAAAATAATAGTGAACCGGCAAAGGTTGCGAGGCAACTTGCCTTTTGATATTGCAAAGATATAGTTCGTCCGTTAAGCCTCCGAACATACAAAAATAATGTCTGTTTAATAAACTCGTAGACTTGGCAGGACTATATCGTGGTGATGTTACATGTAGAAGATATTATTCTCACATTTTACCAGTTCGCTAATCTGTAGGTGTTCTTTCTACTAGTGTGAATGGATCTTTGTCACCTGGCCTACACAAAAAATTACAACTGTAAAATTATCCTGATAAAGGAGAATGGGACATTTGTTTTACGGAACGTGTACCAGTCTATATAACCAGCCGTTTGTTGACACCTGTATTTTAAGGTATTCATCTGTTGTTTGTTTTCCCTCGGAGGACTCGTATCAGTCGGTTTATAACTGGCAGTACATTCACTGCCTTCATCTGTGGTGCCGTGTTGTGAGTGAAGTGAAGAGCAATGGCGTCCTGGATCCTCTTATTTATCCGTTAGTACAGACTACAATCGGTGCAATCAAGTAAGTGCAGGTCCTACACACACTTACATATTCAAAAGAAAGAATGAAGTGCAACTAGATTATAAGGAAAGTGTGCTTCACGCATGCCATTGAGTTCATTGAATTGTTATTTTTTTTTTTCTTTTTTTCTTTTTCACTTTATAAAACTACCCTTAGGCTAACAGGTCAAAGTGAACATAATACTGTTCAACTAGTTTTTAAGCCCTTGTTTTTGGTTAAAAGTCATTCACACTACACCGGTTATTGTTTCACGAGCAGCAACATTTCCTTTCCATATTATTTAATAGTTCGTCAACATCTGCCCCTGGGTTGGTGCAAGCGCTGAAACATTACTAATGAAATGAATTTCTACTCCAACCGGGATTATCCATGGAGAGGTCACAAACGGGGCATTCTAGAGCTGTATATTTCATCCTAGACAGGGCCAAGGAGTTTGAAAGTTTCATTATCAGCCTGTGTTCTCCCTAACGTTATCGTTTTCTCTTTTCTCCAAGACTAGTACCAGGAGCAAGATTTTATCCTCTAAGGTTTCACTGTATTCGATCGTTGAACCTGTTATCACAGGCGACTGATACATTTATACCCATAGCACCATTCTTACTAGAGGTGAGTGTGATATCAAATCGCCAACGAACCTTCAATACTCATATACACTATCATGAGGAGGTATTTCTTAACGTGTTAGTGGTATACAAATGTGTGTTCTATAACAGGGATGGAGGGCTGAGTGATAAATAGGGATGATGTCATCGACTATATTTAGGTAAAATCAGGTAACGTCAGTGGCTAAAAATAAATAGGAATGACATCATGCATTAAAATTAGATAGGGAGACAAAAGACACCATCATCTAAAGGGAAATTTCTGTAGTAATGTGGGCGCATCACCTTACTTATGAATTGCTAACATGGCGTCATAGAAAGACAGCAGTAGGGTTGCAGGCTCTAAGATGAGGTCACACCGGGACAGAATGATGTAATGGAACTATTTTTAGACACAAGGCCAGGTCATGTCATTTTTTCTATTAAAACAATTATGAGACTGTTTATAGTTCTTTGACATTAGAGAAGTAGCAGAATACTTAAAGACTGACAAGAGAGTTAAGACAACGCAGTATTATTTTTAGTTTCAAAAATAAGCTCTTTAAGTACTTTTTTGAGTCAGATCTTAAGAACCAATTGTACTGCTCGTTAATGTGTATATATTTTTTTATAGCTTCTTGCTTTGACATTGTTTTTCTTTTCACATAATAATTTTCTTAGTTTTTAATTTTAATTTTCTTAGTCTTTAGTATGTTTGGTGTTTGGCATATATATTAGATAATTATATTTGCTGATCACCCGTTTATACCAGCTGTTCCCTCGTATCAGCTGATCGGTTTTTTATGTATTATAAAAAATGAGTTTGCGAGGGAAATGAATCGTTTAGTGTGTGAAGAAGTAAGGGGCCGTTATGAGGCTTGTCGGATGGACGAATCAGAAAAAAAGAACACACGACTGCGTGGTGATGGAGTATATCAAAACACACCTGACTACGGTAGGACACGTTTCACGAAAATTCCTGTTTGTCTCTTTGTTCCAGATTCTGGAATCAGTGGAGTTCAACAAAAAAACCAAAATGTCGACAGCCAAGCCAACCGAGTTTTCGTGCATATTGAAAATTTCCAAACAGCAGCTGGGAACCAAACCTTTGCAGGTGAGAAAAGCGTTGCAGTCTGAGGACGCTTTCCATTTTTCAGAACCTGCCGTGCAGACGAAAGGGGAGGCAAAGGCGGCGCGAGTTTGATACAGCAGCGAAATGACCTGAATCCAGGCTTCATTTATTCTTTAGCCACCAATTACAGCCAAATTCGTTGTATCGCGCTGCGCGTTTCGGAAAAAAAGAATGGGTTTTTCTGTTCCGCCAATCATCTGATTGGGGACGGGGTTATGCAAATCACAAAGAAAACATGTTCTGATTGGCTATTTGCATAACCCCGCCCCCAATCACATGATTGACGGAACAGAAAAACCAAAAATGCCTTCGAAGTTTGCAAAACACGCAGCGTGATACAACGAATTTGGCTGCCTCTTTTTATTAAACCTTGGCTAAACGGACTCGCAAATTGCCGCAAGTTGAACTTGCATACAGACTTGCGTTGGGTGGCCAAACGGACTGTTTCCTCACAAGTACACACAAGTGGCAAAAAAATGACATTCCAAGACTACATAATTATACTGTTTTTCATTGGCTAACAGGTTGCTCTAACAAGGATTGGATGTCACTCAACTTGCGTTGACTTGGGTTGGGTGGGAAAACGATGAAAAACTTGCGTCGACTTGCGTGCAAATTTGATCTCGATCAAAGTGAACGCAGGTCATCGCAAGTGCATGCAAGTCCTGGCCAAACGGAATCGCAAGTAGACACAAGTTGAAAACTTGCGTCCACTTGCGAGTCCGTTTGGCCAAGGCTTATTATAAGCAAATGCACGTGAAATGCACGTGGGCTGTTGGTTTTGAGCTTGCCTTCTTATTGGCTGAGATTGCCAACCAATCGCTTAACAAACCACGTTCACCAAGTGCTCAACTGTTCACCGTTGCTATGGTTACACAATAAGTCGCGCTTTCCGCAGTGAATATGAAATGGTTAGATATTTCATTGGTGGTTTAATATAATATAATATTATATTATATTATATTATAATATAATATAATATAATATAATATAATATAATATAATATAATATAATATAGTATAGTATAGTATAGTATAATATAATATAATATAATTATAGAACATTACATAGCCGCTTGGAGATACGAAATTTCTCTTCTTTCAACACTCAAAGAGAAATTTCGTATCTCCACTGCAGCTGCTTCTTAGTTTGGTGGTTGTTTGCTGAAGGTGTGTCAGTACTGAAGAGAGTTAAAAAGAGAGAAACAAATTGAACAACGAAGAGAAACGAAACGAAAGTTTTTTATAATTATCTACCTGCTCAACAGATGTACCTAACCATAAGTAAATTAGTCGCGCGATTAAAAAAAGTTGAATTGCTTTGTTTTGTCAGGTATTATTGGACCCAAATGACGTATTGTATAGTAAAAGGGGAATCTTAAGGTTAGATTAGTCTTTGACTAACTGTCCAAACTGTTCCATGCAGTTGCAAGAAGCGGATTTAATTTGTACACACAAAAAAAACATCATTTTGTTGGAACAATGAAGGTAAACACGGCACTTTCGTTCGAACAGCAATCCTTTGTTCGTGACTACAACCAAAACAAATAAGAACTGAATAGAATTTTCGTCCTTTCTCTCAAAAAGTGAAAGATCTTATCAGTGGAGAAGGGATTTAATAGGAGGAATATTGTCTCGCAATGCTGAGATGAAATGAAAAAAAAAAAGTATTCCTACAGCCAACTTTATAGAGCACTTTCCATTGATGAGGGTACAATCTAGGATCTCATTTCCACTGTTAAACCATCTCGCAGATGCAGCATTATAAGTAGTGTATCGCCACAGAAAAGTCTTGCTTAACTGCTGTCATTTGGTCCACTTTCTCCAGAGATAAACCCTCCTTGTACAGAACGATAAACAACGTTACGAGAAAAAAAGCGGCTTAACAGCTTTTCATGAATAGGTGCTCTCTAGAATTTCTTTCAAACGCTAAGACCAAATTACCCAAATCAGTGTTTGACTCTGAAAGTCAGTAACTGCCTGATGTTTTCTATCTTGATCAGCCGCAAAACCTGCGTATCAGCGATGGAGTGATCAGGTATACTGCAGCCATTTGTCTCAGTTGATTGCCTACGATGACCTAAAGTCCTCTGTAAGGAAAGCGGCTATTTGCGACTGTAACGTTCGGATGTATATGTAGGGTCAACCTTTACAGTCTTTGCCTTAAATACATGTGAATTATTGGAATCCATAATCGTTGTCGGTATACTTTTGGTTTCTGATTGGCGTGAGTGAGGGGCACCCAACGACAAGTTTCGGTAGATATCTGTTCGGTGGAGGGCAATTCGCTTAGGCTTTCGGCGAGTAAAGAGTGCACTCGGATTTTCGTATCTGAAACGTGGCCTAAAAGATTCGCAGTGGCAAAATCATAGCCCCTGAGGTCAGCTAGCATTTTCGAAAAGAAAATAGTTCCCTAGAAAGTTCGTGGAAAGTTCATTTCAGCTTGCATTTTCTCAAAGGAAGATTTTAAAATTTCAGCTAAGGAATCCGAATAGATCAAATTCTTCTAGCTAACGAAAACATCACTTTAAACAGACTTCAAACGCTATAAGGTACTTAAAAATGCATTTCTACAGCTTTTGGTTGATTTGACTCGTTTGGTGCCCCTGGCGAGTGAGATTAGCGAGCTGCAAATGCTGACAGCTCAGGAGTCACGTTTCTTCTATTCCTCAGAACGCACCGAAATGATCTTCGAAAGCTCTCGAGCCGCCAGGCGTAAATAATTGGATCGAGAAGCGAAGACAAGAACATTATGTTATTGGTTATCAAGTGATACATCTCGAACGATGCCGATGTTTTGCAACTGCATAGCAACCACAAATGAACTTTGACAAAATACGGGGCAAAACAAGTGTAAAATGTGATCAAAACTAGAACAACCGTGACTGCTAATCTGCGTTCACGTTCTAGATTCCTTCGCGTACTTTGCGAGGACTCGGAACGAAAAACCCGATTTAAACTTCGAAGTTTTTCAGATAGCTTCCTGAAAATCAGAATGTACACAACAGTTAAGACGATCGCTGGTATTAGGAAGTGCGAGTAGCAGTAAGCGAAGAGAAAGTTCAACTTTTTAACGCCTGCAATGGGCAGCACCGCTAGAAACAAAGCGTTTATCCAAATTCCAGCGATGCAGAACTTTGCTCTCTTTACAGTCACCCGTGTGTTGTAGTTAAAAGGGTCTGAAACTGCCACGAAGCGGTCCCATGACATAGCCATGAGTGTGCACACCACAACGAACATTGCTGAACCTCCAATCACGTACTGTATGGTGTTTAACAGGAGTGGTATCCGAAGTCCTTGATACGTTAAATAGGTCTCCGCAGCCCGGCAATATCCTATGATAACACCGACCAAAAAGTCCGCCACTCCGAGATTTGCGATCAGATACGCTGTTGGAGTTCGCAGGCAGCGAAAAGGGTCGCGGTGGATTACTAGTAGCAGAAGAAAGTTCCCCAGCGTTACCGCAGTCGCGAGTGTCGCTTCCACAACGATTAGGCCAAGGTAAAATCTAGGACTTAGCTGAGCTTCAGATAATGAAGAAAAGCTCGCAATTGTGTTGTTGAATGTAGAATTTTTCATAGTTGAGCTCCAAGAGCTGTGTTTAAAGGTGGTCAAGTTCTTGACACTATATGTATATATGTGCTCTTTTTTCTTGATCCGCTGGATTATTTGCTACTGATGTGATAAGAGTAAGTGATTTCAAAATGTTTCACAGTCAATATCCGCTTGTAACCAAACAAACGGCAGTCTCTTCTTTCCGCGCTGAATGCCTTCAATGGAAGTTGTTACAGCGGAAATTTGGCTACGTTTTCGGCCCGATGATGTGCCAAACTGCTAAACTTGTTACGAAAATAGATGTCAGTTCTTGAAGTGGAGAAATTGCGAGTGAACATCGTTGGAGGAGTTGAGCCGCAAATGTGGTGATCAAGACATAACATGAGCTTAGACTAAAATCTTGTGATTAATTTATCGTGTGAAAGTAAATAAGATGTCGAATTCGTCAGATCCTCATATTATTCGAAGCAGGTGGCAAGACAGTGGTATTACATGCGTTATCTCTCTTTTTGTCTCGTATGAATTGACTCCTTACTTGAAGGTTTGTTATCCAGTCAATATATTGTTATAGAGACCCTTTAGGCGTACCGCTGACTATTTACTATGTTGATATCTATTTTCGATCGTGTATATTAACATTAAGTCAGAACTTTTCCGTGTGTGTTTGTCCTACTTTTGCCAATAACTTATGACAGATGGATAAAGAAAAATAAAGTAAAGTTTCGTTTTCGCCCGAGACTTGTTTGGCAGTGCCGTTATAGGTTTGCTTCAGTAGCTTCGTGGAAAACATAGACAAAGTAA
The DNA here is from genome assembly GCA_016490735.1 of Pachyseris speciosa. Taxonomy (NCBI): domain Eukaryota; kingdom Metazoa; phylum Cnidaria; class Anthozoa; order Scleractinia; family Pachyseridae; genus Pachyseris; species Pachyseris speciosa. The sequence goes on along the minus strand of JAEMWC010000618.1, from coordinate 83,843 downwards.
TGAAGCCATTTTACAACTCTTGATGCTCTTCGAAATCAATGGCAAACACGATAAATTTATCCATTTTAGTTGCGCAGCTTTTAGTGCAACATCGGGCAAAGGTGTACCTAATTTACGCATGGAAAAGTAAATAAAAATCCTTAATTCATTGCAATTTCATTTTGTGAAGCAGGTGTCGCGAAACGTCTTTGAATAAGTCGACGCCTTTTCATTGCGAGGTGTTTAAATATAGCAACATTTGTTTTAATAGAGCAATATTTTGTTAATAGGCTATTTCCGAATTACGTTTGCCCTCTTTTTCAAAACCAGACTTGGGGCTCATATTTTCGTATGAAAATTGCTTTTCATTTTTCCCTATTATTATTGTTGTTGTTCATTATTAACATTAATATTTCGCCACCTTGTTTGATCTTGTTTGATCTTGTTTGATACCGTTTGGCCAGGACTTCAAACATCAACATGTTTGGACACCGAACAATGTTTGATGACGTTTGGTCACCAAACAGTTCCCGTTTTGTGTGGGCTTAAGGAGTAAAAACGACGGATCTGCAACTGCGTCGTCAAATGTGGTACCTTTCTTTCCGCCCTTCGCAAATACGCCATTTTGCTAATGATCAGTTCCTGGTGAATTGTGGGTAGATCCAGTCGTTTTGGGGGGGCAAACGTAATTTGAAATTGTAATTTTGACCGTTTGCTCCACAAAGGACTGGATCTACCCACATTTCACCGGGAACTGATCCTTAGCAGAATAGTGTATTAGTTGCCCGAAACGACCAGATTTAAGGTTTTGTGATACACTGTAGTTTTAGCATTTGATACGTGTTCCACGTCTGCGCCGACTGTATCTCAGCCTTTCATTTGTTGAGAAAGCTGCTGTTCACATGTCTATGGATTTATTGTTCCCCAGGATGCTATTGCGGACCACATCTTTGAACTACTGTTGGAGTTTTTCTGTGTACATGCGCACTCCATTGCGTTTCCTGAGGTTGCTCTTCCTGCTGTAGTCAGAGTAAGTAGCTTTTTGCGTTTTATTTTTTAATCTGAAAGCTCAAAATTCCTGTGCTGCATACTAAATCAGCCGGGTTTACACACATTGCATTCTTACTCTTGTGAGCTTTCTACGTCATTTTGTCCTCGATCCAGTTCTCTCAAGATTTTGAAGTTAGTAATGGCGGATCACTAAATAGAAATATTTCAGTCCAAATTAAAAAAACTGACTTCTCCAAATTAAAGCTTGAAATTTCGCGAGTCGGTTGTTAAGCAAACACACTTTCGAAATTTGAAGATAAAAGACGAGTGATAGTTGTGATCGTAGTAGCACTTTAAGTTCTATTTGCTGCCCTACTTATTCTTGTCTTCTCCAAGTGGCGCTTTGGGCCGCCTAGGAGGCTTCTATGACCAACAGCGTCTCTTGGGGACCGGTGGTACGAGACTTTTAATGTTTTGTTTTTAACTATTACAAACTAAGCTATTACAAGTTAATTACACGTTACAACTTTTATGAAAAGAAAAGAAAATTCTTAATAGACTAGGCCGCTGCAAATTGCTTTAATAGAGCTAGCCGAGGCGGACCAGTCCTTGTATATTATTAATATTATTATAATAAATATTCATATTCATCTTAAGAATACACAGAACAGAATCAAAAATCACTTTACAAAATCAAAGGGAAAAAAATCAATAGTGGGTCAGCCCATGCCCCACCCTGAGCTGTGTGTGACGTCAGACCACAGCACCGCAAACTACGTTCAATAATCTTTTCGTTCTCTATGTGGGTTCTTTTACGTTCCCTTCCAATTTGACGAGTATGAAAGAGACAAGGCCGACAGCTTAATGTCACTGCCCAACGACGTAATCATCTGAGTTGAAGTAGATGTTGAGCACACAGCTAGCATGATCTTACCAATTATATTAAGACCCTGGTTTGTGGTCCGGATGGGATTTGAGCCCGCGGCCTCCCGCTCAGCAGTCCGGTGCTCTACCAACTGAGCCAACCGCCGGGCGGCACAGTTTTAGAAATATGGCCCAGTGTGAAAGTGTTCGCGTGTACTGATATCTTAGTAGTGTTGTTATACGAGGCAATTTCTAAATGAAACGTTTGACAACCTAAAAGTTGTTTTCGATTTCTTTGTTGCAGTTAAGAAAGTTTATCAAGACTACCAATGTTCCAAAATATCGCAAGCAAATGAAGCAGCTTGTTGAAAAGGTACAGCATATGTTTATGACAAACCGCTCCAACACACGCCTTGAAGCGTAAAAGCGATCTGCATCAATTTCTCCTTAAAGTGTCGCTGCCTGATCAACACACAAGGTTAGGAGAATGGAACAAGTGATCACCAAAGTTGAAGTTTTTAACAGCATCCCCCACTTATTATAAACAGAATATGGGTAGAAACGTAGAGAGAATATCCTGGTTGATATCAAGGCCTTAAAAGGTTTAAAAGGAATGGAATCAAAATTGCATTCAATCTACGTCACGCGCGACCAGGATTTTTAAACTTTGAACGGAGTTTTGAAAGTTACATTTCAGTTTTGAACATCTCCAGCAAAATTTTAGAATTCCCGTAAAAATTTCCCACTTGAAAACTATCGATTGTTTCCTGAGTTTTGAATTTTTATTTTTTTCAGTTAATGCATTTTTTCCAAAAAATATATATATATTTGCAGATTAATCTTCAAGATATCCTTCAAATGCCGGACAGAACGAAGAGGAATTCGAAGGAATTCTAATTCTCTGGACGACTAATTTTAACCAAAACTGAGCCAATATGCGTTATAGCTTTTTAGAGTAATTCTAACAATTCGTACATCGATGTGGAACGTTTTAACCACGTCACCACGGGTAGACCAGTGGCAAGGTCGATTGTCTCCTGACTTCATGTGATTGTCATCCTGTTTAATTTAACACCAATTATTTGTGATGAGGAAGGTAATTCCCTACTGTTTGTTTATTTATCATAAGCCTGTTAACACGTCGCCATTTTTCATGGTATTTTTATCAACAGATTGAGGAAACGTCTACGGAGGTGACAAATCGTCGGTCCAAAGTTTCCTTCAGCCCCAAAGACGTTGATGAAGTGGTGAGTGCTCGGTTTGGAAGACCTCGGCTGAATGTGTTTGATAAAAAAAGAGCAGAAATAAAGTATCCCCCCCCCCCCCCTCCCTTCCCCTCTGTATCTCCACATTCTACCAAATTTCTTCGGATGCCATTGTCATCGTCATCGTCACTGCTATTGGTAACGTTTTTTTTTTTCTTTTTAGGAGAGATGGATGCCATTGTCATCGTCATCGTCACTGCTATTGGTAACGTTTTTTTTTTCTTTTTAGGAGAGATGGACCGCGCAATACAGACAGCATCCAAATGCTATCGTGAAGTTCTACAACACTTGGAAGGCCATGAAACCAGCAACCCAACCACAGGTAACACTCTCTAATGAAAAGATTTCCTTCAATCAGGTGGCAGATACACAGCTGCCCAGGGAAGAAGTCCCCTCCACCAGCAATTAATGCAAATTTCTATGATGAAGATCTGTAACTTGTCACATATACTGTCTGCGTCACGAGAGCGATTTTCGTTTGAAATGGCGAGCCACAACAACAAACATACTGGAAATATAGCAATTTGATTGGATCAGCAAACAGACATAAACCCGCGCGGCTTTTGGTTGGTTCAGCGAATACGCTACGCATTTCTAGCATGAAAAACATTGGTAATAGGTAACTGTGTTTTTCTTTTGTTCCATATTTGTTTCTTCTCCGGTTGTAAACCGCTCTGATAATTTAAACTAGTGGGGAAAGAAACAAATAGCGAGTATCTGCGGAAGGCGCTTTTCAAGGCGCAATTTCAGAACATACAAACCTCCACATATTCTTCCATGGCGATAAAAGTCACTGAGGAACTCGAAAACAAGAAAGACACAAAATAATACAAACTTGTTGCTCAGAAGCGGTCTTTTATTACAGAAAATTTCACGGAGTTCTGTATGGGTCGACGGTTGATTGACAAATGATCCAAACGTACCTTAGGTACCGCTCCTTATATAGCGCGTCTTCATGTTTAATGTCTTTCCCAGGGCGACGCTGAAGATGAAAATGGGAAGGGCGAGGACGACTTGGATGAGAAGGATGAGGAGAATACTTCAAAGAGAAAAAGAAAACACCACAGCTCGTACAATATAAAGGACAAACAAAAAGAAACTGCGAAGAAGCTTAAAAAGAGAGCAAATAAAGACGCGCTGGAGAACCGGACAGAGTCGGCAAATCAATGCATCGAGGGTGACGAGGAAGATATTGTGCAAGACTTTGCGTTTTCATCGGACGAGGATTAAAGAGGCAGCGTGTACATTGTGTTGGGGAGGGGTCGGGGGAGGGGGGCTGGTGGGGAGGGCCTTCTCAACAGGCCATTTCCGAATTACCTTTGGTCTCTTTTTCAAAGCGAGTCCTGGTGCTCATCTTTTCATATGAAAATTAGTTGCCATTAACATGCAAATTAAACTCATTTTCATATGAATGGAAACTAATTTTCATATGAAGAGATGAGCACCAGGCCTCGCTTTGAAAAAGAGGCCAAAGGTAATTCGGATGTGGCCTACTGTGCGCTGTGAGCCCTTAAAAGGAATGTAATGTGCGTTAAAGATGAGTTAGCAAGAATGAGATCACATTCACTTCCTCCTCCACAGTGTTTTCCTGGATTGGTTATCGAAAGGAGCGCGGCAAAAAACAAACGAACAAAACAGTTGGGGGCAGGGGGAGGGGGCATTGGGAACGAGTAGGAGGAAGGATGTTATCGAGAAAAAAAGAAAGAAGATACATGTGTATATATGTGCCGTATTTCGATTTTCTTCTCAAAATAAAGATCATACCAGCGCCCACTGTTGTGACTCAGTTATTTAACTTATTAAACCATTTGAACGTGAATAAGTCCTATATGAACTGCGGAAATGAAATCACATGAAGAATGATCCTCGCAGTTGTGAACGCAATTTATGCAATTGCGAAAAGAAGCCTGAAAAATATTCAGGACTTCAACGGGGTTTGAACCCGTGACCTCGCGATTACCGGTGCGATGCTCTGTCCAACTGAGCAGGTCAATTGTGGGTTCATATGTTCCCGTTCGTATATGACTTATTTCATATATCATTCACATTCAATTGACCTGCTCCCAACGTCAGTGGCTTCATATCTGAGTTGGAGAGAGCATCGCACCGGCAATCGCGAGGTCACGGGTTCAAACCCCGTTGAAGTCCTGAATTTTTTTCAGGCTTCTTTTCGCAATTGCATCAATTGCGTTCACAACTGCGAGGATCTTACTTCATTTAAACCATTTGAATTGATACCAAAAAGTTCGCTTGTGTCGCAAGGTTGAAACCTAGAGCGAAAGTATTTGCGATGACCTTTCTGGGTGAAGTCAAACCCACTTCGTTTTTGTCATTTTATTTGGGGTCACAGGCAACCCAATCGTAGTAGTGTAGAGCGGAAGCCCCTAACTTGAACTAAATCCGATTTCACATGGATTTTACCCGAATTTGTTAGTCGTTCACTCTCCGGCTAAATCAAACTCGGTTAGCGCGATTCCCCCGCTAACTTCAACTGATTTTGCCTCTCCTTGGGTCAAACTCGAACTATATTTCAAAAAGTTATCGGTTGGTAAATGTGAAAGTGTCAGATTGTGGCTGATTGACGTGACTAGTGAAAGCCCAATAAAATTCATTAATAATTCATGATGAAAAGAATTAGTGTCTTTATATCTGACAAAGACGGCAAATTTTTACATCCGATTTTCTAGGCCAAAATAACCCAAAATCTAAATTTCAGTGTACGAATGGGTAGATGTACAATAAAGCTTTTTAAGCCTTTCAATAAATTCGCAATTCGTGGTCATTCAAGCCCTAAAACACTCGGCTGCGCCTCGTGTTTTAAACTTGATAAAACAGTCCTGCTCATTTATTAAACATTACATAAACGGTTGGAAAACTCCATAAATACTAGCCGTTTTGTTTTGTACGTTGCATCAGTGCATTTACAGCTCTGCACATGAACCGAACATTCACTGAACATGAACAGCACATGTGTTCTAGAATAGTCATTTCGTTATAAACGGTTGAACGACTTCATAAAGGCGGATATTGTAGAGTAAACAATGCCATTGTGCCTCTTATTGTTCAGCCGGCACTTAAATGAAAATGTCCTTACGTAGATATCAGCCTCTGTTTTCTTAGTATTATACTCTTAACATTTTGGCTTTTATCAAAAGGCTCATAAAACGATTTGTACCAAATTGACTCGCGAATGGACTGAATGCTAAAACAAAAATACAGTACCTTATAAACGCCATCCCACTAACTCAACTTTTTTTTTTGCCTCTCTTGGTAGTTCGAGTTAGCGGGGTTCTGCTGTATGCGAGCTGAGACCTGGGGTTATTTGCGGATTTGAATTTGTGGACATTAATGATATATACCTAGACTATAAAACAGCCAAGCCTATGAACAGCCAAATTTGGGGGCAATTTTGCATGTGAAAATGGCACACGTGATTGGGTCGAGTTGTAGTTGTACCTGGACTGGCCATGTGGAGATTACTGCTGGACTGAGATGCCGAATAAAAACGGAAAATAATTATAAATTAGACTATGAGCTCGAAATTTCTATGGAGTGATGCGTCCGAATCAGCTACCACGCATAGAAAGCGAGAGCAAATAATTTAATTGTTTTGATATAAATCTACTAGTCGTTCAAAACTAAACCCTTGAACTGAAATTATCTAAAGCGAATGATTCACGGTTCAACATTTATTGAGCAACAAATGTTTCAGCTGCTGTTAAACAAATGTTGAACAGTGTATCATGTGAGTGGAACGTTGAAATATGCCGTTCAGCATGTTGAAAGTTGTTGAAGGTTGTTGAACGAAAATAGAGTTTGGCTCTATTCCGTTCAACAAGTTGGCGCAACAATGTTCAACATTTGTTGCTTTACAAATGTTGAACCGTGCATCATTCGCTTAAATCCTTCTCACAAACACTACGAAAGCGCAAAGAAGCGGCCGCCATTTTGTTGACAACCGCTACTTACTATCTATAACAGAATAGATAGCGAGTACCGTAGCCAGTAAAGAACGGCATTCATGATAGAGAGGCCTTATACAAAGGGTGTTCTGGAATTGTCCCTGTCGCAAACTGTTGCGTTTTTTCAGCCAATTTCTGTCGGCTGTCGCCTGTTTTCGGAGCCATATCCATTGTCGCTTCTACCCCTTGGAAGGCCTCGATAGAAGGTTAGTAGATTCATACCAATACGAAATAGAGCATTCTTACATTTACTCCAATGTCCCTTGGTGTGTCGTGGCTAGTTAAAACGCCTTTTTTTTTTTTCTCCCAGCCCCGCTAAATTTTCTTCGCTCATTCTCGCGCGGTCGCCCCAAATATCTGAGAGCCGAGAAAAGGCTAATGCTCGTGGCAAGGCTGAATTACCCAGAATTCTTTTCGGGTGACAATAAGGCAACTTGAGGTACGAGAGGCTAGCTCCAATAAATTGGCTAAAGCGCGGCACGCGAAAAAAAAGTGACGGGAAAGATTCCAGCCAGCAGATACCAAGGAGGTTTCCTGTAAATGTAGGCATTTGATTAAACAACGGACGGCGAAAAAGTCAGTTTAATTTTTGGTGTTCAATAAATCAATCGATCGATCATGTTCATAGCAAGGATTACCAATCACACGCTTGGAGCTGCTATTGGTGTTCCTGTGCTCATTGTGAAAAACTAATTAAAAAATCACTCAAGCGAGGGTTTCAATTAGTTCATCTGAGGTGGGTCAATAGTTTGTAACGCACAGCACAATTTTGAAGATAAGAAGAGAGAGGGAAGCGACCGGAAGGGAACTTACGGCAATGAGCAAGATGATGAGACCTGAAATGATCATATTCATTATCTTCGTCTTTCTTGACATCACAAAAGCAGGTAAATTTTCCTTTTATCTCGTGCTAACGCATCAAAGCGCATCTAGCGAAAGCCGCGAGCTCACTGAATGAAGGTCAACCTCTGAGTAGAGCAGGTGTGGATTTCCAATCTCTTTTCAAATGACTTTGAAATTAGTGGCTTGGTTAATTCAACAGCGATACAACGATGCAAATCCGGCTAAGTTAGCGGAGTTGCGGTAATTCAACCAGGAGCAAGCAGAACCTCGGCAGAATGCAGCACGTTTTGTGCCCACTGGTGTGACCATGTCAGAGACTCTTACGTAACAAAGCTATATTTCCTTGAGAAGACAGATTCGAATGCAAACTACGAACAATTTAATTCTCGCTATCTGTCAACAATTTTCCAAGAAATCTTAGTACGTACCAGATTACCTAAACAAAATCCCTCATATTTAATATATCGATAAAAGGTCACTTGGCTTGGCGGTTTGAATTCTTTCTTCTTCTGCAAAATCGAAAGCCAAAATGGCCAAGTTGGTGCCATTAGAGACCACATTGAACTCTAACAAGCCATGATTTTCAAACACGAGGTTAATCGGAAGATTTAAATCAAAATTGTCCTCCAACCGGTAACCTATTGTGACAGCCGATTTTTGAGTGAATGTTTCTTCATGTCTGCTTAATCTAAAGAATGTGTTACCCAGATTTAAAGAAAAGGTGACTTCTTTCCACTGCAATTTCAATCAACCTGCAGGTGAAAGACAACAGAGAACGGTTCGCGCTTCATGTATATATGGGGTTTCCTTAAAATGAACTTAGCCTAACAATTGCTAACTCGACAAGGATACTCATTAATTTAAAAACTGGATTGTAACGGATGAATTCATCCATTCATCATTTGTTTCAAATGCAAATTCTTACCACTGTTTGACAAATTTGTTTTAGTTTGCAACATAAAAGCGGGTTTCTTTTTACAAATACACTTAAATATATATTTACTTTACGTGAGAGCTGGCTTGACGGACCTTAACATCTTTTGCTAGCCGTGTGAAATTCCTTGTGTGAAGTGTAAAATTTAAAGTAGAACTGCCCACAACTATCCACGTGTACTGACGCGAGCCGTTCATTCATATATCGATTCTTCTACTGATTATTTAAGCGAATAAAGTAAATTTACTTAACAACCGAACGCGCGTGAAATGAGTTTACAGATGCAAAATTCTAGGCTAAATGCCTTCTCATGATCTCATGATAAATCGGGTGCCAAAACTACAAAATCAAGCAGTGAAGAATATTGCAGATCCCATTCCAAGGGTTGCAAAAGAGAAACAGACAGCGCACAAAGTAGTAACTTGCACGCATAATTCGTGTCCCAAGTCCAGCTACACCTTGACCTAGGATTAAATACGTTTTGCTTGAAAATTTGAGCATTATGCTTTTGAGCGTCACCCTCAAAACGACAGCATTATGTCTAAAATTCGTATGCCCAATAAGTAGCATTATGCTCGACTGATCTTGGTTATATTTGATGCCCTTTTCCCATCACTGCTGACAAAGAAAATACCTCCATAAGTCAGAAACACATCATTTTAGTGCATCAATTACAACTTTACAAGCAATCAACAACAAATAATGCTCAAAACAGACTCTGAAAATGTCTTATTTCAATGGAATTCTCTATCGTCAGGATACTCTCTGATCAATTCACAAGCGCGCACAAAAACTTCACAAAAACTATCGCTTCTTAAATTTAAATTATGGAAATATCAATGTATTATTATCATTATCATTATTATTATTATTATTATTATTATTATTATTTTCCCTTTATGCTGAAATACTGTCCATTATGCCGGCATTATGCCCAAATTTGTGCCGGCATAATGTACATTGACCCTAATTTCGTTTGTGGAGTCTTCGTCTCTGTTGATCAGAAGTCAGTGGTTAAACTGCGCATGTTCGTTTTAAGCTCAGCAGTTTTCTAGGCTTGCTTCCAGCCCTGTTGGAACTGCGACTTACGTACTTGCGGTCCTTTGTTTTGTTAAAAGAAAATCGTCAACCCAACAAATCTTTCGAGAGTCTCTCGTTTCTTCAAGCATGTACAATAAGGAGCAGAAATCGATCCCTAGCAAAACCGTAAACAGTGTTACAACTGAAACTGATAAAATTCGAATGTTCAACTAAAATTCCGGCAATAACTGTTCACAGTAACCTTCGTTTCCCTTAACCAGCCGTCAGGAAACGAGCGTCCTTGGAAAGATTCGATTTGAAGTCCGAAAATATCGGACTTCCGCCTGAACTGCGCATGCTTAGGGTTCAGCTCCGCGTAAGAAGTTGTAAGAGTTCTGTCTTCTGTTTATTTGAATGGTTTGAGAAAGCCAATCAGAATCGTCAACCTATGGGATCTTTCGAGAGTCGCTCGTTTCGTCAAGCCTGCGCAGTACGGAGCGAAGACTCGAGGGACGAGAATGCTGTTCACAGTGGCTTCTTCTCGGTTAAAAGGCTACAGAGTTGCGAGAGGGAAGATTATCAATGCGTCTGCTGGTGGATAGCCAGGACAGATCACGAACCGCCGAGAAAAACCACCACACCGTGTGATTGTTTGGGATGCGAATTTGAACTAAAAGATTAAAAGAGAAATATACTGAATCAAGTTAACATGTAGATATAAAGTCAACGCTAATACTTAGAGTCACTTCTTTTTGTATAAAGGTGCATGATGAGTCCTTCGAAACCGTCGCAGTTTTGTGGCATTTTTTCGCCACTGAGTGCTTTCCATAGCAGGACAGAAACACGGCTTTTCACCAGTATAACACAGCCTGTTCACTCAAGATCATTTGACATTTGACAGAACATTGAAGAGCACTTGCCTAGTGTTGTTTGAAGGGAAAATGGATATAATGACCTGGCTTTACAAAACAAGGGGTTTTCTCGTTTCCTGCCGGTTTGCTAACACGCAGGTTTACACTCTGTACATTACACTACCAGTTATAATATTCAATATATAGCAATACGAATGTTATTTACTCTGGTTTCAGCTCAGTCGAGGGAAAGAAGAAATGCTCTCCAGCCGCCCGAGGTAAGTTCACTGGGTCTCCATTTGGTGTTGTTTCAAGCAAGAAAATACAAGAGAACGCTTATTAACTTTTATTGACTGTACTATACTTGAGAAGTGCGGAAATATGTTCCAAGAGATTTTCAAAGAAAACAGGTGCTTGAGAACGAATGGCCTTTTCACCTGAAGTCATAGTTTTAAGACACTCAGTACTAAAATATGGAATGCACTAGCGGGTGAACATTTGGACATGAAGAGCTTAAGAAGAGCTTAAGCGAGTTTAAGCCTTGCCCGCCCTGTATCATGATGTAGTAAGATTTTTTTTTGTTCTGTTATTTTAGTCTGTTATATTTAATTGCTTTTGTTACCAATTGGCTCCCTGCATGCTGCGGTTGCGGCCACACTGTGCATGGGCATTACATATATGTCATGTAACTATTAACCTGCGTTGTTTCGTCGAAGGTAACAAAATGAAATAAATCTAGGCCAGTTACCAACGGATAACAAATTGCCATTCTAATTTCGAAGCCATTCGGGATTTTTTCATGTCACAGATCACAGTGACGCTCAAAATGGAGTGGAACGTAAGTGTTGTGGGCAAATCCATTCCCTCCAGCTACGTCACAAAGGTCAAGAACGGGACGGTGTTGGTCGACATCCTGAACAAGGCGGCTGATGAAGACAAAAAAGGCCCCTTCAACAAATACGATAGCACCTACCACGCCAAATTGGGGCATGCTATCACTTCCATGAATGGCATCCGACAGGATCATGCTAGCGGCACTTATTGGCAGATTTTGGACGAGCAGACTGGAGGAAGTCTTCCGTGTGGAATAACCTCATACGTTCCACACGACAATTCTACCACTGTATTCCGTTTGTCAGCTTCCTTCGGTCACAGTGGCTCTGTGGGTGGCTACTGCAAGCCAGCGTTCTCCGGCAGCCAGGTTAGTTAGCAAAGTATACATTAGCTTTGTTTTACTGTGCTGCCCTGAAATATACGTTTCGCTTACAACAGCACCATGGCCAGGATGTGGACGCTTACATATAAAGTATCTCCAGTGAAAAATAGTTCGCAATTATCCTGCTCAATCTTGCGGAATATTGCCTGATTTTAGCTATCTCGGGTTACTGCCTCGTCTGTAAGTATCAGGTAATATTCCACGAGATTTGGCAGGATAATAGCTAAAAACAGTTTCGTTTGGTAACGTATAATTGTCCATTAGTTTTCCTGGATGAATATCTATGGTGTAAATTACCAAATCGATCAAATCGCTATCAGCAATAATTAAAAAAAAAACTATCACGATCTAAAAGTGCAAATGGTTCAAATATTGATAAAAATTAATAAAACCAAGGCTAAAAACGTTGTTGCCGAGGAAACGTCAGGTCATGCGAAAAAAAGTTAACCCATTTGACTTCAAACACTTTGTTTACCTTTTCAGTTCGTTGGAAAACACCAGGGGCTTGGAAACCAGCCATTCGTACATCTTCTCTAGTTCTATTTTAGCAGGAGCGCAAATACGGCCACATTATGGCGTCTAGCGTTCAAAGAGAAACGTCGGTACATCTCTAGGGTCTTCATCCTTTCTAAAATCCAATGAAAACTTGTTGGTTGATATGTAGGGGCAAGAGAGGATAAAAGGTAAGTTTTCATCGGCTGTTAAAACAAATCCTAAGGCACCAATCTTTTTCAATTTGCGTTTTCCTGCTACACTCACTTCCTTGAAGTCACGTTCGTCCACAAAATGTATAAACACCTTTCTTCCCACATCCTCTGCCATTTTGTTTGATGGTAAATCGCGAACGACGCGAAGCATTGCGTGGGAGCTGTGGGGACATCTGATTGGCTATCACTCAACCCTCTTGGGAACACCTTATCTTGGAGGACATCTAAAAATAACTTAAGAGGGATTACTATGGGGATAGGGCCTATATGGGGGATTAATTCTCTTACCTTTTATCTTCTCTTGGTAGGGGCCATCTTCGCTCATCACAGTGACTATTGGACTGGACTGGGATGTACAAAGTGTCGGAAAGCCAATTCCAGGTCCATACACTACTCAAGTTGCCAATGGTACTAATCTTGAGGACATCTTGAACAAAGCTGCTGATGAAAATGCTAAGGGTCCGTTTAACAAGTACAAAACCACATACCACGGTGGCCTGGGATATTCCATCACGGCAATGAATGGCGTCGAGCAGGTACGTATTTTACAGATTCAAGTCAGAGTCAAATGCCTACGTTTACGTGTAAGCCTCGTCGTTTGTGTGGGCCGCACAAAATGTTCCCGTCAAAACTTCCCCAAAAGAGCCATATTACGTAATATCTTTCTAATTAACAGTATACTGTTCATTGTGCTATCGAGAGCATAATCCTTCCTTTCCATCGTAAAACAGGATAGGCACCAAGAAAACAAAACTACAAACAAGTACCGTTTCTGCCGAGTATTCATATTTAACAATTACATTATGAGCTCTATAGGAAACGAGAGCGAATGATCTTATTGTTTTAGTATAAATCTACTAGTCGCTCAAAACAAATCCGGAAATTATCTCAATCCTACTCGCATACACTTCGGCCACGAGTTTGTTGACACCTGCTACTCACAATCTATTCAACCATTCCATTATGAGCTCGAAATTTCTATCGTATGACAGCTGAGGAGGGTGCAGCCCGATTCAGCTATTACGCATAGAAATCGAGAGCGAATAATCTATTTGTTTTAGTATAAGTTAAGGGCCTCTGCTCGCAGGGTAAGTATATGTCTACTAGTTGTTCAAAGCAAACCGGTAAATTATCTGCCGTCGACAACCGCTGCTCACCATCTACAACAGAATAGATAGCGAGTAGAGTAGCCAATAAGAGAACGGTGTTCGTGATAGAAAGCAAGCCTTAAGGAATCTCCTGCAATCTCGCCCCTATAAATACTGCAGATCTCGGTTATCTTTCAAAGGTAGTCACATAAACGGCGAGGCGCAATAGCCAAATCAGCTGCATGCTCGTGCAGCTATATTAAGGTCCCGGATATTTAAACACGTTGCCTGTGGTATTTTGTCAAACGTTACAACTTGCAGGTTTTGATAACATTAACTTTTGCTTTCAGGACCCTCAGACCAATACCTACTGGATGATTTATGACAACAAGACTGGAAAGCCGACCCCGCATGGTATCCATCACTACAAACCAAGAGATAACTCTGTAACAGTCTTCCGGCTCGTAGAAGGCTTGAGCTACGGATCATCCACAGGGACCCCAACTAAAATTCAGTCTGACAGCGCTAGGCCCAAGGCTGTTGATATACTGCTTATTTTGGGGTGCCTGTTGGCCGTAATTCAAAGCCGTTTGTAAGTTTAAAACAAGGGACGCTGTCTGTTTTCACTTTAATGTTTTCAAGACCTTTATGTTATTACGTTTTAGTCCGGCGCTCGTGACTGCTTCCAAAATGTCCATTTTTGACATGTCTTCGCTAAAAAGGAATTTTTCCTTCTCTTTTCGACAGATTTTGCCAGGAAATATCTCATTTTAGAGCTAAATGAATGGACATAAAGCACGTGTTGTTAAGAGGTAAAAAGAAAAACGCCCAAGCTCTGTCAGCCCTACTCTTAACAGCCCTACTTTAAACAAACAAATCTCTTAGCGCAAGTAGGATTCTAGGATTTTAGCCCAACTTAGTAGTGGATTTAGTGTATTATGGCACCTCAGGTTTACTTTCCATATGACGAAAAACTGTAGTAGATAGACAAAGAAATTTATGAATAAAGGGGGTTAGTTCAGTTCTAAAGAAACTGTGGTGCTGCTACGGTGGGGGAGTGAAATACGAATATTTGGTTTATCAACGGAGTTGATAATGTAAGTAACCATCGTACAGGGATTTGAAAAGCTGACGTTTTAAGCGTTAGCCCTTGGTCGGAGCGAATCGAAAAATGGTGGGTTGTGTATGGTTTACATACAGAATATGAAGCTACGCTGCCAAACGTTAACTTTTGCAGTTGTCAACAATCGTTTCCTGTCACACTGTATCCAGGCGGTCTCTTGAATATTAACGTCAAATCCATGTCAAGCGATGCAAAAGCAGTGTTTAGGTTAAGTCCTCCCTTAAGAGGGCTCCGATACCTTGGACCGCCTTTTTCTCCAAAATCAAACTCATGCAGAAGAAACCAGCGACCATGACCATGAATGATGGCAAACACAATGATGTTGGAGTATCTTATTGCCATGGAAACAGAACAAGCTTTTGTATGACCTCTTTAAAAGTGCTTCCTCGGTAAACATAATTATTGGTCTAGGTAGTGAACGTAAACTTGTTATTTGGTCTATTTACATCTTATGTAAATAGACTGATTCTAAACACAAGATAATGTAGTTTCTACGTAGTATTTATGTCATCCATTTGTAGTTTTACCAGTTTAGTTTTTAGGGTAGCTTTTTATTGAGTGTATAGGTGACTAGAATGTAACGAAAGATATGTACCTTTATCTTTTGGCAATACAGACTATTATTATTATAATTATAATTATAATTATTATAATAATTATTAGTATTATTATTGTTATTATTATTATAATTATTATTAATCACTGCTCATGCAGGAAATAATACAGAACATCGGGCCACTGCCTGTGGCCTAGGATGCCATGTACCGTCTGATCATACTTCATGCCCTTCAAGCCTGTCCTTAGGTGTCCAGCACTTTTCTCATGATTTTCCTTGTTCCCAGCAAGCACACCCGCTGCAGGAGTTCCATGTAGAGTTCCCAGTAGGTTTACTGCCAGTTTCCAAATCCACTTGATATTGTCCCCAACACACCAATAACTATTGGCATGGACCGGTCGACAGTTCCATATCCGCTTGATCTCATGCTTCAAATCGTGATAGTTCTCGATCTTCTCTTTTTCTTTGCTAAGCACTCTTGTGTCAAAGGGGCAGGTTACGTCAATAATAAGGCAAGATTTTTCTTCCTTATTCAAGAGCACAATATCTGGCTTGTTGTGGTCTATGCGGTGGTCTGTTTGGATTTTGAAGTCCCATAACAGTTTGTACTTTTCGGAGTTACAGACCGGATCAGGCTTGTGATCATACCAGTTTTCTGTTGCCTCAAAACCACCCTTCCTACTGATGTCCCAATGGAGCACCTGTGCAACTTTATCATGTCTCCACGCGCTATATTGCTTTTGAGCAAGCGCAGTGCACTCTGCTGCAATATGGCTAACCGTTTCTGCTCTTTCACCACACAATCTGCATAACGGAGAAATATTCTGCTTGTCGATTACCTTTTTTATACTATTGTACGTAATGCCTGGTCTTGGGCTGCCATTAGGAATCCTCAGTTTCTCTCTTTAGCCTTCCTCTTCTTAGCCATTCCCATGAATTTGGATCCCTGATTTCATCTGTGTTTCTTACAAATTGCCCATGGAGGGGTTTATCGCGGTACTTTTGGGTACGCTCTCTTGTCCATGTCTAAGTCCTTCACCTTAAGGACTTCCTCCTTGACCACAGCTTTCAGTATCCTTTCCTGAGATCTTGCGAGGTATTTATTTAGGCTGTTTATCTCGACATTCACACAATCCTCGATACTTATCATTCCACGACCACCCTCAGATCTTTTCATGTATAATCGGTCCACGTCTGCCTGTGGATGTAATGCTCGAAAGCTGGTCAACAGTTTGCGTGTTTTACGATCCATTAACTGTAGCTCTTCTTTTCTGTTCTTCTTTTTTCCTTTCTGTTCTTCTCTTTTCCTTTCCGTTCTTCTTTTTGTAGCTCTTCTTTCCTGTTCCATTCAATAATTCCTGCTCCGTACATTACAATTGACACTACCCTTGAATTTATTGCTTTGATTGTGTTACCCCCATTCAGCTTAGATTTGATTATCGTCCTTAGTCTACGAAAATATTCCTTTTGGATCTTATCCTCACCTCACCATGCTTTATATCGTCTGCCTCTAACACCCCAAGATATACTTATTACCATTATTTATTATTATTATTGTTATTATTATTATTATTATTACAAGTGAAACCGGAAATAACAATATATAATTATATATCCCATAAAATTGAAATTTATTGAAATTAAAATTGAATTTATTGCTTTGATTGTGTTACCCCCATTCAGCTTAGATTTGATTATCGTCCTTAGTCTACGAAAATATTCCTTTTGGATCTTATCCCTCACCTCACCATGCTTTATATCGTCTGCCTCTAACACCCCAAGATATACTTATTACCATTATTTATTATTATTATTGTTATTATTATTATTATTATTACAAGTGAAACCGGAAATAACAATATATAATTATATATCCCATAAAAAGGTAGATATAAGGCAAAGAAACAAAATGATGGTCGAAAAGGGTAAGTTTTAATGCCATATATTACGGCGAGACATGACTAACCTTCTTCAGGGGCAACACTGAAGCAAAGTAAAAATGGAGAAAACGGTTACAATACAGAAATAGAAATAATAGACGTGTACTGAAGCGGCTACCAAAAAAGTGGCATTCCAAGGTGGCATTCCCAAGGTGGTAAGAACAATGATAAGTCGTGATGAATTTGCAATTTTGTTAGACTCTGCAACAAAGTTAAGACGTAAGTAGACACTGCTACGTAAGGGGTAGAACCAGAAGAAAAAAGTACAATCAGTTGAAGGTTCAGAACCCCTGCCCCACCCATTCATGCACTACTGACTTATTATTTAGACCGTGTAGACATTGTTTCTCTCACTTAACTTCTCATGGTTTTGAAAGTTATTTGTTGCTGAGCCAGCAAGCCAGAGCTTACTAATAAATGTAAAAAAAAAAAATTGGTTGTACTTGAAATTTTGGGTTAAATGTTGTACAGACGGAAGATTGTATTCATATTTTTTGCGGATATTTATTATGAGTGGGCTTGGATCGAGGCAAGTGTATTTGTACTTCTTTGGGAAAATAGTTGACAATTTTTCTTTATTATTTTTACCTTTTTTAGTTTTGCATATTAATTCATTCATACCAGAAATCACAAGTGTTAGTTGAGAGAGAGAGAGAGAGAGAGAGAGAGAGAGAGAGAGAGAGAGAGAGAGAGAGAGAGAGAGAGAGAGAGAGAGAGAGAGAGAGAGAGAGAGAGAGAGAGAGAGAGAGAGAGAGAGAGAGAGAGAGAGAGAGAGAGAGAGAGAGAGAGAGAGAGAGAGAGAGAGAGAGAGAGAGAGAGAGAGAGAGAGAGAGAGAGAGAGAGAGAGAGAGGAGAGAGAGAGAGAGAGAGAGAGAGAGAGAGAGAGAGAGAGAGAGAGAGAGAGAGAGAGAGAGAGAGAGAGAGAGAGAGAGAGAGAGAGAGAGAGAGAGAGAGAGAGAGAGAGAGAGAGAGAGAGAGAGAGAGAGAGAGAGAGAGAGAGAGAGAGAGAGAGAGAGAGAGAGAGAGAGAGAGAGAGAGAGAGAGCCAGAGGAAGGGCACTTTTGTAACGAGAAAAGGGAACTTTTGTAACGAAGGTAGGGCACTTTTGTAACCTAGGGCACTTTTGTAACGTCATTGGGGCACTTTTGTAACGTTCGATAGGGCACTTTTGTAACTATGGGGCACTTTTGTAACAATAGGGCACTTTTGTAACACTTGGGCACTTTCATGAAAATAGGGCACTTTTGTAACCATAGGGCACTTTTGTGACTATAAGGCACTTTTGTCATCAAGTTGTACAGCCTTCAACCATTTAGTTTACAAAACGGGTAATTCAAATGATAAAATGCGATAATCTAACGTGCAATTTTCACTTCATTCATTTCTTTATTTGATTTATGTATAGAATGAACGAGAATTTCCAAGCAATTCATTTGAAGGTGAAGCACACGTGTAAACTTTATTCTACTTCACTATTTTCAAAAGACCAAGATGCAATTTAGTTTCTCTTGTTAACATAACTGGAACTAACGTTTCTCATAGGAAAATCAACGGCAACAAAAATGAAGAGTACCTTAAATCAAAACTTTTTCGTCATTAAGATAATTATTTCGAGCTAGAGCAACCATATTTTACCATTTTAATTTCATCTCGAAATTTTGCTTTTTTGTGTGTTGCAGAAGAAATGTAAAGTGAGAAGCATTGGTCTAATCTTGATTTTACGTCACAAACTAGTTTGAGATGCAAAAATGCTTTGAAAACTGAAATGCAAACCAGTTTGCGACTTACAATCAAGAATAGACCCATGCCGGGCACATTGGCTATCCGAACTTGCCACAAACAAATAACAAGTGAGATCTACAATCATTGAAACAATAAATGAAATTGAGCTTTCTCAATTCAAATTTTTGGCGAAGCATAACGTGAAAAAAGGTAGCAATAAACGCAACATGCATGAGGTATCATACATTTCCAGGTATTCCCTTGAGACCGCGCCTACAAAATTGATCTTTTTGCATGTACAGGTGATACGATTTTTGAAAATACCGCGCCACTAGTGCTTGGCATCACCCTAAAAGAGCCAAAGA
Source organism: Pachyseris speciosa (assembly GCA_016490735.1). Taxonomy (NCBI): domain Eukaryota; kingdom Metazoa; phylum Cnidaria; class Anthozoa; order Scleractinia; family Pachyseridae; genus Pachyseris; species Pachyseris speciosa. The sequence goes on along the minus strand of JAEMWC010000618.1, from coordinate 64,418 downwards.
AACGGCTAAATAGTTACCCTACAGGTAGAGTGTCTTCACATCATTCGAGTGCAATAATCACCACAGGAATTTTCCTATCAATGCGTAACCCACACAAACAAAGGGACAATACGTGTAGCTGCGGCTCTCTGGTTACATTTTGACAACTGCAACGTTTTGCTTAAACAGCAAACAATCTCACATGCACTTAAATTCAAGTGTCATAATCATGGGCAATAGAGCGGTTTTCAGGTGAGTATCAAAAGTTATTGTTGCTTCTTTGGGTTGTTGAGGTCTGAAATTGAACAAAAAGCGAACGCTACTTAATAACTCTGCTGTTGCAAAACTAAACTGACCATTCATGTGTCAAAGTGTTTAACAATCCTAAATGTTTCCCTACACTTTAGGCTTGCTCATTATGGAAGCCCTTCTTTGACGCCTTTCATATTTGATCCGGTTGACCACGGTGTCCAATGAAACTTTCTTTAACGTTTCCACACCCCAGTCTTCCTTTTCGAGGGTCTCCTTAATTTGCAGCTTTGAAATCGGGGATGATTTTTGTATCATGTTGATAAAGAGCTCTTGCATTCTTTCAAGCTCGGCTGCTGTAAAGACGTTTCTCACGCTGCTTGATACACTGGTTGGTGGTATGATTTCATCGGTGGTCTCGCTTTCTGCTTCAAGCACCCTTTCCACACGTTGCTCTAATGTTTCTACTTCAGATGGAAGGCGTAGAGGTTCTGGAGGGGAAGACTTTCTGAAACGCCATTGGGCGCGTACTTTGTCCAAGACTCGTTTAGGGCTTTCTTCCCTTAACTGCGGATGATCAGAAATTTTTGTTTTCACTGTTTCTATACCAATAGCCTCATTTTCAATTTCATTCTTGAAAACCGCCTTGATCAGAGCTTCCTTGTCATCGTCCCATGAAGTTTTCGGGGAAGTTGAAATTGAGGTCTGGGGGACAACGGGCTCTGAAGCAGATGGGCTCGAGCTGACAGAAGGACTGTTTGGTCTGGCTGTTTGATCTGGTTGGTCTAACTGTTCACGCATGACGTTGCGCAGCTGTTTGGAAGCTTGAATTGAGGACTTGCTTTTTTCCTGTAGACGGTAATATTTGGTTGCAGTCTGGAGATTGTGCGCCATCAAGTCTGCAAGATTCCCCCTGGCCTCATTACTCTCGCTGACCGTGTGTACTCGTGAAACCGCCGACTTTCGGAGGAGAGTTGAACTAGGATTGCCATCCACTTGGGCCTTTTTCCAGACCGACTTAATCGATTTGTTTATTTGACTCGATTTCATCGATTCGCCATTCCATGTCAAAAAGACGTTTGCTTTAGGGTTAGCAGTTAAGCTTGCAACCTTCGATCGTGCCTCCTTGACAAAAATGGTCATCCAACTGTACAGTTTCGAGCTCAAAACTATTCTTGCTGGCCGGTGTGTGGTGAAAGTCTTCTGATCACTTACATGAACAACGTATTCATCACCATGTTTCATGGCATTGTTCAGTTCTCCCATTTTCATGTTTGCGAGGGCCCCAGCCCTGTTGGCATTATCAATTGAAATCTGAACTAACAAAAAATCTCTGATAAGAGTGTAATTGGCTTGAGTCATCTCCATGCAATGAGCTCCAGATAGCTGGCCAAAGAGACAAATGGCATTTCTTGCAGCTTGGCTTCTTTCGAATTCGACTATTTGCGTGGGAGTAATTAAAGAGTTCAAGTCTTGTTCCATCTTTTGCCAATGCCGCCTGGAGCAGCCCTTACGAAAAGATGAGGACCACCTGGTTACTTTCTCTTTCACAGAAAGTATATCTTCTTTAGATATGTTCACTCCACAGTCGTTGCTCAAAGCAAAGGAGTAGAAGTGTCGTAGACTCATCAGATAGGACTTAGTGGTTTTGGGATGGTATTGGTGCTTTGCAAATCCTTCCAGAAATTTATCGTTGATCATTTTAGGGTTGAAGAGTGACGCCATCTCTTGTTTGCTATCGATCACTTTCAGGAGCTTCCAAATTTGCTTCCCATGCTGCTCGCTTGTCTTTTCGTCAAGCTTCCCTCCGTCCGAAGACCTCAGCCAAGCTTTAAATTGAACAGTAAATTCAGGTACATCAGTATCTGAACTTTCAATTGGGCTTGCTTCAATGTCACTTTCATCTTCCTGGTCTTCTTCCTCGCCGTCAATGGTCAACACTTCATGGAACGATGACTCAGATGTTAGAGACACGCTTGCTTCGTCTCTTGCAGTACCTCTAGGCCTTTCATGATATGGTCTCATATGTGATTCCTTGACTGGGCCTCGTACTCTTGATAACAAATCTTTGTACTCCTTAGATTTGGGATCCAGCTTGTGTACATTACTTAAATGAGCGGGGATTCTTTTTACCAGGGAAGTGCACCCATTGACTGGACAGTAGCGGTGTTTATGATAATCTTTTCTCTTCTTGTCATTGGGGCTTGCCTTTGTGTCATCAGGAGATGTTTTTGGTTTCTTTTCTTTCTTCTTAGGAGCGTTTGCAGGATCTGAGAAGGTATACGTCTTTCTCATTCCAAAGCGTGTAACAGCAGTTTTGGAATGTTCTCGAGACCAGTCATGTACTTCTTGAAGATGACGTGAAAGGTGAATAACTCTGGCCCCACATAAAGGTAAAGGACAGTTCTTTGCTTCTCGATTTGCCTCTTTCCCAATCTTTTTTGCTGACACCTGAATGGACCAATGAGTCAAGTAATCATTAGGAAAAGAATGAATGGACGAATAAATATGCACTAAGGTTTTGTTATTTCTTCAACCAGAAGTTGAGAGCCAATCTTTTTGTACAGAATTATCTGAATGAAAAAGGGTTTGTGGCAGTAACATGTGACATGTACCTCAAAGCAAACCTACCCAAGGTAAGTTAAGATAAGCGATCGCTTATTACGTACAGATAATCGTTTTAACAGACAATATACGGCAATAAGAAGCACCTCATTATTTAGATATTAAAACAACGGAAAGTAAGGCAGATCTTACATATCACTCGGTCAGCAACAAATAAAACCAAAAACAAATACATGTAGCACAACATAAATGATCACAGTGGTAGTGAACACATGAGAGAACCTGAGGCCTTACAACTTCACTTTAGTAATACTGTACTCTTACCTCTGTTGCAGCAGTTGCCGCCTGATCTTTTACTTCATCATTTTCTGCTTTAGCTCCTTCTTTCTTTCCATTGCCATCATTCATCACGACTCTTTCATTCTCTTCATTTAAGTCTTCATTAGCAATGTCATCTTCCCTCCCTTCACTGTCCTCAGAAGATGAACTTGTATCAGTGTCTGGTTTGTAAGACTCACTGGACTCGCTACCTGATGATGGTACTTCCACTTCCTCCTAAACACAGTAAGAATATGAATTAGTTAAGAGACCATTCTGTCAGGCCTGCCTTAAAGGGGACAATGGTAAGCTACACAACTCAATCTTTGGTCATGAAACTACATGTATACCGTGAACACTACATTCAGGGTTTACTGCTGTGAGTAACTAATAAATGACTATTACTATAACAGTTTGACAGCTCCACTTGACCCTTTATGTTAAGTTTTGACAGTGACAAAATATGCCTAATGATTTCTTGCAACAATTTTATCACATACTGTAATAAAAAAATTCAGCTCTCTTAGTTTATTTGTGCCAAAAATCAAAACAGAAAATTGAACCAGTTTTATCTGCCTGTTGTTTGTGTATCATTTTCACAGTTCTAGATACAGCAATTGCAATTAAAATGAAATGAACTAACCGTAATGATTTTTGGTAGTTACAACAGAATATAAAAATCAGAATAATTATTCACTTACTGAACAGCTAAGTAGTTCTTCCAAAAATATATCAACCTAAAAAAGACAAGTAGCAGAAAAGTGTTATAATACACCTATCAGTGTCAAGCCCGAGGGGGGAGGGGGGGGGGGTGTCGGGCAAAGGGTGGGGATTTTGACATTTTCTGAAAAAAATTATCAAAATCCCCATTCCCGGGCAAAAAATAATTGTCAAAAGTATCAAAATCCCCCACCCTGGGGCAAGGGAAGGCAGTCATATACCCTTCAGTCCATGTTGCACACAAGGGGACCATGCCAAAATTCCCCACCCTGAGGACGTGATGTCCGATCAAAAGCCCTACCCTGGGGATATACGTGACAGTCAAATTCCCGTGGGTAGCCCAACGCCCCCCCCCCTCGGGCTTGACACTGATAGGTGCATAACTAGTTTGGGCATCAGTCAGATTGCGGTGGTGTGGATATATATATATAAACTGTATGAAAAGTTTAAATTTCAGCAAAATGCAGCATTTTTTCTGCATAATCAACCCTTTCTTTCTGCATTATATGCCCTAAAATTACCACAAAAGTTTTGAGCCCTGCTACATGTAGTAGGATGCACAGGGTTTACTATATTATATATTACAGCATGCAGTTTTCATTTACTCGAGTCTCTTTGTTTTTGTATGGTGTTTCAAGCTATTGACTGTGTTGCTAATTAATACTTGCCTTTACTGGTTTCATATCTTTATCACACCAGAGGACAGCCTCACTAGGTGCATCGTGAGAACTAAGGTGAATTATTCAAAAAGAAAACGAAATTAAAAATAATAATTATCCTACAGTTATTATTCCTTTTAGCATTTATCTAAACGCTTGTAGTAGATTTCATAACATTATTCTTACTCCTGATTTCTCACATTTATTTATATCATAAAATGCATTAGCTTACCTCATTTCCGTACAAAATATCTGCTTTGAAGCGAGCTTTTCCGGCTGACGAAGGATTTGATAAACCGAGCAAGCAACCTCCACGTGGTCATCGACCTAAGCCTCACAGGCACTTCATGTATGAATGCATTAGGTGTAATCATCGCTGTCTGAATCAAAGGGCGCATGGCAACATTGTCCAGTTTGCGGCGACAAATAATAACGGCCTATTTCCGTATGAAATGGCCTGGCAGTTATCATAGATAGCTGCTTTCCGCTTAGTAAACTGAATTGAACGGTCTGTTGAACAGGATTTTGAGCTTCGATGACCCTGTGTCAATACATCCACTGTTATAGAGCCTCTCTAGTGCATGCGTGCTTTCGAGCCGAAAGACTGTGTTTTTGAGCTGCTCCAAAAATTTTAAATCACCGGAAAAGATAAAATGAAGTCACAAAAAAATAACACTAATACCCTTAGAAGGGAAAATAGTTGATGGATATGGCCCTTAACAAATAATGTTAATAACTTATGGCGTAAATTAAACCGCATAAGTAACACAGTTCTTTATAATCTCAGTACTGCTTGTGCGGTTACCTTTAGAATACGACATGGGCCCGTGATCGATGTTGACTGTTTGGATGTGTTCACATTTAAATTTTATGATTTTGTCTTGCTGGGATCGCGGCTTCGCCGCCAACAGATTGTATAAGCCGAAAATCCTATGGTACCCATTCTGGAGTTTTTTTGAGAAGACAATGGGGCGTTATCATTTCGTCAGCCGCTCCCTTCTCGTCTTAACCAAAGCCTCATTTATTAACTGGAAATTCGTCTGTAGACACCTAGATTAACTAAAATTATTAAAGTTACTATTAAAAGAACAATTTAAATAAAAATAAAGATATAATGGCAAGTGCAGCCACAGAAAAACAAATTCGCGAGATGTACGCAAAGGCCAATTATGAACGGTCTGGAACAATGAAGAGTTACAGACATGGTTCACTATATTTTGTATTACTTGTGGCAGTGCCTTCCGATGGCCATCTTTGTCTTTAAAATGAATCAATTGCGTGCATCGTATCCCTGTTATTGTTATATATTGATTTCATGAATTAAATGAATTTGAACCTCAGTTTGTCCTGGAGCCTTTGTATGCTTGTTTGACAAACGGTGTGGCCAATTTATAAAGGCTCTCACTATCAATTAAAAACGCTCCCTTTGGATACGTTTCCGGCATGTATCACAGCACACAAGCAGCGTTCTTGTATGTAAAACTATTCCCATTATGCCTTTCATGATCATTAACCGATGCAATGAGTAAAATATTCAACTGAGTATATCCCCGACAATGCAAAATGCGACAATCAGTGTTGAATAAACTCTTTTCGCAATGCTAGTTCCTTTGCATTTTATAGGAAAGACCTGAAATTTTTATCACGTATTTCTACCGTAGTAATGTTTAGATTGATTGCCATTTTGTTTCTTATCTCTCAAAAAAAAATGCCGAAATCGCTTGTCGGAGCCTATGGCAAATAGGGATCTTTTGTAACGTTGCCGGTTTTGGGACATTGGTAACTTAAAAAATTCACCAAAAAATAAAGAAATATCCAATTGACTTCATTGTTTCTTTGTTGGATTACCAAAAGACATCTTAAACCTCTATCAAAATTGTGTGTTTGCTTATTGGTTCAAAGAGGTTCAATCACTTTTTCAAACCAGCCGTGCAAAAAACGGGCTTTTTCCGAATCGTGATTCTTATCATGGACATGAAAAGTCAAACACATACACGGCAAAATTTCCTGGGCCGCAATATCTCCATTTTAAATTGCTGTGGTAATCGAGAGAATCGTGTGGCACATAAATGGTAAGGCAATAGCTACAATTTGGTAGAGAAATGGTTTTAAAAGCTTTAAAAAAAGTGTTTACCACGGAGTAGGGACCTTTTGTAACCTCCTGGTCATAAAAATGCGTGTTAATCTGTTTGATTTTAAAGTTATTTAATGACTTTCGGCCTGCATGGGGTTCGTTGTAAAAGGTTTCCGCTGTAAAGTTTTTGTCCGTTACCACGTAAAAATGAACAAGTTATTGCAAAAGGAGGGAAACGTTACAAAAGTGCCAGACGATGCCTATGGAGAGAGAGAGAGAGAGAGAGAGAGAGAGAGAGAGAGAGAGAGAGAGAGAGAGAGAGAGAGAGAGAGAGAGAGAGAGAGAGAGAGAGAGAGAGAGAGAGAGAGAGAGAGATGCTCTGAAAACACGCCTATGCGCTCTTGTTCTGACAGTTTTTTTAGTTCACGATAAACCAAAACTTAAATGTTTTGCAATTTTTTTCTTTGGTTAAAATTACGAAGGAAGACATTGCGCGCTATGTTTGTCATCCAATGGTAGATTCTCCACACCTCGCGATTCACACGTCATTTTGTTTAACCAATCACAGAAAGTGAATCGACCTTCTGAAACGAAGCGACGGGCTTGCGACAGCGCTGTAGCTGTGGTGAAAGTGGTATTTGCGGTCAAGTTTAACAAAGTAATGGGAAATTTCTATTCCGAAGCTTGACTACATTCAAAACGGTGAAATGATTTTGAAATTTGGTTCATCCTGTCTCATAAAACCTTAGACCAAGTCAGTGGATTAACGAGCACATGAACGCTGTGCGATACCTCGTTCGACTCTCTCGTTCCGCCACTTCGACTAGGTCACCTGAAGATGTGTTAGACTGTGAAAAGATTTGTGTGGTGAAAGAGCTGTGGTGAAAAGCTGAAAAGGTCGCCAAAATGGGAGATTTGCCGTCAAATTCAACTAAGTAATGGAAAATTTCTAGTCCGAAGCATAAAACTTTAGATCAAGTCAGTGGATTAACGACGTCCACGTCAACGCTGTGCGATACCTCGTTCGACTCCACTCTCCTTCCGCCACTTCGACTAGGTCACCTGAAGATGTGTTAGACTGTGAAAATATTTTTAACTGGCCACTCTGGGAAGAATTATATCAAGGCTTGATGGACGGCTTTTTGGATGTATCTAAAGCGTTGTGAAAGGGATTGTATTCGCGCCGCGATTGCATTCGACAACACATAAATTTTCCCGCTGTGCTAAAGACGAAGGATGTGCGATTTACGCAGTGGCCCGATGTAGCCTTTTCGACGATTGGAGAAGGTATTTACCGTTGACCTTTTATTTAGTCGTTTTCTTCAAAAAACTTACGGTCAACCGATAAGCCAGATAAGCGTTGTCTTTGTTTATGGACCCAACTTTTGTATGGCTCGGCAAGAAGTTATCCTCGAAAGTTAAGCCTACTCTCAAATTTGGTTTTCAAGTTTATCGTCAGTTTGTTTGTGAAGAAGGTTTTCAGGATTTCTGTGTTGGACCCATTCTTATAGCAAATTACATTTTAATTTCCCCTCAATTTAAAAAATAGATTCAAATGAAATTTACCGTAAGCTTAAGCTTATAATTTAAACGTTGTAAAAAGGTTTTTCCTCAGACTGCCATTGTAAATAGGCGCCACAAACCAGAAGCGTAAGACTTTGTAAAACTGCTAAATCTATTAAAACAATTATTTGCTAATCTTTCTTTGTTTTTTTCGACTGGTTCTTGGTCGGTTTTCACATAAACTTAAGTACTTGACGTCTTCAGAGTTATTAAGCTTAGGTACTTTCCGCGTTTAGTGCGCACGTACACGAACTCGCACAAACAGCCGTGATTTTAAAACTTTTCTCTGTTTCTGTTGAATCTTTGACATACAATTTTTAGCTTTATAAAATTGAATTAAATTATGTGAACCCCCATGCATTACAACCTCTGTGAAAACGTTTTTTGTAGTACAGTAATTTTTCAGATACAACAAAATGTTTCGCCACTCAAATTAAACTTATGTGTCGAAATCGTGTAATTCATTAGGGTAATCCATTTGAAAGCACGAACTGTTCCAGTATTTGTTTATGCGCAACTATTTTTCTTAGGCCAATACTTTGAATAATGGCTTTATTGTACACTTTGTTATAATTGTAATAGGGAATTTAGTTCATGGACAGTATAAAATAAAGTTTTGATGTCTGTGCGAATGAAGGTAACGTTTTAAGTTCCGGTTGAAAATAAAGTAATCATTTATTCCGTCACTGTTTAAGATACGTTTTTAACCTTCAAATATCGTATTTAGTAAAATTACTGAGCTTGCATCGGTTGCGTTAAGCAACTTAAATTGTTGCATTTAATGTTAGCATTAATTTGATTTCATTCGCATTGCTGCAACTTCTAGTTTAAGTTTTAAAATTTCAAGAATTAAACAACACTTTTTAGGTGGGAAGTGCATTTAAGTGTACCACAAACGCGCTTTTGTTTTTGTTTTATTTTTTAACAAACAGCAACAACTATCTGTATCAACTTACCATCTCAAGTATACATTGTCCCTGAGCAGACAGCAGCCATAAAAAAATAAAAATAATTAAAAAAGTCGTCAGAAGTTCCGTTTAGAGAAAATGCAAGTCCAGTCCGTTGTCCAGTCCTTGGAATTTTTTTTTGTCTAGCTGACCTTTTGTGGCGCGGCTTCATAGTGAACAAAAAGCGCGCGAAAGTATAGCCTCGTTTTCGTTCTTTCCTCCAGGCCCTCTCCTCTGAAAAAAATCTTAAACATCGATCCTCGCCAAAAGCAATTGAAATTAGAAGAAACTGACAACGCCATCATAAAGAGCATACTCTCAAGCCTTAGGCAAAATTTTCTTTTATTCCTACCTCAAATGGTCGTTGAGCAGGAAGCTGACAAACTTTTCAGTTAGATTTTCTACTGCCGCACTTTTTTAGGAAAAAGTAATCATGGCCATTTTTTAAAACACTATTTATTAAACTACAACTTCGCTTTAAAATATTCTTGGAGAAAGGTTCTAGTAAACTCTTAGCGCGAATATTAAACTTCGGTCCATTCTGATCACGTGACCGATGACGTCACAGCATTAAAAATGACAAAAATGTATATTTCATAAAAATATCTACCAATATCCAAATTTTTGTTTCCTCGCGTTTAATGCAACGCGAGATAGCACTTGTACCCAGACTCCCACTTTTTGAAAATTGTATATACCTCCCTTAATATTTATATTTTGTTCGGTACCCGGGCAGTACGAAATGGCTCACACCATTGTGCTTCAAACCACGTTGACTGCTTTTTCAATAACAAAATAATTTCGTCACAGTGAGCAAAAACGCACTTGTGAGCAAAGTCACGTGACCAATGACGTCATCGCCCTTAGTCTTGTACAATAACTAGTTTATGGTAAGACTTATTTCTAGACAACGTGGGGGTCTTGCTGCCCTCAAACTGACCAAGTTATTCGGGATTGACGATTTTCCAGCTGCAAAGGATTCTGGGAAGGTTCTTATTATAATTATATATTGTTATTTAATTATTATTATTATTATTATTATTACTATTATTATTAGAAATATCTTCAAAGTTCACTTTGCCAAAAAGGTTGTTTTGTGCCTATACCTACCGTCTTTCGCAAGAACAAATCAACAGATTTGCTTTATTCTGGTTCATTGCATAGGTTGGTCTACCTCAAATTTGAGCCCTAAAAACAGCTGATAAAAGTAAAAGCATGAATAGAAAATAGTGTTTCCCATTTACAAATCCTATGCCAGTTTCAAATTTCAAACCTGCATAGGGTCAAGAAAAACAATGCCGAGATCAGGTTTTGGCATATTTTCCAGCAATAGCAGTGTAAAAGTGCTTGTTACGCATGAAGATTTGAAACGGGCAAAATCAATCAGTTATGACAATGCATTTCTCCAGCAAAGTAATAGCATTTCGGAATGAAAGCAACATATCAGCTCCAAGATAGTGCAAGAATAAAATGAAAATCTTACTTCACAAACGAGCAGTCTGGACAAATATTTTGTTTATCAACTGAATCCTCTATTCAGAGAATAAACATTACAAAAAAACTCTTCTGCTCCCAAATTAAAGAGGAAGTTTGGAAAAAATCAGGCAAACAAGAGCTGTACGTATCTGCTCCCTTTTTGTCAGCAACCTCAACCAGGCAGCCAAACAGCAAGAATCTGACCCTGGAGCATCCCGGGTAAGGCTCCCCTCAAACAATTTACTTACAATTTACTTACTATCAGTTTCTTGGAATTCTCTGGTCAGGCTTCAATCCTGCACCAACAGTTGTCCAGGCAGCTTCAACTTTCAATGAAGTGAAGAATGAAACCTGGTGGGATAAGGCTCGTTTGTTTTTAGGCCCCTTGCTCATGAACAGCAAACTGCCAGCAGCTTGAAACTGCCAATAAACCGATAAGCAGTTCTTTGGAATTCTAAGCCCTTGAAAACACAGTGATTTAGGGCAATTTGAGATATTTTCAAGGTAAATTCTCAGGATTCTGCCGACCAGAAAGTGAATTCACATGAGCCGAGTATAGCCACGTGACCAGCTACCATGTGGCAATATGCATGCATAACGTACCCAGTTGAAGAAATAAGAGTTTCAATCCCCCCCCCCGTAAGATTTCCATGCATTTTTTAGGGTATGGAGCCCTCTAAGTAATACGTACAATATAACAGAGGCCAGTTATATTGGCAATCTTAAGAGATACTGGCTCGTCCTTGGCAAACAAAGGGCTTTTGTTAAGAGAAATTTTGGCGTGAGCCTCTTGGTGACAAAGGCCAGGGAAAAAAAACACGAAACAAAAACAAAAATAGCGCGCTCCATGAAAATGGGAGCAAAGCGAAGCCTAAGCGACGATAAAAAAATCAACGTTGTGACCGTAGCAGACTTAAGTCTAGTCCTCCATGATACATTGCCTGTGATGGCCTTATAAGAAGCGACAAAGTTATCTTTACACGCCACTGAGTTGTTACGTGCTATCCTGACGAAAACTCGCAGCACGCGGAATATTGGATATTAATCCTGTTTATCTATGATTCACTGCTTTCTTCCTCGGTTTCCAGAAAGACGTCACGGTATGAAATACAAATAAATATTCTGTAAACTTATCCGCAGTACTGAAAATCGCACGAGATGACATTCGGCCTTTATAATCAGTTGCAAATTGTTAAAATTGCTAACAGTTTTTTTTTTTAATTTTGAAGCAATGAGTAAGGGTAAAACATCACGATTTGTTCAACTAATCAGGGATTTTTATTGAACCCGTGACCTCCTCAATTGATCCGGTGATGTGTTTGCAATGTTGTATCCATATCAACGTTCATTTATATAAATGGCGGTATTGTATCTTTAAACCCGGAAATTAAAGGCACAAAAAAAGGGGGAAGCTTTTTTAAAAGTGGTGGAGAGGCTTGTGGAAAAGTTCATAAGGAAACGCTTCATGGCACCCAAGCTTTACCTGGTCTACAGGTATTTATGAAGCTTGTCCTATCCTTGAGAGATTTCTTTCATTCGGTCCGTACAGCAAGATTCAGCTCATCAGAATAACTATAAAAAATAGCACAAGGTGGCAAAACGATGACGAACGTTGTGGTAAATTCGGTGCAGTCTGTGGTATTAACCCTTTAACATTTTTTATGCAAATTATCGTTCGCCGGCGAACGATAACTTTCCTTGCTTGGTGTATAAAGAGAATTAAATATATTACAACACCAACAACACCAGTCACATCCTGAAATAAAGCTGTTTCCTGAATAGAACCCTTTAATTAAATTGATTGAAATGCTCCGTTGTAACTTTGGGTAAACCTTGTGCTCACGAAGTTGTTGAAAACGAGGGAATACTTGTGAAAACCATGAAATGTTCATATGCACCTAAGAAACACAATAGACAACAAATTGTACTCAAGTTTGGTCAGTGACATGAACCTATTGCGCCATTACTGTTCCTGCCCTTGAACCGCTCTCAGCTCCAATTCTCCAGCCACAGCATACCAAAAACATTCGTTTTGTCCGGTTTGAGGGTTCAAATTGCGACACATTTGACATCACAACTCCCTAGGGAGTCAACTGTCGATCCACCAACAACTATTAATGGAAGGGGCTCTCTATGTTCGTAAAAACGGTATATAGTTATAAGCACTTTCTGCCGATTTGAACATTACCAAATGGCTCCATAACAAGGACTCTCTGAATCATCCAAAATAAAAGAAACGTTAAAGGGTTAAGTGCAGTCTGGCAGAACGAAAGAGGGCGGTCGAGAGATATGTGTTACCAATGTTTCTATTTTCGGTGATGCGATGTGACTCACTGTCAGGTATGACATTCTTAAGTCAAAATCTCACCCAAATCTCACGTCATTCTGGCCAGAAGTTGGTGCAGTGGGCTGAAACTGAAAACAGTCATCAGTTGAATATAGAATAACAAAAGGAAAGTTTGCAATATACCAACAGGGCATATGATTTTATAAGGATAAAGGTGCTAAATACGGGTAAATATGATCCACGAGACATGCGACAGCTTAACAATGGAATCTGTTGTAACTCGTTGGTTATCTTTTCATCGCCATTGAGTTGTTACGTGCCATCCTGACGCAAACTTGCAGAACACGGAATAGTGGCATTAGTCCAGTTTGACTCCGGCCGTTCTCTTCCTCGTTTTCCCAGAAAGACGTCACTATATGAAATTTAACTGCGTCTTTAAATATTCTATAAACTTATCCGCAGTCCTGAAAACCGCACGGTATCACATTCGGCCTTCATGATCAGTTGCAAATTGTTAAAATAGCTTATTGTTGTTTTTTGTTTAATTTGGAAGCAATGAGTAAGGGAAAACATCCTGATTTGTTCAACTACTCAGGAATTTTCATTCACTGTTGTGTTCATTGTATCAACGTCCGTTTACGTAAATGCAAGTATTACATCTTTAAACCCGGAAATTAATGCCATAACAAACCGGGGGGAAGCCTTTTGGGGACCCAAGCCTTGCCTGACAGGTATTTATGAAGCTTATTCTTATCCCTGGGAGATTCCTTTCATTCGGTCCGTACAGCACGTTTTAGCTGATCAGAATAACTATATAAACACTGAGAATGCGCTGGAAAAATGATGGTGAACGCAGTGGTAAATTTTAAAAGATATTTAAATAGGACAAATGATTTTAGGTTAAGGGTATCACCGGTTGAAAATCCAAGGTCTTGTAGAAACACCGACAAAAAAGTCAGTTCGGAAAAGAAAGATTTCAATGAATTTCCGGATTTCAGTAAACTTAAAACTCGATGGTTCCTTACTCCTTAGCTTCTCGGGGCAAACATCAACGTTATATAACTCTTCAACAGACTTGATAAAATACGGACGTATGTCCATTTGATACACTTATGAATGAGAGATCGTGCCGTGTGAGGAATGCACCCTTTCTTGCACATAGTGTTTTCGCAGCGGAATTAAAAAGCAAATCGATAAGGCCATCGGCCGCATAAGGACACATGGTGGATGGAACACGAACACGTCAGAGGAAATCGATTACACATGGCTTACGTAGAGCAGAATAGGTGTTAAAGTAACCACTTCTGAATTTCATTGTACACCATTGTAACCTCCCTCTCCCTCGCTCCACTCCTTCCTCATCGTCCCCCGCCCCCCCTCCCCTTTATGTAGTAGGTATGCGGTACAGCTGTTGCTTCATTCCAATCTTGTTAAGTAATGTTTTATACAAAAATAGGCGAATGACTGGTTTAAACAGGACAGTCGAAACCAGATTCTTTATTAGTGCTTAAGAGTTCCTACCGATAACAGCAATTCTCTAAAGACGTATCTAAAGGGGAGCGACAAGCACAGAACTTAAACGGCAAAAATTATGTCAGCCTTTTCGAGGATTGTGCTCTTCCTATGCATTCCGCTTTTCAGCTGTGAAACAGGTAAGTCTGGTTACCTTATGCCATGACACTCCAAATTTTTTTTAAGCGTGCATGGTTTAAAATTATTTTCTTCCGGGTTTTGTCGCAGAAGTTTCGAAACGAAATGTAGCCTACGTAGCTGGAGGTTTTGGTAATATGAAACTTATCGGTTGCACTCGTCAACAACAACCGCGGACACAACTCGATGGAGTTCGCTGTTTTTTTTTAATCACCGCAAGAAATGGCTTCTCCAGAACTGTTGTTGAAGAGCAGTAAAGAAATTGTGGTGGACTATCTCGGATCTTTCACCAAATTTACAGTTTCAGACGACAGCTCCACCACCGTACAGTTCAGGGACAACATTTCCCAAATCTGGTATTGGAAATTACAATCACGAACTTTCTAGTTGAGGTTAATTCTTTGGTGAGCTCTGCGAAGATCATGCTCCGTGAACAACAATTTCCCTGTAATCTCGTCTCATACACTCTTACTCTCATATTCTTGTAATATTCTTAATTATAGCTTATGACATTTCCGTTTACATGTACCGCTCATCATTGAACATTTGGCTATTGATAGCTAGTTAAAGTAGAAAGCTAAGTAAAAACATATCATTATATGGTATTTACAGATTTTCAACGCACGAAATTATATTCTTTTCACAATTTCAGCCTCAGATTTATTCTTAAAATCTCGCAAATTTCCGCCTCGATATTCTTATAAAATATATTCTTATAAAAAAAGAGTGTATTAAGGCTAAATGAGGCTCTAGCTAATACTTCCTCTGTCATTTTGCTTTCATGGAAAAAAATTACACATTCAGGGTGTGTTCCTTTGGGAGAATCCAAAAACGGATTTTTCATCCGAGATTCACCAGATTTCACGACCGAATGGAACACAAAATCCGAAAAAGGATTGTGTTACTACGGCAACCTCGCATATTCATTGAATGCAGCGTCAAAACAAGTGGCGAGCTCTGACTCTTGTGGTTGACGAGGTATGTGATGATGATATTGAGAACGTTCTCAATACTATCATCACATACCTCGTCAACAACAAGAGAGCTCGCCACTTGTTTTTCAAATACCGAGCATTGCGTCCTGGCGTTACACGCACAGAATCAGGAAGAAAGGCGCGATAATTGAAAATTACGTGGAGTCTACTGTGCCGCAGTAGAGCTTGCAAACTTTCCGCAGTCACTTTCGAATGTCTAAGCCAACAGTCGACAGCTTGGAACGATTATAGCACCTGTATGTTGGTACCTGCCATAACGCATCAGGTCAACCCACTTCGAAAGCAAGTACTTGTGACTTGATGAGTCTGCGGAAACCCCGAAAGCCTTCGATCTGAGGTAGACAGGTTAGAAGTGACAAGGTGGAGTGCTTGTCGTGTTTATAGGCGAGTTTGTAAAGCGACTGCCGTAAAATGTTTTCCAGCAATTTATGGAGTTTTCTTCTGGTCAAAGACTTACTGGATGATGACGAATCTGAAGAGTTAAAACGTTTTCCTGAAGCAATAGGAGCGATCGATGGTTGTCATACACCTATCAATACCTATCGTAAACAGGAAACTAGTGAAAGGAAAGGAGCAGATCACAAATCCGAAAATCTGGAGTTAGAATTGTGGATTTGAAATCGAATCCAGTGAATCTTTTCCCAGAAAGGATTCATTGTTTTTGTTTTTGTTTTTGTTTTTGTTTTTTTTTTACTGTAAAAGTTCTATTAAGCACACCCCTCTCTTTTAACCCCCCCCCCCCCTTTGGGAGTCTGTTTTTGTAATAAGCCCCCCCCCCCCCTCTTTTGGGACACGAAATTTGTAAACTATTTCCTCCTATTCCCTCTTACGAAATCCACTTCATGAGGCTTAGTTGGTTTGTTTTCAAACAAATATACATATACTGGTTTCTGCTGGGTATTAAATAATAACGTTTTACTGCAGTTGTTTGAGATTTGTACAGAAACTATTTAATACGAAAACGTCGTGTTCAAAGATTTGAAATAAGCCCCCCTTCCCCCCTCTCTATTAAGCCCTCCTCTCTAATAAGCCCCCCCCCCCCCCCCCCTTAATAAGGCCTGAAATTAAATAAGGCCCTCGGTAGCTTAATAGAGCTTTTGCGGTATCTAACCTGAAAACAGCTCGCCAAAATCCCTCCGAATTTTGTGCAACCACCTTGTCCAATCAAAACACCGCCACGTGCCTTCTATTGTGCATTGCCCAATCAAAACACCGTCACGTAACAATCCATCGCCAAAATTAGAGACTACTCAAAGTCTAAGAGACCAGAGTTCACAACAACAGATTGATGAATCATTGTAATTTTATCTCGCGTTGCCATGGCAAATGATCCTTTTTCAGATCTTGCGCTATTTTGGTGGTGAGAAATCCATATGATCTAAGATCACAAATCTGTTTTCGGATTCTCCTAAAAAAAGCGCGCCCAGATGATTGTCTATTTGGCACGTGCCGGCGGGCGTTTATTTGTGGCGTCACGAAAAACAAACAATGTGATATCTCTTGTTCCACAAGGCGCAAAAAGTCGACTAAACGGAAAAATAGTCAGTTTTATAAATAGTGATTTTCATTATGAAATGGTGCTGATGACGCGCCATTTATTGACGAGTTATTTCATTAAAAGCAAAGTTCGTAAAGTGTTTCTCCTTTCATTGCGCGCCGGCAAGCGTGAATTTGCGCCATCACAACAAACATGTGATATCTCTCAGTATCTCTGGTTCTACAAGGGTCACATCTCCATCTACATCCACATCTACATCAGTACCTTGGAAAATCCTTGTCAGTTCGCAAGTGTTGTTCGCGCAGAAACGATTCAAACAGCTAAATACTCATTCTCATTTCGCAAGCGACTTATTCTCGGCATTTCGCAAACAACAATTTAAAATTCATTCCCCTATAGCTATTTCCTGAGTTCCAATTTGTTAGGCGTAGTTTGCAATTGTTTTGACATGTTGTTGATTAGCGTGTTGACTATAATCGTAATGCACATGTCATCGGCTTCCCCCTGGGGTCGACCCCCGGACTAACCAGCTTTATAGTTTCTGGCGACTCTGACAAGAATGAGTTAATCAGCTAATATAAAGCGGAAGACTTTGCTATCAATCCTTTTACAGACAGAGACCCTACTTATTAATTATTGTGAATTACGAAAATGGGAGAGTAGGAGTGGAAAAAAGAACAAGAAAATAATTGTATTGGTCCCACACGGCCCTTCCAAGTGTTGAGTAAAGGCGAGAAATTACAATGAATACCGATAGTTGCGAAACATGGGCGGGGAAGGCAGAGCCTATTACCTTGGAATAGTGATGTCCTTAAGGGAACCTGTGTTTGAGCGTGGCAAAGGTTGGGCGGAAGAAGGGTCCTCTTTTGGGAGGAGAGTAGATCAGGTGGTATGATGGTACCACCCATCTGTTTTTAAGGGTGTTCATAGCTCTTGCTGCAGGGTAAACTTCAGCATTTGGTGCAAGAGGTGCACTTCCCTGCCACGATTGTGCCAGCCGTTTGTTAAACATAGTGGTCGAGAAAAGGTCTGTTAGTGCAAGATGACTATAGAAAGGTGGCAATAAGGCTAGGATCTCCTGAAGTCTGACTATACCCCAAGGGAACGCTAGGTATTTTCTTCGCGAACATTGATGATTCGGTCTCCGAATTTGTTATATCATCCTCAATAACCAATGTTAGTTCTTTGTCTTACAAAGTACATCCATTATCTAGTTTCAGCTCATTTCCGTGAAAAGAGGAATGCCGCACAGCCAGCTGCTGAGGTAGGCACGTTAATTACTTCTGAGAGAAAATTTCAACGGGTTTTCCTGCATTTTCCTTAAATCTTATAATAGAAATTATGTAGTCGTCTCAGCAAGGGGAGAAAAAAAAAGATATCTTAAAGTTCATTTCTTTCAACCTTCTCTCCTTTGTGCACGCGGTATACTCGTTCCTGGTACATCTATAGTATACATTGTAGCTTGCTTCTCATGAAACTGGAGGGTAAATATTCTTTCAGCTTTTCTTAATATCTACACAGTCAAAGTAATTTATTGTATAATTCGCCCACATCACAAGTTGAACAATTTGGAATAACCTCAGTCCAAGAGTTAAAAATAATGCGAATTTACACTTTCACTTAACGATTCATGAGTCGAGATTAAGACAGTGTGAAGTCGTATAAGAAAAAGGCTGTTCTTGTTCATTCAATTGAATTTCCGTGCTTATTCCTTAAAGATTACGGTCACCATCAAGATAGACTGGAATGTCAGTTTGGTGGGCAAACCCATTCCTGCAAGCTACATCACAAAAGTGACAAACGGGACGGTGTTGGTCGACATCCTGAACAAGGCAGCAGGCGATGACAAAACGGGCCCTTTTAACAAGTACAACAGCACGTACTACGGAGGTCTGGGGTACCAGGTTACCGCCATGAATGGCACCGAACAGGACCCTGCCACCAACACGTATTGGCTGATTTTTGACGAGCAGACTGGCGCACTTACTCCTTGCGGAATGAGCTCTTACGCTCCTGCCAACGTTTCCAGCACTATCTTTCGCCTCACTCAATATCCCAGTCATAATAACCAATCAGTGAGTGGATTCTGCAAGCAGTTCCCTCCCCCCAGCCAGGTTTGTCAGCTTATCAGTTAACTACTTCATTCGATAACTATTTAGATAATGCTCATACATGTAAAATACTATTATATTATATTATATGAAATAATATTACCGAAGTGAAGCGAAATTAAAAAAGAAATATCTGTTTCACAACTAGGTGCCACCTTCCCCCATTACGGTCACTATTGGACTAGACTGGAATGTTACAAGCGTCGGAAAACCGATTCCAGCGGCTTACACCACTCAAGTTAACAATGGCACTGTTCTTGTGGACATCATGAACAAAGCTGCAGATGAAAATACATATAGTCCTTTCAACAAATACGTTTCCACGTATTATGGTGGTCTCGGACATTTCATCACCGCAATGAATGGCACCCAGCAGGTATGGCTATTTGAACAGAGCTTTAAATCTTTGTCATGTGGATGCAATTTCTTAAATGAACTATAAATTAAAGTTAACGGCTGGTGTATGGTGTAACACTTGGATTAACAATGGCGCGTGGTGGGTATCGATCTGTTTATTAGGACTCTCAATTTTCGAGTATTAGACCTAGGACAGCTCGGATGGATCTATGACACAGCCATGGTTAATCATAAATAGAACATGAACGCCGCTCCGGATCTTCGGCTCGCCGGCAAACGGAAAGTAATATGGTCAAAATGTTGGGAGACAATCAAGACTAACGTGCGTTCTAGGAACGAAATTAATCCCGACATGGGGACTAGTTTCCCTGAGTTAATCACATGCGCAGCCCATATATATTTCTTGTTTTTGTGTTTAGGATCCTGAGACGAACACGTATTGGATGATTTACGACAACAAAACAGGAGAGCTGACCCCACTTGGGGTGGATCAGTACCAACCAAAAGATGACTCCGTCACGGTCTTCCGGCTTGTGACAGGCGCGAGCCACGAAACCTCCACAGAAACTGCAGCTCCAACGGAAACTGTACCTGACAGCTCTGATCGTCAGTTTGTTGGTGTTGGGGTACTTGGCCTGTGCTTGCTGGCCGCAATCATTGAAGGGGTGTTATTTTTGTGAGTAGATGAAGAGGTGCTCCGACTGCCCTTAATAATCGAGCGCTAGATGATTCAGTCCATATAAGGTATTAAAAATTTCTGAGCTAGCGCACTTTAGCGCGTACTGTAAGAGAATTAGATACTAAAAAGGCTTCAAATGTCTGTCATCCCCACAAAAACAGCAAGTATCTAAGCTTATGAGATGTCAGGGTAGCATTATAACAAACGTGTGTAATTATTTAGCCTTATGATCAATCATTTTATAGAAAACTTGTCAGTATTGAAAAGTTTCGGTGATGCGGTGGAAATACATTTCTGCAATTAATCGTAATGTAATTTTCTGCGAGTCTGTTATACCTAGGAAGTAGCATTATTTACGCAATTCAGGAGTTTTATTTTTTTTTTTAATTTTTAGACATTAAAACTTTTAGAAAATTCTTTAAATTTCAGGAGAAAGAATTTTAGAGAAGAATTTTCATTCAGGAGAAGTTTTTCCCGCAGCACCTTCGTCCTCTTATTAAGTATCCGACACGCCCACAACCATTTTCACTTTTTGTATGCCAACTCTCGTTTCTCGTGTTTTCCTCATTGTTCTCCGGTTTGTTAAATTGGAACATTAAAAGATGTTAAAATATTATATAGAAATTTTATACGGATTTGTTGGGAATTTTGTAGCTAAGCCTACAAAGAAGAGACTTTTTTGTACAATGATCGTCTGCGACCTTTTGTGATCGCATGGAAACCAGGCCTAAGAGAGGAATTTAATCGGTTAGTTCTAGAATGAGATTGTGGAAACTTCTACCAGATATTGTTTTTTTTTTTTTTTTAATTTTTGAGGCAAAACAACTACTTACTGAGTTCATTAGACATCAAGGGGCAGAGCCATATAGCAGTTTGTTTTTTCTTTCATAAATAATTTTGCGCTTATCCTACGTAATAGAGTGTTTTTTAGTTGAATATCGCGAGTAATTAGCGTTTAATTTGGTTTTGCATAATTAGTACGCTTTGTGATTAGCTAGTTTAACGGGCGTAACTTTTTCAACTATTAATAAGCAAGACCAAGACCAATCGTGACTTGCGCGCCTACATGTAGTCTCTGGTTTTAAGATGGTCAGCTGAAGACTCTATAATATCATGCAGCAAAGTTATATATTGTCATCGTATTCTTCCATCTTTTGAATTTTGACCAATAAAAACTATTAAAATCCCTTCTGTTGGGCAGGTAATCAAAAAATTGTTTAAAGAAAACGGCTAACCCTACCATGCAAACCGTGGAGGATGGGCCTCTGCCTCTTTAGCCGCATTCACTGGCAAATCTACGACTGGCAAACGATAGGCCTTCACCTCTACGCAAAAAAATATTAAAAGAATTGAGCCAGAATCAACTGAAATGGCAGTTGTGCCCAGTTTCATCTGCAAGAAAAAAAAATTCGGTAAACAGTAAATCTAAACGATTACTGTTCAAACTCCCTCATGACTAAGAGGTGAACATGGAGGGCGCGTTTTTTTTTTTTTAATTTTTATTTTTTTTATTTATTTTATTATCCACAATTCTGGAATAAGAATGGTTGGTACGGAATGCTAGGAATAATTCGGAATGTCTGCATAAAAGAAACGCCCGACGAGATGCGCGATCCTGGCACGGAGTAAACATTGCGTAACAAATATGGCTGCCGACGAAGAGGCTGCCATTGCAGCCGTTGTCGCAGCAATTTTACTTGTAAATAAAGAGGAGGAAGAAAATAGGGAGACTTTTTGGATTTGCCGAATGTTTTGGAAGTCCTATGTACAAAGGAGAGGAGTCACATCTTGTACGAAACATCACTGAAAAAAACCTCGTACTTTTGGTACAATGAAATTAGAAGCAATGTTTCATTGTGTCCAAAAGTGTAACCTGAATTTTTCTCCGGTAGAGACGTTTTTAATCCGCAGCGCGCATTTTACATTCTGGCCATTCTCATTCCAGAATTGTGAATAAAAAAACGCGCCCTAAGACTGCATCAAAATATTAAAGAAATTTTCCTTTGGCGAACAAGCAACAAAAATATTTCACGGCAAAGTGCGGCTCAAGCCCGCGCACTACTCGTGCGGTAGACAAGCCGGCAGAAAGAATGTATATATTGTATAATTACCTCGTTCTTTAAGTGCGAAACCGAAAATCACGCTTTTTAAAGTCGGCGCCATGCAATATTACACACGCCTCTAACAAACTAAAATAATGCGTGTATAAACAAGGAATGTATGTTGTATACCGTACCTCGTTCTTTAAGCGTGAAAACGAAAATCACCCGTTTTCTAAACTCGCCTCATGCACTATCATACGCCTTTTTAACAAGGAAAATAATGTAAATGTCAACAACACTAGTGCGGTAAACAAGCGGCAGAAAGAATGTATATTGTATACCTCGTTCTTTAACGTGAAACGAAAATCACGCGGTTTCAAAACTGGCCTCGTTTATTATAATGAAACTATGGATTAATCGGTTGATAATGTAAAGACGAGAGTAAACAAGCGGCAGAAAGAATGTATTCCTCGTGTATTATAATGAAAGTATGGAAAAATGCGCCCGGCTTGCTTAAAGGCTGTTCATTTTGGCAATTCAGAGCTGTTTTTGGCTTCGGTTGTGCTTTCCAGTGGCGCGCGGTCAGAAGCTGCATTTGACCGCGCGCCATTCGAAAGCAAACCTGCATGAATTCGAAACTGAAAACCCCGTCTTAAAGGGCTTAATGAAGTGTGTGTATGCAGGCTTTCCTACAACAAGTAATTAATCGAATATTATGGAGTACAAAATGTCTCATTTCTGTCCAAGTTGAAAGCGAAAATTAGTGCGTGTATTCAACAATATCTGTAGAATGCGTTTGTTGCAAAATTCCCCGTTGTCTAAACTCACTCTTTCTGCTCTGCATTGTTAAGATCTAACTCCATCTGCAGCCCTCTTTGTAATGTGTTCTCCGCTTTTTTGGCCATTTGTCTCACTTATTTCCATTTTATGGGATACCGATAGTACATAGCGGCAAACATATGAAACGAACATAAATAGCCGTAATCCTTTCAATTTTGTCTTTAATTGAGCGCGAGTATGGTCACCCACACCAACGGTATTCATAAAAATATTCTAAGTCCCACTAATAAAATGCAATTCACGAAGCGTATGCTACACTTTACGGATCGACAGCCAGGTTTACCCTATGGCCACTCACACCAACAGTATCCATGAAAATATTCTAAGCCCCACTAATGAGATGTAATTCACGAAGCGTATGCTACACTTTACGGATCGACTGCCAGGTTTACGCTCCGTACGCTCCATACGGATCGATACAGTGCGTGTGTATTGGAAAACCCTCCCACTTCCACCCCCGAACCACCCCACCATAACAATCCCACAGTCACGCCCCGCCAAGCGCTGGGCCAACTTTCTGTCATACCATCCTTACTACCAAACACGCACGCTAATTGCATATTCGAGAGATCCTCGCCTTATCTGTCTGGCTGAACCGTTTCGATTTATTGATTTTAATGTAGCATTCATAAAAGCCAGGGTATGTTTTACTAAACGAAGATTTTCTTGACTTTTGCACATCCCAAATGACTCAAACCTGTTCCCAGTGTCGCTCTTCTGCAACGAGGACGGAACAGGGAGGCTTGGAAACGAGGTTGATTCGGTGTATAACGTCATTCAATGCTTCGCTCCTTCACTTTCACTTTCGCTTGACTCAAACGACGCCCAGTAGGACATCAATCAGCTTTCAAAACATGTAGTTCAAATCCGGCTATTTTCACCGAATCTGAAATTCATTTTCCATTTCGTTTTCTAGCGTAGTCAGGTGGATATACAGATTACTGCTGTCTTAAAGAAGTCAAAGCTCTTTTAAGTGTTCCTCTCTGGATCTCATAGAGAGCGTCATGTATGAACCGATCATCTTAATTTTCTCTTTACTTTCTGATGTAGTGGGTTGTCTTGTACCAGTCTACAGTGACATCATTTCTAGTCGCTATTCTCGCTCGTCTAGCATTAACAACACAAAAAAGAAACACTTCAGTGAAACAACCGCCAGCGATTTCTAAATAAGAACTGTCCAG
This sequence comes from Pachyseris speciosa, assembly GCA_016490735.1. Taxonomy (NCBI): domain Eukaryota; kingdom Metazoa; phylum Cnidaria; class Anthozoa; order Scleractinia; family Pachyseridae; genus Pachyseris; species Pachyseris speciosa. The sequence continues at coordinate 40,228 of JAEMWC010000618.1, read as the reverse complement.
TATCTCAGGTTAGGGTTGGCTTAATTCCACTATTATGATCTTTTGCCAAGCCAGATCAGAGTAAAAGGCCGAAAATTTCGCTTATAAAACGAACTTTGAAAAACTTTATTCAAAGAAATTTAAAGTCACGGTTGACATAATGATGAAACGAACGCTCTTTGTGTGAAAGTTATGCCATGTTTAGTGATTCAAAACGTTCGTTCTTGTTTTGTTTTCCCCCATTTTTCACCGATCTTCCAGTTTATCTTATATAAGCTGAGTTAGAGTCAAAATATCGAAATAAAGGTCTTGACTATTAGTTAACGAAGAATATGTACATGTACCAAGTTTATTATTCATAAAAACCGCGAACGCGTAATTAATCAAAATCTTGTCAAATTTAACATACAACTAATATACCGTGACGTGTGCATTGTGAATATTTGATGCGTACATTCACACACATCATTAAAACGTTAACTTGACAAGTAAAAAAAAAAGGTTTGTTATATGGCGATGTTTTTAAATCATTATCGTTAGCATAATCATGACCGTGGCGATCAGAAATGGTCAGTAAGTAAGAAATAAAATAGTTAATTATATGTCAAGTAATGTTTACCTGGGCTTCTCGTTTCATTATATTGACCGTGAATGGTAAACCAAACGTTAACTTTTGCTTTCACCTCATGTGTAAAGTTGATGTCACACCAGTCGATTTTTAAAACGATTTTTAACGCAACATTGTTGCGTTAAAAGTTGTCTCGTGTAACATGACACACAGGGCGATTTTTAACGTAACATTTTGTTTCGGTAACAATGTTGCAGGTTTTTGAATCGCTTTCAAAAACTTGCAACATATATTGCTGCCCGAATTTTGTTGCAGTTGGTGAGTGTAACACCCCCGCCGTTGACTTTAGTTAACGCAACATCGTCTCAGGATACACCTGAGAATACACTCATTGTCCACCATATCTGGATCAGTCTGTAGAACAGGAATCCGGGCTCAAACGTTGCGGACATCGTTGTGTTAAAAATCGCCTCGTGTAACATACCGTTGCCTTCGTTGTCTCGTGTAACATGGATTAAAAATCGGCATTAAAAATTGGCGTTAAAAATCAGCTCGTGTAACATCACCTTAATGTAATCACTGCAACCTCTGACGTAATAAGCGTAGAGCACTCGCTGAAGGCGGCCCGTGTTGCATAAAACGTTAACTGGACTGGATCGATTTGTATAACATGGACTAGGTTTCGTGGATGATAAGTGAATGAATGAATAGCACACCTCTTAGCGTGACTATTTGCATATCGCGTGATAATTGACGAATAAACAGTGAAACAAATGCCATTTTGTTTGTTTTTACAGGTAGTCCACCTCGTTATCCATCTTTTACAAATCTATATTTCAGAAATCTACCTTTAACAATTGCAGTCCATGTTTTACAAATCCAGTCCAGTCTCTATTTCATTACATATGCCAGCCCGGATTCAATCCCAACATCGCATGATATGTTTTTGCTTTATTCTGTTTTGTTTGGGTATTTTCTTACTGTTCTATCATTTGCAAGTAAGTGCTATGTCAGCGTTTCCATGTATAAATATCCGTTTGTTATTTTATTTTAGAGGATTCGAACGTTCTTGCCCAAATCCACGGTCAACGTTGCCTTGACAACCTCCGTGACTATGGCATCCACTTCAGGGCAGTCTAAAGGACATCACCAAGCTCATAGATCCAGCAAGCTTAAAGTCACTATCTTGGCTTCTGAATGGGGTTCAACCAAAGGAGGGCTTTCCACCATAAACAGAGAGTTAGCCATTCAATTGGCAAAATCCCCTGATGCGGAAATTACTTTCTTCGTGCCAAACTGCAGCCAAGAGGATAAGGAAATCGCCCTTTCCCACAACATAACAATTGTTGAGGCAACATGCCGGCCTGGTTATGAAGAACTGGAATGGCTCAGCTTTCCACCAGAACATTTACAAATAGACGTAATTGTTGGGCACGGGGTAAAACTTGGCCGCCAGGCACAAGTTATCAGAGAGTCGCACAAATGCAAGTGGGTACAAGTTGTTCACACAGACCCAGAAGAACTTGGAATGTTCAAATCCTATCCAAATCCAATTTCAAAGGGTGAAGAAAAGCACAATGTTGAAGTAGAGCTGTGCGAGATGGCTAATTTTGTGGTAGGTGTTGGAACCAAGTTCAGAAAGATCAGACGGTTTTTGACTTTACCCCAGGTGTTTTTCACGAATTCTTGAATATTCAACACGCTCTCGAAGAAAGAAAACCCGCAGTGTTTTGGTTTTTGGCCGTGGAGATGCTGAAGATTTTGAATTAAAGGGATTTGACATTGCAGTAAGATCTGTTGCTGCATTGCCAGACACTCATCTTGTTTTTGTTGGCGCACCCGATGGAAAACACAAGGAAATAGCCGGGCGATTGCTTGGTCTCGGTATTCCTGCAAATCGACTGAGAGTGAGAAGCTACTTCAAAAACAGAGAAGCTTTGAAGCGACTGTTCTGTGAAGTGGATCTTGTACTCATGCCTTCTAGAACAGAGGGGTTTGGCCTGACAGGTCTTGAGGCTCTATCAGCTGGTCTGCCAGTTCTTGTGAGTAACAATTCAGGGTTTGGAGAAGCTCTCAGCAAAGTACCATTTGGTTCATCATTTGTCATTGACTCGGAAGATCCCGCGGTATGGGCAGCAGCCATGAAAGATATGTGGGACAAACAAAGGAAGATACGACTTGAACAGGCCAACGTCTTACTTGAAATTTATGAGAAGCATTATAGCTGGACCGAACAAAGCAAACGTCTTCTAGAAAAAATGGAGAACCTGGTTGGTGGTAGGAGAGGTAAATTAATTGATTCCCAGTAAGTCTAGAAGTAGAATCGATTTTACACGCGCTTAGCTTGGAGTGCAGAAACAGCGTTTCACTGAACAGCGTATCTCAAACATGAATGAAGGCATTTCGCGATCAAATGCAAACCCGCTTGTTTGTGATGTTTGGTATTAGTTATATATTGAGATCGTGCAAGAAAAAAAAAAAACAATAATGCAGTACAATGCAATCAGAGTTCTCTGCCATTCATTATGTATATCCTTGACCATCGTTTTTTTCGACGCTTTTACTGTGCCCGATTTGCTAAACTTTGTCATGTTTTATTCCATAGATTCTTTGTCGGATTCTCAAAGCCCAGCAGAGACAAAAACAAGAATGGAGCAAAAGTGGACTGAGCAGCATACAGGTAAAATCAACCTCAGCTCTTTTCTAAAATTGGACGATAATCGACCTCTTGTGTGAAAACAAGCTTCAACATCAACTTGCATAAAAAAGTATGTCCCTAGAATGGGAGTTGATAACCATTACAGCGAAGAGTCGAAACAAACTTGGCAAAATAAAACTTTATTCATTGTACTTATAGTCAGATCCTCGCAAAAGAACGAAATCGTGCCAATGGAACAAAAGTTGTTTGATTCTATGAAATGTAAATGTTGGCAGCCGATAATTGGGGAGACTAAATCAAATCAACTCTAAATAAATTAAATGAAATTAAATGTTGGTTTTGGGGGAGAGGGGAAAACCGGAGTACCCGGAGAAAAACCTCTCCTGTTGCTATGGTAACCTTATACGCCAAAAAATTGATCGCAAATTGTTGAGAAATAACTGGGAAACTTTTTGATATAATGTTCAAGAAATCAAACAGACAATTGTGGGAGTATCAATGCATCAAAGAGTTAGTGTTTAAAAATAACGAAACCATTTTAAGCCACCTTAAATTAAGATTTTAGGTTATTTTGGCCGAGAAAATTGGACGCAAACTTATGCCGTGTCTCGATATCAGATACAAAGACACTCATTAAACATTAATTTCTTTTCTTTTCCCTTCATAAATTATTAATGAACTTTTAAGCCCGTGTAAAAACTGCAACCACATCCCTTTCTTATGAACTGGAATCCTACTAAACAAAAGAAACAAGGAAGCTGAGAACAAAATGATTGTACTTAGTACAAAGGTACTTAAAAACACGTTTTTCGCCGTCTTTCGTACAGGGTCTTCTTCCAATCTCCAGAGCGCGTTGCAAAAGAGAACAGGAACAGAACAGGAATGGCCCAAGCACCATGCAGGTACGAGTCACTAGGACGAGTCACACCGTTTTTCACTCAAATCAAATATTTCCTTCCTAGAGCTGTAGAGGTGTCATGTCTCATTCAAGACAATTTCTTCTCTGTTAGAGTAAATCCATAAAAACTTTCCAGACAAAAAATTGTGCAATTATAAAATAGATGATATGCATATGATTGCCTTGTCAAAGGAACAGTGTCACTTTGACTCGTTATGAAGCACTTGTATGCATTGAAATAATAAAAATAATAATAAAAATAATAATAATAATAATAATAATAATAACAGTAATAATGATAATAATTTAATATCTTTTATAATATAGCTGGTAAATTCGTGCAGTCAAATTCAATTGCGCGAGCGTGCTTCATATTGCTATTGTGCACGCTGATGACGTAGCAGATGGAACAAAATAGCTGGAAAACTGAATAGGCAATATTTAAACTACCTCGTTGCGTTCATCAAGATATGGAGCACTTGGGAAGTTTGGAGAGCACTCAAGAGGCTAGAGTTGCTAGAGTTGCTCTCAGCTACGCCTTGAGCAACTCTTACGCATCTTTCGTGAGGGGGGAGGGGGGGGGGGGGGGGGGCAAGGGTATTTTCGTGACGCCGTGATTCGGTTTTTTGTGCTCTGTGAATCGTGATTTGATAAAAAAAAAACTGTTACGTGAATCGTGATTGAAGTGTATTCCGTGAGGCGTGAAATGCAAAAGTCCTTGGCTGTGAATCGTGAATAGATAAGAAATAAATCGTGAATGTCTAAAGTTGAGTTCGTGGCTGAATTTCACTGCATTGTGATCAGATTTTTCCGTGACCCTAGTGAATTTAACACTTGAGTCGTGATTCGTGAAATCGAAACTTTACCATCGTGACTTCGTGACAAGACCCCCCCCCCCTTGCCTCCCCCCTCCCTCTTTCGTGCTCTCCAAACTTACCGCGTGCATCATTTCTCGATGAACGCACGTTGACGCATGAACCAATTGCTAAATATTGCGGGAGTTACATAGGAGATGCTCACCCGCGCATTACAAACTAAAATATACTTTGAATATTAACAAACTACAACAAATTTTGCATATATACTAATATTGAATGACCCACTATCATAAAGAAGTACCCCACTAAAATTAATTACATATTAATTACATGTATTTTTCCCAAATCGCCAGAATTGATTCAGCTCTTCTTTATAGGAGTCACTTATATATACGCGCAACCATAAAACTCCGCTGCCAAAGATCCTTCAACAAAGGGTTGTTATGTTTTCCTCAACAGATGTTTCCTCAAATGACCAAAGCCTAACAACAGCAAAAACTGAAAGGCTTCAATTCTCTGCCGAGGCTTCTCAAAAGACCGAAGGTATGGCTCCTATAGTTTCCGACACAAACATTGTTTTGTAAAGGACAATTCTTAAGTCAGTGGATCAAGGTAGAGAGGCGTTCATATATTTTAAGATCTCCTGATTTCTTATTCACTCTATAGGGCTGTCAGAGCGAGAAGCCTATATCAAATTTAAGACTAAATGTCCGATGACCCGAACAAACATCCACATTGGGCTGTGACTAAATGCTACATACGCCTCAAACAAGCAACCAAAATCTCAGCAAAAATACTTCTTTAGGAGAGATGAAAATTGTGGTTTTGCGTGTTTAAATGTAAGTCGACGATTTTCGTGAATGCTGGATTTTTGTCCCATGGCATCCTGTAGAAGAGCTTTTTGTCAGTTTGGGGTAAAATTCAAACAAGACGCAGTTTCTTGAAATGCGTAACTGTAGTTGTAAAATTGCAACAACAATAATCTGAAAGGTTCTGTTCTGTTTCTTTAGATGCGTCATTTCCTGTCCACGTTATTAAAAGGATCCAACAAATCTACGAAAGACGTGAAGGACAGGTTTTGCCAGTTCCTTGGAGTGAAGATTTCAGTTTCCATCTGAAAGACATTTTCACCAGACTTCGAATCGTTGGAAAAGAAAAGACACGAGGACAGCTGACTGATGATTTCGTTAGCATGACAGGTATGTTTTGAAAATACAGCGACTGTCAAAGCCCAAAGATTGTTCTTATTGAAGCCGAACCAGGCATGGGAAAGACGACGTACTGTCAAAAGCTGGCATATGATTGGGCGACTAAACAAGATCATGAATGGGACGAGTCTTTCCCAAAGATTGAAGTGTTGCTGTTCCTTAGATGTCGTGACATTGAATCTAGCATCTGGGAAGCCATTGAAGAGCAGATTCTGCCGGACGACATTGACAAAGAAACGAAAGCGACGTTCCACCAATTCAAGAAAATCCATCCAAAGTGCTCTTGGTGCTTGACGGATTGGATGAGGTTGAACCAAACGAACTAGAGATGTACTTTAACCTGATTAAACGAAAGCTTCTCCCTGATTGCCAAATTGTCCTTACATCTCGTCATGAAGCTGGAAAGAAAGTAAGAAGGTACTGTGATACCCTGTGGGAGATTGTAGGATTTACCAAAGAGGACGCTGAGAGTTTTATAAGGAGATATTTCCAACACATGGAACACATCGCTAAAACGCTCATTGAAAAACTCTGGTCTCGGCTAAGCAGTGGTTATCGTGGTCTACAAAGGGATGTAAGAGAACTGACGAGAAATCCTTTATACACAACTTTACTCTGTGTTATTTTTGAGGATTTCAATGGCATTCTTCCAAGCAACAAAACCCAGCTTTATATCGAGATTGTCCTCTGTGTTTTGAGACGTTACGAGAAAAGGAGCGGATTATCAACCAACTCTAAGGACCTGATTGCTGTTTACAAGAAGGAACTAACGCTTCTAGGATGTTTGGCCCTACGATCTCTTCGTAAGAGAGAGTTCTCTTTTGAAGAAAGCGAAGGAGTTTTTAAGGGAAGTCTTTTGGTCAAGTTTGGATTTCTCTCAATCCAGGCTGGCGGCAGCAAGAGGATACCTTGCACCCGTTGCGGATTCCCTCATAAGAGTTTTCAGGAATTCTTTTCCTCCCTTTATCTTGCATTTCAGATTCTCGACGGGAAAAGGAAATGTGACTCAGTAGTGAATGACGAACGATATTTGGATGAATTGGATCAAGTAGTTTTATTCATAAGTGGAATATTAGCCTCGCAATGCGAGGAAACAGCAATATTACTTGTAAATTGCATGACCTCACGCATTAATTTCATAGGCCGCACATCTCCTGGTAAAGTTCGTTTGTATCTGCACTTGGCTTGTGGGTGCATATCCGAATGTGTAACCTATAAGAAACACTTATGTGATCAACTAGTTAATAGACTAGGAAACATCCTTGATCTTACTGATTTAGAATTGCGTGGAGGTTTCTTTGGTAATGTACTCATTTCTACACTTTCTCTGGCCATCAGGGAAAACTCCACCCTAACTAATTTGAATGTGAGTGACAACTTGATTGGTAATGATGGTGCTGCTTGTCTTTTCAAGGCTATCGCAGTACACTCCACCCTGACTAATTTGCATTTGCAGTGGAACAGTATTGGCGATGAGGGGGCTGCCTCCCTTTCAAATTCTCTCGTCTTAAACTCCACCCTGACAAATTTGGATTTGCGTTGGAACAGAATTAGTGATGAAGGTGCTGCTTCCATTGCGAGGGCTCTTACAGTAAACTCCTCCCTGATTAATTTGAATTTGGGTGGGAACAGTATTGCTGATGAGGGTGCAACTTCCCTTTCTAAGGCTCTGACAATAAACTCCACCCTCATCTGTTTGAATCTGAGCGGCAACAGTATTGGTGATGAGGGTGCTGCCTCTCTTTCCAAGGCTCTTACACTAAACTCCACCCTAACTAATCTGAATTTGTTTTGGAACAGTATCGGTAGTGAGGGAGCTGCTTCCTTTTCCAAGGCTCTCGCAGAAAACTCCACGCTGACAAATTTGAATTTATTTTAAGATTATATTTCACCAAGGGTGCATCAAAAGGGACTAGTTTTAAACTGAGAACTTGATCGTTAAGTAAAACAAAGAAACAGTCCGAGAAAGTATATTAAGCTGGCAAAGTTAGGTCTCTTGATTTAATATTGTCTTCATGACTTCTAGCAGTAGTGTTGTTTGCGTCGTGCGTTTTTTTTTTGTTCATGAAATTCTATTTTGTCACAAGTTAAATAGAAAGCTCTTCCGTGGAAGTACTTACAGCTGAAATACAACTTCAGATTTTTTCAGTCTTAAACTGACTGTACGAGTAAATAAACTGATCAAGACAAGTGTTCTTTCAGTGAGGCTTACAGTTTTTGATAAACGAGACATCTCATTGAGTAATAATAATACTTACCTTAAGTATTACCAATTTCAAACTAAGTAGTAACATGGAAAAATCTATATCCATTAATGATGATGTAAATAAAAATAACTTTAAGTGTATTGCTTTTGCAGCCATGAAATCGTTTGAATAATGTTATTTATATGTATACATAATTGTACTTACCATATGTTATATTTTCCTATTTTACCATTTTTATACTGTTGCATCTATTTACTTACTTATTTATTTATTCATAATTATTTATATTTAATTTTACTTGTACGCATATTTTACATTAAACTCCTAGTATAGTTAATGCTGCTTTTAGGAGTTAACTCATTAAAGATTAAAGATTAAAGTGCAAATGATTAGTATCGGTAATCACATGATTTCGAGTGTAATTTGGAATAAATGATACGAGGGCAAACTAGGGCAAACAAAATGCAGGCGGATGCAATTTGCGTCTTTGAAAAAAATTGGAGTGCTCATTAGTCTCATTTATTCGAAAATTGCGCAAGGAAAATCATGTGATCACTTGTTAATAATTTTCATACAATAATTTCAATCTCGCCATTGTTTTATTCACTGGCGTTCTTGACGGAGCCGCTTTGCTTTCTCTTCAGGAGTCGTTTTGATTCTTAAAACTCTCTCTCGTACTATTCTTTCAAGTGGCGGTCGATAGCTGTAGTCGCATAATTCATAAATTGTCTGTAGAAGGCCTAAATGTAATAAACGACCCTTAATGTAATAACATTTTGCCCTAAATGTAATAAACTCTTTAGAGTGACATTAGGCCTTAAATGTATTAGCCTCCTTCGCAGACGTCTTTGGGCTCGTCACGCGTTCCTTTCCCACGAACGTCTTCTGAACTGAACTGCCACTTCCGTTCGAGGCGGTTAGCCAATCATAGTTCGTTTTCCAATTTGTGGAAAGTGGGACTTCGACCCCGGGATATATTTTCCCAGACGATGCACGTGAATCGTTTGCCGGAAATTACTTCACGGGTGTCGATTTCCATTCTTACGCAGCTCGATCGTTATTGGTTTCTTCAAAACAAAGGCTAACCACCGCGTGACGAGCCCAAAGACGTCTGCGAAGGAGACTATAAATGTATTGACGTCATGCTTATGTCATCAAAGACATGAGCAACACGTCATTAACCAGCTAACCGGTTATGACAATGGCCACGTGATCGGTCACGCCATCTGTCATGAAAATTAGTCACGTCATCGTTAACCACTTGACCAACTGATTAAAACACCCACGTGACTAATAAAAAACATCAATCACGTGACTTATTAGCATTGGTATATTTACTTTCTTTTTCCTTGAGAACGGGGTTATTAGTGAGCTCTTTTGCTACCAATACTGTACAATCTAGCATATAGCAAAGAGAACAAAATGATGCATTGCTTTTGTTTAAACCGTTAATTCACAACAATGCGGCACGCAATGAGTTCTGCTTTTAACATTTCGTTACTGTTCTTTTTATTTTTTTTTTCGTGTTTTTCTTTCTTTCCTTATTTTTTTGTGTTTGCTTTGTTTTGTTCTTCACCACACTCCTCACTTTCTAAACTTCGCACTCCGCACCCGCTTTGTAAAAGGAGATTACGGTTAGTATGCGATCAAAAGAATTTTTTTTGGGAAAAAAGAAGTAATTGAGGTACACAAAGAAAAAAAAATGACTGCCTTGAAAAAGCCTCATTGCAGAACAGTTACTGCTAGTCTTAAGATGCTGATGTTAGATCATGAAAGAAAAAGAAGGAAAAAAGAAATTCAAGGAAAAGCTAAAACAACCCTTTAACGCCCAGTGTACGATATATCGTACGGATTTGTACAACAGACAGGCCTACCGTTTTCAAGATTGCCCACGCTCTCAAATTTAGACCTGATTATTATGGTCAGTTTATAGTGTCAACCAGTAACTGTTTTACGTTGTAAGAGCCAATACACTGGGAATAACCTTCGTTTTCCGTTCCATATCATTATTTGTTTCCAAGCAAAAAGAAAAATGACCGTTTTATGCTTCATGGAGTAAAGCTAAAAAACACATATCTTTGCTTTGAACTCTTTAATTTAAAATCTCCTTTGGAAAACAAAATATGCTAATGAGGGTAAACCTTTGTCTCATGACTAATCATCTATCTGAAATTTTGCCTCTCACGCCTACAACGAGTCGGGCATCAGCCATTCGATTCGAGAAACTTTTGAAAGCCTCTGTTTTTCTATTTGGCGCCCGGATTGCATTCAGGGATATTTGGATACCACGGCGAAATGGAATCTAAGTCACGCCATCTTCGTTTTGTAGATTTTTTATAAGTGTCTAGCCATCCGGACCTACTGGCAAAATTTGTTACGCGTTGTGTTCTTTGCAAGTTAAATCTCGCCAAAATTGCCTTGCTAGGTCCAAGAATCCATCGCAGAACGGCTAGAGAGACGAACTTCACTTCTGAGCTGCCATGACTCGACACGACCACTTTTGGCGTCCCCGTCGTTGTGAAATCATCTCTTACCTCTAGCTTTGTTCAGAGATTTGCCTCTGCTTTCCATTCCAGCTTAATGATGCCAGCCTGGGAGCTTCTGCAGTGAAAAGTGGCTCGAAAACACACTTATAAACCGAGAACCTACCGATTACAACTCGTTCCGGTCGCGAGCAAAACAACAACGGTTCAAATTGGTGACGTCGCAAGAAAACTTGAGTCCTCGGTATTCCAGAGCAGCAAACGTTTCAAGGGAGACCTTCATATTGGTCATCTAGATCCCTTTCAATTATTTGCATCGACAAATTTGCCGAAAGAGTTAGGGTCTTAAAGAGTTAAATTGAAAATCAAGGTCACGTGACTAGGACCTATGACGCCATCAAAAAAAGCAATACCCAAGCACTACTCAAAACTATGGTTGGAGCAAGGATTGCAGCGTCAGTGTTAAGATCTAGGGTTTGGGCTAAGTTCTGGGCCTTAAGGCAATGTTAGTGTGAGCTAGAGTTTGAGTGAGAATAAATCACGTGATAGACACCCCCACACCACTGTGACACTATGGGCTGAATAGTTGCTGTCATCCAGTTATTATGAGCCTAAAATGGTTTTTCACTTAAGCCGAAATTTCAAAATAACTACCCCCCCCCCCCTGACTCTGATTTCGTCCTCTGTTACAATGTCGGGCATTTTGGGGCTCAGTCGAGCTACTACCCCCCTCTAGCTCTAATTTCCTGTACTCAGATCTGCACAAACCTTTGCGAAAATACTGATAACGATGAATTTTACAGACTGGTATGGTTTACGAGTCGAAATTAACAAGTGGCTGACAAGCAGTATCTTTGCTTAACGAGCCTTACTGTAAGAGAATCAACAGAACTGTAAATGTTTAAATACTGATGTTACGTTGTGTCATGATCTGCCATTACTGACATTAGTTTTCAGAAAGTTCTACCTTCGTCTGCGTTTGTTGTTGTTCAAAAAAGTAATGATAATAAATAACAGTGACAAGGCTGAGGAGGACATAGAAGTAAAAGTGAAAAAAAGGTGATGGAATAACAAATCTCGCTATATTGGAATCAGAGGGACTGTTATTGTTGGAAGGTTTTTTCTTAGTCACTTCATAGTTCTCAAGAAAGGCTAGATTCGTTAAAGTCAAAGAAGATTTAAAAGGATTGAAAATTGTGGGGGTTTGAAAACTTGTTAGCCTATCAGTTTTTCATAGTTCATTTTTGTTGTTTGTAATAATTGAGACAATGCTTTGTAAGTATATTCATTTTGGATAAGAAACTGTAATTTTGTAGTATACAAGTAACTTATTTGTTAACATTACGTTCCATAGTGCATAAGGAAACGTACTGTATTTACTCAAATAGCGCCGCGGCGCTTATTAAATTTTTCACGCCTCAAGTGCGGCGCTTATTCCAGGGTGGCATTTGTTTCAAAGTTGGACGCGGCGAAGGATTGCATTAACAACAGTATTATCATTTTCCATATTAAACTAACAGAAGAGTCTTTTGAAGTACATTATTTCAGGGCCGCGGCGCTTATTCCGGGGTGGCGCTTATTAACTTTTGTCTCCCAAATGCAGCGCTTAAGCCTGGTTCACACTAGCGACATAACGATATAAACGACATAGAGATAAAGAGATAAGGAAAAGATCAGATTTATCTATATGTCGTTATGTCCATGCTGTTATGTTGCTATTATGTCATTATGTCTGCATGTTCACACTGGAAACATAACGTCCTTTCTACGTCGAAATAACGTGCATTTTATGTCGTTATGATGATGTCGTTATCTTGTTTATGTCGCTTAATCGGGGGCAGCGCTTTTTCGAGTAAATACGGTAATTGGAAAGATTAACAAAATGAAGTAGACAGCTGGGACACAACCCCTTTAAGGACGTTAGCAAGACGTCGATACATTAAAGGCCTAATGTCACTCTTAAGAGTTAATTACATTTAGGGCAAAATGTTGCTACATTTAGGACTTTATTACATTTAGGGTGGTTTATTACATTTAGGCCTTCTACAAAATTGTCTGGCTCGTAGTCTTTCCCGTATATATAGATTACAGCATAGAAAGTGCTTTGTACGGATTTTTATTTACGCGTTGCAAAACTTGGGAAAACGAGCGAGTGAGCGCGGCAAACGAGTGAGTTTTCCAAAGTTTTGAAACAAGTGAATGAAAATCCGTACAAAGCACTTTCTATGCTGTAATTTGTTTATTATATATATAACGAGAATTAAACCTATACTTGAAATCAGTTTTATTTTTCCCCATTCAATAAGCTTACATGAACAGCAAAAAATTCTAGACTGATCTCCATGACCGCGGAGCGTTATAAAAAGACATGTCCGGTTTCCAGGACAGCAACAAGTAGACAAAGAGCCTACACAAGATTAAATATCACTTCCTATTTAGAATAACTGAAAAATACAGAAGAATTTGTACATACAAAGTGTGAAATGTTTTCTCTTGTCCCTAATCACTGTCAGATTCAATGATGTGATTACGGCGTTTCGCGCTGTCCAATGACAAATTCGCACTCTGACTTACACTGTTTATAGAAATTTTGAGTGTTCGCCCCTTGTTTTTGTTCGATTGCGTCCCAATAAAATCATTTAACGGTAAATCCAGTGGAACAAAACGGGAAGCCGAGGCCATGTCTTTGAAACACAAACTTCGAGCGGGCGTCGAGTTGAAGCCCGCGTTTCTCGGAAGCCATTTGAGTGCTTTGCTCTGATCAGCTGAGCAATTCTACTCTGGACGGTGATTGGTTATATTTCAAATGTGAAGAATGCTGTACGCGAAGCTGATTGGACGTATCGCTTTTTTCACATGTCAAAATATAGCACATATAGAATCCTATTTGCAAGGTTTATTGCCTAAAATTTTCGCTATATATATAACCAAAGTCAAGGAGTCTAAAAAGATTTTTCCTTTTGTTCTCACATATAATCCCAATTTACCGTCTATTAATGGGTTAATCAAAAAGCATATCATCTTTTGCTTTCATCTCCAAAACTTAGGGAGCTTTTCCCACCGAATTCTATTATTTCATCTTTTCGCAGACCTAAGAACCTCAAAGAAATTTTGGCACCTTCTAAGTGCAGTAAGAGCTCGCTTCAATCAAGTACAGCATCCACAGCCGGCTGTTTCACATGTGATAAATCTAGATGCGATCTTTGCAAGAACTTCTTTGTCAACTCTCAAACTTTTTCTAGCGCACAAACTGGTAAAACCTATTTTGTTCGGCAGAAACTTTCGTGTAATTCCTCAAATGTGATTTATTTGGTTCATTGTAAGAAATGCAATCTCCAGTATGTTGGCTCGACCACCACGGAATTTAAAGTTAGATTTAGAAATCACAAATCGTCCATGAGAACCAATAAGAAGACTTGCGAGGTCACAACACACTTCAACCGAACTCCGCACGTAATATCGGACTTTACATTTCAATGTATCGATCAAATCCAAACTAACACGTCCGAAAACACTGAACAGCTATTAATTACGAAAGAAGCATACTGGAGTGCGCAGTTGTTTTCCCTTTCACCTTATGGACTTAATAAAAGACAAGAATTTCATTCAAAAAACCGCATCCATTATACTTAATTTCAGCAGAGTTTGGACAATAGGTTGCGATTTTCTTAAGGTGCGTATTGGCAGTGTATTTATTTTTATATATTTTAACAAGTCAATGTGTACCGACTCATTAATTGTAATATTTAGCACTTGTAGTTGTTTCAGCGCTCAAGGGCCCTCTTTTGGGGATTCTGTTATTTTTGTGCTAGCCAGGTCATTCAAAGGCTCTTTGTTGGGAAATTATTACTTATTGTTTAAAGGCCCTCTTTAGGGATTTTGTTATGATACTGACAGGTATGATGATTCAGAGGCCCTTGATGGGGAACCTGTTGCGCTGCGACAATTACATAACATTTATCACCAGTTCTATTATTGTTGTTATTCCGCATTCTGTTAATTTACCGTAGTTGTTTCATACTTCTTGTACACCTATTGTTTTTCGTTGTATTTTTATTACCACTATCATTGTCTGAGTTACGTAACTTGTATGTAATTTGTAACCATTGTTGTAAAAGTGTATTTAAGTCGTAGGTTTTTAACATTCTGTTTGTAACTGACGAAGGTCGAGAGACCGAAACGTTTTTTAATCATAAATTTTTTATCTTTTTTGAACCAAAAGTTGTCCATTTTCGGTCTTTTTGACTGGCCGAATAAGGACTGTGAATCATCAGTGATCCTTTTGGTTCTGCATCTTTCGTTGGCCCAGGAAGCGCCTTCAACCGTCTATATATATATATATATATATATATATATATATATATATATATATATATATATATATATATATATATATATATATTATTGTTTATGTAAGGTTGCGGAAGTTGCTCGAGGACGATCACGAGTTCTCCTGGCTCGCACGACTCAGTGTTTCGTCGTAGCCGTTTACTTTCGTTCAGGTCTGCCAGACCTGAGCGAAAGAACAGCCAGTTGGTAGTATTCAATTTCGTGCTTTTGTTTTTCGCGTTGTCTTTCAAACTTTCAATTAAAACTGAGTTACAGTAGTGGATACCGACCAACCAAGGGGATGAAAACGGAAAAATCGGAAATATTTCAGCTCATAGCATTGGAAATTTTCTCAATTTTTTTTTCATAAAATGCGGAGAATCGTTAAGGGAAGTAATAAAGAAAAAGTGGAGTCACCGTGCATTTCAGTTCAAATTTTGCATTTCTTCCTTAGCAAGCTCGCTCGATGCATGACGTGGCTTGACATTACGACGTGAATGCGTGCGCAGTAAGGATGCGCAGTAACAATACCTGCGAATGAAGCTAAGGGAGCTGAAGTAAAGACGACGGAAACTGCAACGAAAACGTCATTTTAAAGTAAAACTTCTCATTTAGCTAAATTGTTGACAGGTTTTATGACAAAAAAAAAGGTCAGTTTTGGCAGTTGATCTTATTCACCGTAAAACCAGTTTCCCTCCAATTCACGTTAAGTGCCCCTTTAACAACAAAATATTAGTCGGTTGCTTCTGGTAATAACAATCATGCTCACAAGAGGTGTTCGGTAAACAAATCAGTAATATTACTTCAACTGAAATTTCTGTTAAGGTGACATTCATGTAAACGAAAGCGTAATCAGATAAAATCCAAACAAGTCAATGTATGTCAAAACGTCAATTGGTACACTGTAGATAACTATCAAGAAAGACATCAAAATCATATAAAGCCAGTAACGTCTCTCCTTTTCACTTTCCAATTCAAGCAAAACTAAAAAGAACTTCTTCATTAAAAAGAGTCGGGTGGGAATTTGATTGGTGGAATGGGTAGGTATTTAGTGAACATTCTGAGAGTCCCCCTAGTTTCTGACGGGACTCTTTTACTTACAATTTTTAAACACAAGAACTTACATGGGTGTCGATCATTTAGAAATAAAACGTGCATGTACATTCATTTTACACTGACAAACTGATATGAGAGCTAATCAGTGAACTGTATTCAGAATTTTTTTTTCTTTCGAGGTCAGGGTGAAAACTTTACGTAGACAATTCCCGAATATACCATGCCTAACCAGGATGTTATCTTGTAGAATACAATTCGTTACGACCGTAGGATTCACGATAAATCCTTCGTTATGGATGACTTTTACACTACCTTTGTCGGCAAGCATACCAACGTAAACGTCGTCAAGCCTGAATGCTGGAACGACGTCAAATAATTCTACAAACAAAGCTACAACATCGGCGGATAACACATAGCCAAACCCGGGACAAAAGTCGGGGTAGTGCGATCCATTGAATTCTTTAAACGACACTCTCCATTTGCCTCTCCGGTGAACATTAGCAGATTTGTAAAGGTTTCCCATGTACAGCTTTTCGTTTGGTGTAAGTGGCTGGCTTAGATGCGAAATCAACGCTCTGGTGTTGACAAATACATCATCGTCCGTTTTTAGCAGAAAAGAGAAGTTGCAGTATCTGGCAGCCCATTCAAATCCCATTTGAACCTTAAGTGTCTGGTTCCAATAATTATCGTAATAACTCGCTCGCACTAAGTCTCCATAAAACGCATCTTCTATTGCCAGCAATGATTCTACTTCTGTTTGATTTTGCGTTTGAGCAACGAGAAAGGCAGTCTTCCAACGAGGTTTTATAGCAAAGTCAACGCCCCATGTCTCGCGGATATCTCTTCTTCTTAGTGTATTAGCAGGTGCGGACGACACTAGGATAAGCAGAAAGTAGTACTGTCCGCAAGATGTTGTGGTGACTAACGTTGTCTTGTGCTTCGGTGAAATCGCCTCTGATTCCGTTGTGCACGCTGAATTAGTGTATGTACGTGTTTTCGGTGTTGCAATCTTGGTTCCTTGCTCTATTTCAAACTCTGTTATGGGTTGATCCAGCTTTGAGTCCGACAAAAAACCCATCTTAAAATCCATTAAATGGAAGGCATACCAGGCCCAAAATACCTCAATGATAACAGCTGATGCGAATAACCAGATTAGTCTTTTTCGATTCGCCATGGGTTCTCCTCGTTTCGTATAAAATACGCAAAATTGAGAAATGTTCCAGCACTATAAAAAAAAAAATTCTTGATCGGCGTTGTCGTTTATGACAATGTGTAGCTTTTAATTCCTCTGTAAATAATTTCTGAAATATTAAATAAAATGGAAATGCGATTAAAATGTACCTGTTTTCATGTAACTAGAATGAGTTCAGGTGAGGCCTTCTAGACGCTAGAGCAAACTTGAACTTGCAAAAAGTTGTATATATTAATATGTTCAGGGTTTGATATTTATATTTTGTTTTTTGATGTTTTGTAATATGCATTTTTGTTCGCGCCAAAATTAGGCCATCAAATCCGGCGTGAGGATCAGTAACATAAACTGATGGTGTGTACCGTATTTCCTCAAATGAGTGACTTCCCCCGAATAAGCGCTCACCTCCTCGGCCCAAATAGCAAATAAGCGCCCTCCTCGAATAAGCCTCCCCCTTTACTTTTTTAAATGGTAGGGATACAAGGAAAACCTGTTTCCATTGTCACTTTATCTGAAATTATGTTTAAGCTTCGACTACACTGGTATCAGTGAATGAAGGAGACGAATCTCTTAAGAGCGGATGTCTGTAAATATCGACCAGAGTAGGAATTATAAATATTTCGCAAAATCCGAAAAAATTTCTGTGGACTACCCTAGGTATTCTATTGATGAAAATATAAATTTTACTTTCATCGGATGAATGTTTTGGTCATATGGATGGTGTCAAGTTCGGACGCTTTATAACCTCTGCCAGATCGCTTTTTCGAGGCCCTAGACCGGGCTACGGAAAGAGCTCGATTTGAATCTAATTGAAATATCATTCAAGCCACAAAGCTTCTTATCACATTCAAGAGGTTTGAGTCGTGCCCTTGAATTGATTGCGATTAGAATATTTTACAGATTTTTAAATATTTACAAAATTTGAGGATTTCGGGGCAGGAAAATTTTGTCGAAATTCGAAGGCCAAAAATCACACCCGGTACCTAATTTCAAACAACAAAAACCATTCTCTCATAACTGCGAGGATCATTCTTCATTTGATTTCATTTCCGCAGTTCATATATGATTCATTTCATATATCGTTCACACTCATTTCTTTCACGGGAACATATGAACCTACAATTGACCTGCTCCCAACGTCAGTGGCTTCATAGCTCAGTTGGTTAGAGCATCGCACCGGTAATCGCGAGGTCACGGGTTCAAACCCCGTTGAAGTCCTGAATTTTTTTCAGGCTTCTTTTCGCAATTGCATAAATTGCGTTCATAACTGCGAGGATCATTCTTCATTTGATTTAAAAACCATTCTACATTAAAAAGCAATCTCGAAGCTTTCAAAATATGTTTTTGAAACTTTGGGCAGCATGTGAAATGAATTTTTGGGAACGCGAAATTCACGGAGCACTTGAGTTAAATTTGACCCTACTGACTTGACAGTTTTGAGGTTCGGCGCGACACAAATCAATACTCAAACAAATATTTCAGCCCAAATAAGTGTAATTTAGGCAATCTCAAGTCTTACAGTTATACATACATGCTTCATAGACATTGAATACAACATTTACAACAATTTTCAGCCGAAAGTACTCCGGCATATCCCAGCTTTTAGGTACTAAACTTGCCTAGCTAAATATATGTGAACATGCACTGGGTCATGATCACTCAAAGCCAATAGTTCACAATCTACACCAAATATCTATTCTGCTTAGTATATAATCAGGCGCACGATATGTTTGTTTGTACCTTTTGTCCTTGTTCGTCTTCATTTCTGCAAAAAGATCCAAAAACTACAGCGAAATCCCCGCACGTTCGACGTGTCACGCGTCTCGTGAAACAGTTGTTGCGTGAGTCGAGATTGTGCTGTCCGTAACATGAAACGCAAGGAGATCCGGCTACTTCAGTTTTATTTCCAAGTGGTGAAAAAAATTCGATCACTGATCTACATGTTATAGTTGCGCCAATGGAATGAGCTGAAGCTCAAATTTTTATACGTTGCCGTTGTACCATGATTACAGATTCCTGGTCCTCGAACGTGTCAAACAATCCACTGGTGCGATGTAAATAATTTGTTCTTTTTGTCCCGATTGTCTATCAGATGAGGAGATAACCTAATACGTTGTGCAATACTTTTTTAACACCTCATTATATAAAGCATGTGCACAAATAACAACGTCCCAATATAGTCTAATCTTGTGCTTGCGGCATCCATTTTGGTAGCGTAGTTTCGTGGTATATAGTGTTCTCTAGCATTGAAAATAAGAAAGCTTCATTGCCGGCTAGAACACATCTGCTCGCTAATGTGGACGATACAGCATGCGAATATGGAGCGTTGGTTGGGGGAAAGTGCGGTTCAAGTACCAAATACCCGGGCACATTATTGAGTACATGCGTTCAGAGACTGCAACCGGTCAATTGAGCTCCACTTCACAGACACCCTACAAGTCAGTATTGCTAACTGTGGTTTGAAGACGGAAGCAGAGCTGATATTAGCGAGGGTTGGTAAGGTTGAGACACACCTTCTTTTTACTCTCGTGTTTCATAAGCTGTACTATGGTGTTGTGCACGCGCGCACCGGAGTTGCAAGGCAGGTAAAAATAAATAGGTTTACCTATTGCCTCATAACTTGATTTATTAATCAACGGGTGTCAAAAGCGTATAACGCTTTTTTGCAAGCTAGAGCTGATGTATAACACTCTACATGCGATTTCCTTGCTCTCAGTCTGATCTTTTTGATATTTTATCTAGTGAAAGAGCAATCAGGAATTATAAAGTGCTTGCTGATTGGCCAAGATAAGGAATATCCATAAATTCAGTTTTATTTTATTTTTGTTTTTTGCGCTCTTCCTCTGAAATAATTAATGGCCAGTCCCCACAGCATACTGAGATGAAGATATACGTTGTAGGATTGAAGAAAAATATTTTACCCGACCCGGTTTTATGCTTTCTTCAGTTCTATACCCAAGTTCTACACAACATACAACCGGAACTTAGTTCTGAAAAAAGTCAACTTTTAGGCTCAAGGGCTGATATTCTGTATTCTGAGAGCTGTTAATGAAGATTATTTTGCTGTTTAAGAATAAGGGACTTCGTACTTCTACGGTAGTCCCCGGTAAGACAAGGTAACCTGCGAATAAAACTAGATTTGATAACATGCTGAGGGAACCAGTACACTTTGCACTCATTCCCAAAGGAGCTGGAAATAAAACAAGGCTGGATCCTTGAGCATGTCTTGAGGATTGTGACTAAACTTGGGTCTGAAAATATATCGTGTGATATAACATTTTGCCCATAAATTTTATCTTTACTCTCCCTTTGGAATGCATTTTGCTATTATCTCTCGCGTCTTGGAATGCGATCGCGGACATCGACTGCACCGGAAAGAAGATAAGTGTTACCCTTGTCCCTAAGCGATTCTTGCAATATTTCCTCAGTCGGGCAATAAATATACCCATGCGCTCCCGATATACCTAAATTGCAGTTCCCATTAGGTTTATTTTCATTTTTATTCCAGGTATATTATAACTTCATGACTCGAGCTTTGAAATGTCAATTTGCCCGAAGCACCGCCAGGATTCTGGTATCGGATGGCGCTGTCGGCAAAAGTTACAGTTCGAATTAGTGCTACGAGTCAGGGCGTGGTTTACTTTCCTACCGTGACGTCATCAAATTCCAAAATCAAAATAGCAAGGTTTTCTGAGTTTTTATTTACACCAGGTTGAAGTTAATGAACATTGTATTGGTTGATTAGGGGTACCTTACTTGTACATGTATTTACTTCAGTGTATATGGCGTCTGCATACAATTACAAAGCTAATTAAAGTTACGTGAAAATTAAAAGTTTAGGCAGATAACTCAGAAACGGTGTGCCACACAGATCTAAGTCTTGTGAAATTGCTCATTTGCTAGTCTTTTGTCGCATTTCATTTTCTTGGCTTCTTTCATGGAACGGTTTCGGAATTTATTGTTGTACGCCGGGTTTTTTGCGTGACGGTGAAAACGATCTATAAAGACTACTGTACTGCAAGAAAAAAGGCACCAGACAAGTGAGCATGGGAAGTCTGCCGAGGTCAGGTTATCAGTGTTCTATTGTGATTTGCCTTTTTTTTTTTCAATCTAGAATTTATTTTTTCCTAACAAGCTCACGTACACGAAGTGCCTGTGTCCCGGGTCCTGGGTTCGATTTCCGTTTGTTATGTTTCGAATCACGCAACAGTACCTCCACAAGACTCGTGACACGTCGATTTGCGGAAATGAGGACGAACAAGGACAAAAGGTACAAACAAACATATAATGCACCTGACTATATACTACACAGGATAGATATTTGGTGTAGGTTTTGAACTACTGGCTTTGAGTGTAAAGAACTTGGCCCAGTGCATGTTCACATTTATTTGGCGAGGCAAGTTTAGTACCTAAAACCTGGGATATGAGTTCTTTTCGGCTGAAAATTGTTGTAAATGTTGTATTCAATGTCTATGAAGCATGTATGTATAACTGTAAGACTTGAGATTGCCTAAATTACACTTATTTGGGCTGAAATATTTGTTTGAGTATTGATTTGTGTCGCGCCGAACCTCAAAACTGTCAAGTCAGAAGGGTCAAATTTCACTCAAGTACTCCGTGAATAAATTCATTTCACATGTTGCCCAAAGTTTCAAAAACATATTTTGAAAGCTTCGAGATTGCTTTTTAACGCAGAATGGTTTTTGTTGTTTGAAATTAGGTACCGGGTGTGATTTTTGGCCTTCGAATTTCGACAAAATTTTCCTCCCGCGAAATCCTCAAAATTTTGTAAATATTTAAAAATCTGTAAAATATTCTAGTCGCAATCAATTCAAGGGCACGACCAGTCAAAATGCGTGTTCAAACCTCTTGAATGTGATAAGAAGCTTTGTGGCTTGAATGATATTTCAGTTAGATTCAAATCGAGCTCTTTCCGTAGCCCCGTGTAGGGCCTCGAAATAGCGATCTGGCAGAGGTTATAAAGCGCCCGAACTTGACACCATCCATATGACTAAAATATTCATCCGATGAAAGTAAAATTTATATTTTCATTAATAGAATACCTAGGGTAGTCCGCAGAATGTTTTTCCGATTTTCCGAAAATTTTATAATTCCTACCTTTAGTCGATATTTACAGACATCCGCTCTTAATAGAAGAGAAGAGTCGCTTAATAGAGTGCTTTTACATGACGTCACGGCGGCCATGTTGGTGTCCCAAAACAAAGAAACGGCGGCCATGTTGGTGTCCCAAGCTAAACCTCTGGTAATTGAACTCTATTTCTATGCAAATACTTTCTTTTGTTTCAGTAAACCAATATGGCTGGTAGTCACGTGAATGAAAACGCTCTATAAGGTTTCTTTCAATGAACTGTTAACTCTCTTTTGGACAATGCACATACAAAAGCACTCTGCAAGCACCGGTATAGTTGAAGCTTAAAAGGTTATAAATTAAGGGAAAATAGAACTATTTCAGACTGTGCTGAGAAGGAGAGGGGGCGCTTATTTGATATTTTGGTAGAGGGGTGGGCGCTTATTCGGGGGAGGGCGCTTATTCGAGGAGATACGGTGTTTCCTTGGAAAGTTCAACAAACCGTTTACATGCGGTAGGCGAGATAACTCGGGTGGGTAAGACAACTCGGGGAGGCGAGTTTTCTCGTCTTGGCAGGTAGGGTAATTCTGGCAAGCGAGACATCTTTTTCTCGTGTGAACACGCCTACAAGGGACAAGGCGGCATCAAAATTAAATATGCGCATATACCAAAATGGCTATTTCTGTCCAATGTTTTGGGTCTAAAATCGCAAATTTAGTTGAAGGAATCAAGTTTTAAAAGTCATTATTACCCACGGTGATCGGATATAGCGGGGATGAAAGCCATTCTGAGTAGTCGTGAAACTTCGAAAATTGGCTGATGGCGTATGGATCCTGGCTTCGCGTTTGCTTAGTTTATAAAAAGAAGTATCGAAGCGAAACATGAAACAGTCAAGGAAATTTTCAATAAATATTGACGATATTCAAACAAAAAGTGACAAAATAAGAAGAAACCAGGGCAAACGAGGATCTGTAAATTTAAGACACATCAAGTAGGGCCAACTTTATCTCGGTCACGCAATTCTCATAGAAAAGCTCAGCAAAGAATTGCATGATGCAAACGACGGTGACTCAGGCGTTGTTGAGTTGGCTAATTATCTTAAGAGGGTCTTTTACCCTAGAAAATGTAAGGAAACTTTAGCTTTTTTTTTTAATGTGAGTAAGGGGGAGGACTGGATAAGTCATGCTTATATATTGGCACATGGCGGCTGGTTACGTTGGCCCGTTTGAATACACTTTCTGGTCGGCAGAATCGTTTGCAGAATTTGCCCTGGAGATGTGTCCGAATTGCCCAAATAATTGTGTTTTGGGTCATTTGCTGGTGCCTGTGCTCATCAGCAAGGGCTGGGATGGCAATTTCAAATAACTGCTTATTGGTACTATTATTTTAAGCAGAGTTTTAAAACACATTATATTAAGATGTCTTTTGATTAATGTGAATATAATATTTTTCATTTGTATTTTATTTACTTTTTATTTGTTATCTTTTTTATTCCTAGTTTTGATTCTTTTTACCAATTATTGTAAATTTTTCATATTTCATTTTTAAACATGTAAAGAGCACTTGATTATTTTTTATGGAAAGTTGCGATATATAAATTGTCAACATTATAATTATTATTATTATTGTTATTATTGTTATTATTATTATTATTATTATTATTATTATTATTATTATTATTATTTAACTATGAATACAACAGACTTTTCTCAAACGCTCGTTTCAAGCTGCTGACAGATCGTTAATCATGGACAAGGGGCCCTTGAGCAAATGAGCCTTGTCTCACCAAGCTTCAATCTTCACTTGTGAAAGTTTTATTGAAAGTTGAAGGTGCCTGGACATCTGTTAGTGCAGGATTGAAGCCTGGTCAGAAATGATTGCTTGGACTTTCCCGCTCAAAGATATGTGGAATTTCCCAGGATGTAAGAGGGTCAGATTCTTGCTGCTTGGCTGCTTGGTTGAGGTTGCTGATAAAAAGGGAGCTGATAGAGCTCTTTTTTTGGTTCTTTTTGTTTTTCAAATTTCCCTTTTACTTTGGAATCGGAAGAGCTGTTTTGCAATGTTTACTTTCTGAATGAAGGATTCAGTTGGAAATACAACTGTCCAGACTGCTCGTTTGCACTATTTTGGGGATGATATGTTGTTTTCAGTTCATCTTTATGCTATTACTTTGCTGGAGAAATGCATTGTCATGCCTGATTGTTTTCTTCTATTCATGCGTAACAAAGATATTTGCACTGCTGTTACTGGGAAAGATGGCAAAACCTGACCACAGCATTGTTTTTCTTGACTCCACAACATTGTTTTTCTCGACTCTATGCAGGTTTGAAATTTAAAAGTGGCGTGGAATTTGTAAATTGCGAACACTGTTTTCTTTCCATGCTTTGACTTTGACCAGCTTTTATAATAAATTTTCGATATAACGTGCGCTCTGATTGGATAAAACAGCGTACTTTATGAGAGTACAGATGCACGGCCAGCTACGCACGCCTTCGACCCAAACGAAATTTCCCAAGTTTTCCCTCGGTTTTTATTTTGACTCAGACATCTTGTACGACCAAGAAAACGAGCATGATAAAAGAGCGGTTAACATCAATGGATTTGGAAGATGCATCGGCAAGTAACAACATTAACTTATTTCCGTCATGCTCTGCAGTTACGGGTGTATATCCACCCATGCTTTGAAATACCTGCAACTTTTCCAAATCCCGGTCTATGGTTGAAATGAGCCATTGTTATTGCCAAATGCTCAAGCTTTTAGACTTTGCCACCCTAAAACTCCTAATTTTCATGGAATATGACCATTTATTCTGTTGCAAACCAAAAATGTTGCCTTAGAACGCCCTCGGACAACACCAAACAATATGCAACTTTGTCTGGCAGTGTCTAAGACAAAAAATCCTCTTGAGCTTAAAGTCTACGTTGGCAGAAAGCTTCGACTCCACTTCTTGCAATCTATTCCACATTTTCCCACTAGCTCACTTTGTTAGCGCGACCTGGATAACGCTATTTGATTTCAATTGCTCTCACGGTCTGTAATGTTCGCGTTTGTTACCCAAAGGAATTCTGGGACGCTCTTGCGTAACGGCGACATGGAGGTCCGCCAATTTTCATTTCAGATATTTTTTAGAACCGTGTCGAGCCACCCGGTTCTGCTGGCAAAACATTGCACCGATTGCATTATTTACATGTCAAAAATCGCCAAAATTGTCATGCCAGGTCCTGGAATCCACTCACAAAACGGCGAAAGACACAACTTCACTCCGTGAATGGCCATCACTCGCTCGCATACCTTCGGCGGCCTACTTCGTGTGAAATTGCTTCTCACCTCTGTTTTCTTTCAAAGGATTGCCTTTACCCATCGACCCAGCCTTATGATTCCAGGCAGGGGGCTTCTGAGGTGGAAAATGGCTCCAAAAACACACTTATAAATCAAATAAGCAACGAATTGTAGCTGCAGTGTTCGTTTAGAAATAAACGACAGCTAGCGTGACAAGCGTGACAACAAAGATAGAGTCTTCGGTGTTGTGGCCCAGCGAAATCGCCGTGGTAACCCCTTCTATGGAGTAGCCAGGTCGATTTGACCTCCTACCCTCCGAAAATTGGAAAAAAGACGAAAAAATGTCCGTCGGAAAAGAGTTAAATAACAGCATGAAAATTAAGGATTAACATCAAGCGTGTTTTCAAAAGTTACTGAAATTGTCCAAGTCACGCAGCGGCGACGGAAATTTTAGCAACTTTTGAAAACACAAGTGATATTCCGATTACGTGTTAATAACATAAGGGCAAAATTTTCTAATCACTGCTGAGGCAGGTCGAAAAACAGTCGTGCCAGCCAAGCGAAGTAAAAACAATCGTTCACTCCCAAACCAAACAAACAATTCAACTACTTCTTAATTTGCGTTCAAAACGAGTGTTGATGATTATTTTTTACATCCATTCGAGAGGTAAATAAGAGTTTCAGTCCTGAACAAAAGTAGCAAAATTAAATCAAATGCTGAAATTTACTTCAGTTTAATTCACCTAAGCTGTAGAGGTTTACACCACTTAAAATAAACATCCATCCATCCATCTTAAAAACACGCATCCGTAAACACCGCAAACGGTTTGTCCAAAGAAAGAACTTCGTCCTCCAAGTTTGAGCTATTCGGTTGGTGAGCTGCAAGATGCCCTGGTAAAGTGAAAGCCCTTGACGCGCTGAATCATTTTGTTTTTCAACCACAATCTCAACACAATCACGCTACGCCGGGCACCATGCAAGTCGATCCAAGTTGTAAGCTTATTACCAGAAAAATCTTTTGCTCTTCATTTTTTCAGTCAGAAGTTCACTTTCCTGAGTATCTTTTGAAACAAGCTCTTGATCTTTACGCCTGTTTTAGCGAATGCATGAGCCAAAATTACGCCGAATTTCACTGAACAATTTGCTTTGTGATCCCGATTTTAGGCTACAAAACAACTTGCACTTTGATGGTGTGACTTTTAAAATGTTTTGAACCATCCTCACAAAAATTTCAACCATCCTAACAAAAATAAGGATTGTGATTGGTCTGTTTTCATAACATTCTAAAGATTGATGGTACGTACAGGCAATTAAAACAAAACAAAGCAAAGTGAAACTTCGAAAATTTTTCTCACTGCACATAACTAGAGTCGGTTCACAAGTTTAGGTTCACGACATAGATCAATATAAACATAATTTGTAAAAAAAAGGTTTCTTGCCTCACTGACTAAGTGCTTTCGCGGGTGTCGGTTAAACGCCGACTTGGGGCTGGTGTCGGGGCCGGGCCGGGGCCGGGGCCGGGGCCGGAGTGTTAGCTTTCAAAAACAAAAACAAAAAACAAAAAAACAACAACAAAAAAAAAAAACCCCACACACACACACACACACAAACACACACACACACACACACACACACGCACAAACAAACACAAAAGTAAAATAAAATTAAAATAAAAAAAAAGGAAAATGAATTTACATAAATTAAACTAAATAAATAAATACATAAATATCAACCAATACGTTTATTGTACGACCGCTGTACCATAAACCGCATAATCCCACGTGAGGTTTTTCCCGCCAAAATAGTCACGTGGTCAAGCTTCGCCTGATCGAAGTGGCGGAAAAAGAAGGGCAGTTCGGTAAGTTGCAGACATATTGGATTCAATTTTGTGCTTTACAACTTGAAGACCTATAGAAACTATGACTGGGTGTTTTATCTTGAAAAAGGAGAGAAAAATTTACGCTGCTGTCTTCGCAATTTATTTCGTTACATAGAGACTCTTGTTCTTCGGCCATCGAAGTTTTATAAGAAAAACAACACATAAAGCGGTTGTAAACATGGTGAAGCAATGCATTTTATGAAATCTGACTTGACGTTTCGTATGTCCCAACATACATTTTCAAAAGTAACCGTTATGAGACCGCTTCCCAAAGGTCAAGGGTTGTTTACAAAGCAAGTTGTTGGGACTGCGATGATTTCTACATCGGCAAAACGAAGCGACGACTGGTGGATAGAAAAACTGAACATTTTAAAGCGCTCTCCAAACTTGAACACACATCAGCTATTGCCAATCATGTTATGACTACTGGACATAATATGAAATGGGATCATTTTGAAATCCTCGCGTCAGGAAAAACTGATTACCATTGTAAGATAAAAGAAACCTTGTTTATACAAGAATTGAACCCGTCGTTGAATGCTAATCTCACCAGTGACAAGCTGTCACTTTATTAACGTGTCACTGCTATTTTTAGTGTTACCCAGATCACTCGCAATTTCTTTTTAAATATAGATAGTGTTTCATCTCATAACCGTTACTTTTGAAAATGTATGTTGGGACATACGAAACGTCAAGTCAGATTTCATAAAATGCATTGCTTCACCATGTTTATAACCGCTTTATGTGTTGTTTTTCTTATTTCGTTACGTTTATGTGTTTGTCAACTTTGTGTGCACAGCTGTGTACACGACAGCTGGCACGATCTACCAAATCTTTCCAAGTAGGCTTGAGTGCTTTGCTTGGCTATAAGTTCAATAGACAGTCAAATAACTTGGGGATTTTTTATTTTTCTGGTGGATAAAGGTGGCTTGCTATCCACTCAATCCACCTCCTCTTGATCCGTCCCTGCGTGTTCAAGTTCGTGATCTGTAATTCATACAGGGTCTACATGGATCAATGGATCATTGCCATACATGAACATGTTTAGGTATTAATCAGTTAATCACCATCTTACAACAGAATGAAATATCATCTTTGCTGAGACCTTAAACTTTAGTCTTCACTGTTAAACGTGAGTAGTTAACTCTTGAAGCTCTTGATAAGCTAAGAGTGCATTTTTATGATCCCTTTGGTTTGTGAATATATTCGCCAGGGAAAAGGTAATTTAATAACACTGTTAGAGCTGAAGGGGATAATACGCAGAAAAGTACGTCTGTTAAGGGTTTTACGTTTTTGTAAGTTATTGCTAATCTATTATATAAGCATATTTGGAACCAATAAAGTGGACTTTTTCAAAGGTAGCATGCGTCTGAGTTGAGAAATAAACCCTTTCGAAGCAAATAGGCGAGTAAAATACACATAGAAAAAGACTCCTACCTTGCAAATTTCCCATCTACGATTCCCTTTAATCCCTTTCAGGCGAATGTTACTCTTGAGGGTGACCACATACAAGAAAAGGCACCATATACGCCAACAATGCAATGATACACGAGCGAAAAATATGGTACTTTGGTCAGCGGTATTGAGGAAACAGTACGATATATCAACATGAAGTAGCAAATAAACGTGACATCTCAGTTACAGTGGCGTTACGAATTTGTTATACATTTCAAGTTTTAATCAGTTCATACGTCCCGAGAATATTAAAAATCTAATTAATCCATTAATTTAATCATTTATTTATTTTACTTTTTATATCTTTACTTTATTTATTTCTTTTTTCAAATAACTGTTTAAATTTTTTTCTTTATTATTATTATTATTATTATTATTATTATTATTACAAGTGAAACCGGAAATAACAATATATAATTATATATCCCATAAAAAGGTAGATATAAGGCAAAGAAACAAAATGATGGTCGAAAAGGGTAACCTTTAATGCCATATATTACGGCGAGACATGACTAACCTTCTTCAGGGGCAACACCAGGAGCCCATTACTAGGAGCGTACAACTCCCATACTAAGCCTAAGTCACGGCATTTTTACAGACCGATCTATTTTTAGACTACATTTCCCGCGAAAACGAACAACAAGGATAGCGACGGCAACGAGAAATCCACAAAACAATAATTTTAATGAGCGAAAACAAAGGCTCTGCACGTGTAGACACTTGTGGCACGTACAGCGACTTGTGATTGGTCATTGGACTCCTGCGGGAGTCTGATTTTGGCGGGAAATTCAATCTAAAAATAAATTGGTCTGTGAAAATGCCGTGACAGTAATATAGGGCAGTTATACGCTCCTGGTGATGGGCTCCTGGCAACACTGAAGCAAAGTAAAAATGGAGAAAACGGTTACAATACAGAAATAGAAATAATAGACGTGTACTGAGGCGGCTACCAAAAACGTGGCATTCCCAAGGTGGTAAGAACAATGATAAGTTATGATGAATTTGCAATTTTGTTAGACTCTGCAACAAAGTTAAGACGTAAGTAGATACTGCTACGTAAGGGGTAGAACCAGAAGAAAAAAGTACAATCAGTTGAAGATTCAGAACCCCTGCCCCACCCATTCATGCACTACTGACTTATTATTTAGACCTTGTAGACATTGTTTCTCTCACTTAACTTCTCATGGTTTTGAAAGTTATTTGTTGCTGAGCCAGCAAGCCAGAGCTTACTAATAAATGTAAAAACGTATCTGCAACAAAGTTAAGACTTAAGTAGATACTGCTACGTAAGGGGTAGAACCAGAAGAAAAAGTACAATCAGTTGAAGATTCAGAACCCCTGCCCACCCATTCATGCACTACTGACTTATTATTTAGACCTTGTAGACATTGTTTCTCTCACTTAACTTCTCATGGTTTTGAAAGTTATTTGTTGCTGAGCCAGCAAGCCAGAGCTTACTAATAAATGTAAAAACGTATCTGCAACAAAGTTAAGACTTAAGTAGATACTGCTACGTAAGGGGTAGAACCAGAAGAAAAAAGTACAATCAGTTGAAGATTCAGAACCCCTGCCCACCCATTCATGCACTACTGACTTATTATTTAGACCTTGTAGACATTGTTTCTCTCACTTAACTTCTCATGGTTTAATTTGAAAGTTATTTGTTGCTGAGCCAGCAAGCCAGAGCTTACTAATAAATGTAAAAAAAAATGGTTGTATTGAAATTTGGGGGTTAAATGTTGTACAGACGGAAGATTGTATTCATATTTTTGTCGATATTTTTTATGAGTGGGCTTGGATTGAGGCAAGTGTATTTGTACTTCTTTGATAAAATAGTTGACAATTTTTCTTTATTATTTTTACCTTTTTTTAGTTTTTGCATATTAATTCATTCATACCAGATATCACAAGTGTTAGTTGAGAGAGAGAGAGACATGCTCTGAAAACACGCCTATACGCTCTTGTTCTGACAGTTTTTTTAGTTCACGATAAACCAAAACTTAAATGTTTTGCAATTTTTTCTTTGGTTAAAATTACGAAGGAAGACATTGCCCGCTATGTTTGTCATCGAATCGTAGATTCTCCACACCTCGCGATTCACACTTCATTTTGTTTAACCAATCACAGAAAGTGAATCGACCTTCTGAAACGAAGGTGAAAGTGGTATTTGCGGTCAAGTTTAACAAAGTAATGGGAAATTTCTAGTCCGAAGCTTAACTACATTCAAAACGGTGAAATGATTTTGAAATTTGGTTCATCCTGTCTCATAAAACCTTAGACCAAGTCAGTGGATTAACGAGCACATGAACGCTGTGCGATACCTCGTTCGACTCTCTCGTTCCGCCACTTCGACTAGGTCACCTGAAAATGTGTTAGACTGTGAAAAGATTTCTGTGGTGAAAGAGCTGTGGTGAAAAGCTGAAAAGGTCGCCAAAATGGGAGATTTGCCGTCAAATTCAACTAAGTAATGGCAAATTTCTAGTCCGAAGCATAAAACTTTAGATCAAGTCAGTGGATTAACGACGTCCACGTCAACGCTGGGCGATATATACCTCGTTCGACTCCACTCTCCTTCCGCCACTTCGACTAGGTCACCTGAAGATGTGTTAGACTGTGAAAATATTTTTAACTGGCCACTCTGGGAAGAATTATATCAAGGCTTGATGGACGGCTTTTTGGATGTATCTAAAGCGTTGCGAAAGGGATTGTATTCGCGCCGCGACTGCATTCGACAACACATAAATTTTCCCGCTGTGCTTTGAGCATGACTAAAGACGAAGGATGTGCGATTTACGCAGTGGCCCGATGTAGCCTTTTCGACGATTGGAGAAGGTATTTACCGTTGACCTTTTATTTAGTCCTTTTCTTCAAAAAACTTACGGTCAACCGATAAGCCATATAAGCGTTGTCTTTGTTTATGTGCCCAACTTTTGTATGGCTCGGCAAGAAGTTAAGCCTACTCTCAAAGTCAGTTTGTTTGTGAAGAAGGTTTTCAGGATTTCTGTGTTGGACCCATTCTTATAGCAAATTACATTTTAATTTCCCCTCAATTTAAAAAATAGATTCAAATGAAATTTACCGTAAGCTTAAGCTTATAATTTAAACATTGTTGTAAAAAGGTTTTTCCTCAGACTACCATTGTAAATAGGTGCCACAAACCAGAACCGTAACACTTTGTAAAACTGCCAAATCTATTAAAACAATTATTTGCTAATCTTTCTTTGTTTTTTTCGACTGGTTCTTGGTCGGTTTTGACATAAGCTTAAGTACTTGACGTCTTCAGAGTTATTAAGCTTAGGTACTTTCCGCGTTTAGCGCGCACGTACACGAACTCGCACAAACAGCCGTGATTTTAAAACTTTTCTCTGTTTCTGCTGAATCTTTGACATACAATTTTTAGCTTTATAAAATTGAATTAAATTATGTGAACCCCCATGCATTACAACCTCTGTGAAAACGTTTTTTGTAGTACAGTAATTTTTCAGATACAACAAAATGTTTCGCCACTCAAATTAAACATATGTGTCGGAATCGTGTAATTCATTAGGGTAATTCATTTGAAAGCACGAACTGTTCCAGTATTTGTTTATGCGCAACTATTTTTCTTAGGCCAATACTTTGAATAATGACTTTATTGTACACTTTGTTATAATTGTAATAGGGAATTTAGTTCATGGACAGTATAAAATAAAGTTTTGATGTCTGTGCGAATAAAGGTAACGTTTTAAGTTCCGGTTGAAAATAAAGTAATCATTTATTCCGTCACTGTTTAAGGGCCCATTAAAGTATCTTTTGATGCCGTTGCTAGGGAAAAATCAATTTGCTATAACTCTGCACATGTATGCTTCAATTGGACCAAATTTGGACAATACCCATAGTGGGCAAATATGGTCCAGTACATGACGTCATCGGGCCACGCCCAATGTCACGTGACTAGAAACAGAAAAATGCATTTTAACTAAATGGCTTAAACCTTTTACCCTCATTTTCTGTACAGTAACAATACAAAAGCCGTTTTGAAGAAATTTAAGCATGCGTTTTGGCTTATGATAAAAAAAAAAAAAAAATGAGAATGGAAAATGTGCTTCTTTGACCACTCTTTTGAGCATAATTTTTTTGTTTTTCATTTTGTCGCAAAATCCATGCTTGAATTCCAAGAAAATATGATGCTCTTTCGAATTGTTTTCAAATCCAGCAAGTACAATTATCTCTCGGGAGAAAAGTCAATTTTTTCGCGGCACCGGAAGTGGCGAGCGAATTTTCAGCGGCCTGGTGTCTAAGCATTGTGGCCAGTCACATCTGAGTTTTGTTTTATCGAACAAAATTCGAATTCACTTTCTTTTTCACAGTCACGATGTTGTAGATTACTTAAATTACTGTTAACTAGGTTCTCAAGCGAGGCTGATGTTGTAAGGAGAAGTTGTCCATCACAAGTTTCGAGCTCACCATTATCAGTCAGGCTTTCTATCGAGTGGTTAAAGTGGTTAGCATTAATTTTTGATGTAAGAATGAAATTCTTGTGATCTAGAGCTGCTTTCAAGGATGCTCACCGTCTTTTGCTCCATGCTGTCTTGGGAGAGCTTCGTTTATTTGTGTTATATTTAAACAATGGAGTTTCTCAGGTTCGGAAGGACAGTTCACGGACACAGGTTCACAGGATCGCACAGTTTTATCGCAAGATCGGAGCGGTCAAAAAGGCCGCGGACACAGAGTTTCTTTTGAAGTTTGTGATGATAGCGCAGCACTAATTTCAGTTTGTGTCTCCGCATCTTTGAGATTTCGATTTCCAACCTGACACTGGAAATCTTTTACTGTCACCTTTTCGAGATTTCCCCATCGACATGCAACCATCGCTGCGGCTTTCTGTTTACGTCCGTACGTGGATGACATTTTCAAGCAGAACACTCAAGTTTCAAAAATAAAGGTACGACTCACATGTTGTAAACGTAAAGCAGAAAATTCAGGGGCACCCAACGACAAGTTTCGGTAGATATCTGTTCGGTGGAGGGTAGTTCGCCTTGGGCTTTCGGTGTCGATTAAAGAGTGCACTCGGCCTAAAAGATTCGCAATGGGGAAATAATGGCTCCTGAGGTTTTCGGAAAGGTCATAATTGCTGTTTTTGGCAGTTCAAAACGTCAGCTAACATTTTCGGAAAGAAAATTATTCCCTAGAAAGTTCGTGGAAAGTTCATTTCTGCTTGAATATTCTCAAAGGAAGATTTTGTTTCCTAACATTTTCGGGCAATTAAAACTTCAGCTAGGTAGTCCGAACAGATGAAATTTTTCTAGCTAACAAAAACATCACTTAAAACAGACTGCAAACACCGTAAGGTACTTAAAAATGCCTTTCCACAGCTTTTGTTGATTTGGCTCGTTGGGTGCCCCTGAAAATCAATTAATAAAAATGTAAACAAAAGGTTTTCGATCTTGTGTTTGTTGCAACGAAGCAAAAAAAGGTTACCGGCGGCTTGAACGAGCCAGCGACCGGCCGACGCCGAAGAAAGCGCGCGAAAAAATTTGGGCTGACCGGAAGTGAAATGGCACTTGTTTAGCAACCGTGTACCTTAGCAACGAGATACTTCAATGGGCCCTTAAGATACGTTTTTAACCTTCAAATATCGTATTTAGTAAAATTACTGAGCTTGCATCGGTTGCCTTAAGCAACTTAAATTGTTTCATTTAATGTTAGCATTAATTTGATTTCATTCGCATTGCTGCAACTTCTAGTTTAAGTTTTATAATTTCAAGAATTAAACAACACTTTTTAGGTGGGAAGTGCATTTAAGTGTACAACAAACGCACTTTTTGTTTTGTTTTGTTTTTTAACAAAACAGCAACAACTATCTGTATCAACTTCAAGTATACATTGTCCCTGAGCAGACAGCAGCCATAAAAAAAAAAATTAAAAAAAAGTCGTCAAAAGTTCCGTTTAAAGAAAATGCAAGTCCAGTCCGTTGTCCAGTCCTTGGAATTTTTTTTTTCTAGCTAACCTTTTGTGGCGCGGCGTCGCAGTGAACAAAAAGCGCGCGAAAGTATAGCCTCGTTTTCGTTCTTTCCTCCAGGCCCTCTCCTCTGAAAGAAATCTTAAACATCGATCCTCGCCAAAGGCAATTGAAATTAGAAGAAACTGACAACGCCATCATAAAGAGCATACTCTCAAGCCTTAGGCAAAATTTTCTTTTATTCCTACCTCAAATGGTCGTTGAGCAGGAAGCTGACAAACTTTTCAGTTAGATTTTCTACTGCCGCACTTTTTTTAGGAAAAAGTAATCATGACCATTTTTTAAAACACTATTTATTAAACTACAACCTCGCTTAAAAATATTCTTGGAGAAAGGTTCTAGTAAACTTTTAGAGCGAATATTAAACTTCGGTCCGTTATGGTCACGTGACCGATGACGTCACGACGTCACGGCATTAAAAATAACAAAAATGTATATTTCATAAAAATATCTACCAATATCCAAATTTTTGTTTCCTCGCGTTTAATGCAACGCGAGATTGCACTTGTACCCAGACTCCCACTTTTTGAAAATTGTATATACCTCTCTTAATATTTTTATTTTGTTCGGTACACGGGCAGTCCGAAATGGCTCACACCATTGTGCTTCAAACCACGTTGACTGCTTTTTCAATAACAAAATAATTTCGTCACAGTGAGCAAAAACGCACTTGCGAGCAAAGTCACGTGACCAATGACGTCATCGCCCTTAGTCTTGTACAATAATTAGTTTATGGTAAGACTTATTTCTAAACAACGTGGGGTCTTGCTGCCTCTCAAACTGACCAAGTTATTTGGGATTGACGATTTTCCAGCTGCAAAGGATTTTGGGAAGGTTCTTATTATAATTATATATTGTTATTTAATGTAATGTAATGTAATGTAATGTAATGTAATGTGAACTTTATTTAAAACAGGGTGGCCCAGTCAGCTACGGGGCTGTTATCCTGAGGGGCCCTGTATACACCTAACTCATAGTATCAATAAAATGAATAATAATAAACACTTGTAATCTGAAAACTAGAGGTCTGAGAAAAGAACTACAATATATATGACTCTAAAGGCTAAGATGTTACAATATTACAATTGCACACTAATGATAATATATAGATTTAGCCAAGCCTAAAAGCGGAGCTCCACGATTATTATTTTTTTACTGGTATTGAAGAACACCGCACGGCTTTCCTTGCGCCAATATTTTATGTTTAGAGCAGACAACGGGAATTGACCGCGGTTCAAAAACATCAAAACATTACGAGAAAACAATACAGTCGACACGTGTGTTTGTTCAAAAACAAATTTAGCAATCAAAGAATGATCAAATATTTTCATCCAACATCGTTGGACGAGCATGTTTGACGGTTTAGCCACCTCTCACAATAGTGCATTAAATGGCTTTCCATGTTTGATCGAAATCAAACATGTTCATCCAAAATTTCGCATTACGAACAAATGTTTGATCGTTTAGCCACCCCAACAAACAAATCGTGCACAAACGGTAAAAAGCAACCAAATGAGCCACGTAACGTCGAAAATTTCAGCAATAATACGCAAAAATCATTTATTTTGGACTCACTTGGTCCCGTGTTTGGTCAAACATTATTTTGCGTTTAGCCACCAAACGTTACGCTTGACAAACACGATAATGGAAGAAAATGTTTGATCTTTTAGCCGGGACTTAACAAACATATTTCATAGTACGTTAAGTTTTGACATAGCTTAAATGTCCTAGAAAAGAGAAAAAGGAAAACAATCCTGATAGTTTGAATAGGTAATCGCATGGGGCCGAGTAAATATCACTTGTTGCCAGTTTTCAGAAAGTTTCTGAAATTGTTCCCTCATCGCGCAAAACATAAGTGATACTAATCCTTAATTTACGAGGATTCATTGCGATTACGTGTTAATAACATAAGGGCAAACGTTTCTTTCAGTTTTTAACACTGCAGAAACACAGACGCCGAAAAACATGTGCAGTCAGCCAAGCGGAGGAAAACACTCGTTCGCTTGTAAAACAACAAACAAACAATTCAATTAGCTACTTCTTTGTGTCCAAAACGAGTAGACTGTTATTTATATCCATTCGAGACAGAAATACAAGTTTCCTTCCTGAACAAAATTAACAACGATTAAACCAAATGCTAAGCTTCAATTTATTTAAGTTACCTGTGTTGTCGAGGTTTCTACCACTTGAAAATACGCATCGATCCACTATAGTAAAAACACGCATCTACAAAAATAGCAAACGGTTTGTTCAAAGAAAGAACTTCTTCCACCAAGTGTGAGCTACTCGTTCCTCCCATTAATGCCGGTGAGTTGTTAAGAACTTTCTTGGTGAGCTGCAAGATGTCGCGGTAAAGTGAACAAGCCCTGAAGCATTAAATCATTTTGTTTTTCAACCACACAATCCGGGCGCCATAGAAGTGGATCCAAAAATTGAAGAATTTCCTGCGAACAACCTTTTGCTCTTCCATTTTCCAGTTGAAAATTCACCTTCCGGAGTATCTTTTAAGTAGTTCTTGATTTTTATGTCTTTATGCGAATTAAGAGACAGAAACTGAACTTCGAAGATGATGTTGTTTTGCTCAAAATGAAGACACCAACTGAATCTGAAATCTCGAGCCGCAGAAAGCGCGCGAAAAATTAAGCCTCGTTGTGGCTTGGATGTCTCGTTTTGGTTTAATTAACTTGACTTGAGCCTGCGATCCAATTGAAAACCATTACCTGATCAGCGGTCAACTTCAAAAAAACAGCGGACCTCGATGAGCTCTAACTTGAGCCCGCGATGTGGTCACGTGATACTGGTCAGCGGAAACCTTGTTTTGACAGGTGTCAATTAGCCATGACACGGATGCCCTATATCAAAGATATACGCTGTAAACTAGGTGATCAGCTGGAGTATGGCCGCCATGTTGGATTATTATGATTATTATTAGGATATTATTAATTATTGGGCGACTCCGTCGTCGTCGTCGTCGTCGTCGTCGTCGTACGCGCCCACGAGCAATACCGCTAGCCATTTTTACCATGAGAAAAGCAGTTGACGGGTTTCTATAAGTATGGTGCTCCGCCGGAGCTCCGCTATAAAAACTATACAAAATCGTGTTTCATCAATAGTCGCTTAAAAGCCTCCAAGGACGCTGCCCGTTTGAATGATTCAGGTAAGGAGTTAAATAAAATCGCTCCAGAGTATCTAAAAGTTCTCTTCCCGAGGCTAAGCTTGGGTCTTGAAGGATGAATATCTTCACGCCGACGTGTATTGTAACTATGGAAACTGTGGTTTCTACTAAAATAATCACAAAGATACTGGGGCACTAAATCGTTGAGACATTTATAGACTAAGATTAATTTATCCCTTTTCCTGATAGTTTCTAAGTTAGGCCACCCAAGTGTATTGAGAGCTTCGCTGGTGCTATCTCGTCTGACAATTATACGTGCAGCTCGATTTTGTAGGCGCTGTAATCTACTCTTGCACTCAGCAGACAATTCACCCCAGGCCGTGTCGGTATAGCACAGGACTGGTAACACGAGACAGTTGTATACGCATTTCGCTGCCTTAAGCGTTAGACATGATCGGATACGGCCGAGTAGACCCAAGCGCTTGTTGACCTTGGTACACACTTTACTAACATGCTCTTTCCATGAGAGATATTCGTCAAGGACGACCCCTAGGTAGCAGAAATTTCTCACCCTATCGATGTCACTGCCATGAAGCTG
The DNA here is from genome assembly GCA_016490735.1 of Pachyseris speciosa. Lineage (NCBI taxonomy): Eukaryota > Metazoa > Cnidaria > Anthozoa > Scleractinia > Pachyseridae > Pachyseris > Pachyseris speciosa. Next base: position 1,417 of record JAEMWC010000618.1, on the reverse strand, counting down.
GATCTTAAAAGAAGCATTTGCAAGTTTCTGTCTAGTACCAAAGAGCATACATTTGGTCTTCGTGAGATTTAGAACCAGCTTGTTGTTTTTCATCCACTGTTCAACTCTTTGGAGATCTTCTTGGATTTCCGTCATCATACAGTCTGATTCCAAGCCAGTGGTGTATATGACGGTATCATCTGCATACATGCTAATATTTGATCGTAGTAAGCACCGTGGGAGATCGTTAATATAAAGCACAAAGAGTAAGGGGCCTAAAAGTGAACCCTGAGGTACACCATAATCCAGGGGAAGGCTAGATGATATTTCCTTCCCAAATTTAACTCTCTGTGAGCGGGTGCAGAGATAATCCCGGAACCAATTATAACTTGGGCCTCGAACTCCATAATGTTCTAGTTTATGGAGAAGGCACTTGTGATCGACAAGATCAAAGGCCTTTTTAAGGTCAATAAATACAGCCCCGGTCATTTCCTGCTTGTCCATGCGCTCCAGGATGAAGTCTGTGAGATACGTAACAGCAGTTTGTGCAGAGTGTCGTTTTCTGAAGCCTGACTGATGTTCAGATAGAACATTGTTTGTAGTTAGGAAGGAGGCCAGTTGTACTTGAACCGTACGTTCCATTATCTTTGAGATAAGCGGAAGCACGGAGATCGGACGGTAGTTGTTGACATCATCTTTTTCCCCGGACTTGAAAATGGGCGTCACTTTTGCCTCCTTCCATTCCTGAGGGATAATGCCCGTCAAGATCGTTAGATTTATGAGATACGCAATCGGTTTGGCTATTTCAGGTGCTGCGTCCTTAGAACCCTAGCAGGGATTCCATCGAGACCGGTGGCTTTTGATGATTTTAGCTTGCACAGCTCCTGTTTGACAAACGTTGGGCTTACATCCTTTAGAGTAAAATCCCGATCTACTCTAGGTGTAAGCACCCTAGGTGTCGGGGTATGAGAAAAATGTCTACATAAACTACTAGCAATGGTTGTAAAGAACTTATTAAAGTTTGTAGCTGATAGTTTCACAGTTTCATTTGTAGTTTATTTATTATTATTATTAAACGCAACACCCGTCCCCGATCCCGGCCCGACTCGGCGTTTTCCCGACATCCCGCTTTCGCTCACTTATTCTTACCGAGGAGGTACTTTTAAAGAGATCTTACGCAGGCTTGTGTGAATGAGTTTGATTTGGAAGAAAAAGATGGTCTAGGGTGGAAGACTCCCTTAAATTTTTCCGCATATCAGTGAACTACCTTTACTTTCGAAAGTACAGGTCACTGTAAAACATCATTTTATGGAATTTGCGTATTGTAAATGTTTTATTTATTTATTATTATCATTTGCGTGGTTATTTGGGCCTGCGTTTACAAGAAATCAAGCCATTTTCTCTTGTCAACTCCTGGTCAACCTTGCAGTTATTTAAA